>OZ002737.1:6969564-7554497 GCA_963924305.1 Polygonum maritimum
CGGAAACAAAATTACCAATTGTTCCTATATAGAAGGATATATAAACTACCCAAATTAATTTAGTTGTAATTTACCGTAACCAATTTGAACAAAAGATTCACCAAATAATAATGGTTATAGATATGGAAAGACTTAGAAATCCATTTTAATTTGTAACAGTTTTTCTTTTTAAAATTTTAATAATAATAAACACTCTTTAATACAGTATGAATTAACGATCGATCAACTTGGCATGCATGTGGGCGTTATTATTTGGTAGTAGCTTGACCTGTCGTGCCATGCACGATTATTTCGCTTAAAAATATTAAAATAAACTTATATATTTTATAAGTAAATATTTATATGGAAAATATTATATAAGTTTTATTATATGGACATGTTTTTTTCTTTTAGAAACAGTGATATTATTTTTAAAGTTCATATAACCCAAAAATATATATAAGACATAATTTTTTCACACATTTATATATATTTATAAAACCTGATTATAAGAAATAAAATTGATATTTTGTGTACACGTTTTATCATATATTAATAACGACTATGATAAATATAAATATAATTAAAAAAATCATCAGCTGATAAATTGATAAAGTTTATAAACATTTAATAGAAAATGTCAGAAACCACAGATTTACTTTTATTAAAGAAATAAGTTGAATCCAATATTCATAGGTTTTTCTTAATTTATTTGTAAAAGATTTTTCCCTTTAATGGTTTAAGAATTAATGATTGAAAAAAGCTTTTTGTTATAAGTAGATAAGAAGAAATTCAATAGGAAAACCCTATATAATGCAAATAATAAAAATTAGTTTTTTTTTTTATACATGAGGTAGGGTCAAAATTAATATGGTGGCTAAAAAACGACCACTTGAATGTTTGTATTAGGAAAATAAGGGGCGTTTGTATAATTTGAGAAACATTGTGGGATTATTTTGTAAATAAGTAAAATTTATGAAAAAAATGTACGTTATCAAAATATAGATCGAAATTATTATTTGACTAAAAAATAATTTTTTTTATCAAGATAGAAAGAAAAATCAAATATAATAGGTAAAAAGATATAGTAGATCATGTAAATGTAGAAAATAATGAGCTTAAGCTTAAAAATGCTAAATTTATTCAAGTAAATCAAATAATAAAGTAAAAAAATTAGTCTTTCTATTAAAAAATAATTTAAAAATTTATCTTAAAAATTCTAAATTTTATTAAGTAAATCAAATATAATTAGTTCATAGTAATTATATTTCAAAAAATCAAGATATATATTAGAATCATGTTTTTCACTTACGTGATATATTTAGAAAGATAGAATATCTTATCAAAATTCAAAATTTTGAATGCATCTTTTACATAAATAGATAATATAATTTTATCAATTTAATTGAAATACCACAAATAAAAATGTTTTTTTTATCAAAAATACGGTTGGTCCAAAATCAACTTTAGAAAAGATAAGTGATATATTACAAAGATACAATATCTTACCAAAATTTGAAAAATTGATCATATCATAAATAGATAATATAATTTTAACAAATTAATTGAAATACCACAAATAAAAACGTTTTTTTTTTTATCAAAAATATGGTGGGTTCAAAATCAACTTTAGAAAAGGTAAGTGGTGTATTTAAAAGATAGAATATCTTACCAAAACTTGAAATTTGATCATATCTTTTACATAAATAGATAATATGAAATATAATTAGATTAATTGAAATAGCAAAAATAAAAGCTATTTTTATTAAATATGCAGTGGGGCCAGAATCAACGTGGTGGCTCGAAAACAGTCGGCTTTTATAATATATATATATTGAATATTGATTCTCTAGCAATAATTCCGCCCTAAAACCTTCAGATCATATAACTAATTAAACTTATGTCCTAATATATCTTAAGAAAACCTGTCACACACCCATACATATTACATATATTATCTTAAAACTAGCTCTTGCATGTGCAAACTTAATGCATCCTTTAAAATATTTTCTCGAAGTTATCAATCCAATATCAAACAAAAGCAAATATTTATCAATTTAAATATTATATTTACATAATTTTAATAAATACTAACTCTTAACTGTAACTAATTATATTTATCTTTCTAACCTATACCATAAAACATATTAAGATTAAATGTAGAATTAGCTAAATCTCAAAGTATTAAAATCCCGCTAATAGATAAAATTTAACAAATATTTAATATATAAGTGGTCATAATTAGGAATATCAGATGACCCGTACCTTGTACGGGGGTGTTATTTATTTATTTATTGCTTTGTGTATGAATTTACTATAACAATTACAAATATTATCATATGTATACTTTGTTTTATAAAGACGCTTATTTTTTGGATTATAAAATGACATAATTCTTGTATATCATCATATATATAAATAAATTTTTTAGTTATGTATTTACTTTTTGTACATAGATAAACATATATTTAAATAATTGAGGAAGAATGAAATAAAATAAGATGCATTATCACATTTTATTAACAATTGATACAAATCTTTTGGCTTTTAAATTAAATTACGTACGTAAGCTAACTTATATAGTAAAATGAATAAGTTTAAACAAAATTCGGACTAATATATTATAATATTAAAAATATAGATAATATTTAATAAGTTAAATAGAAAACCAAATTATCTCATATATATGTTATTTTTTCTGAGAAAATAATTAAATAAGTACATAAAAATGTAATGAAAATGTGAGCGAATTATTATCTTAATTAAGAAATCTATCTTTTTTTTCTAAAGTGTAATCAATATGCAATATTAGTGATATATATGTTAAATATAACATATACTTTTTTTATTGATGTTTTAATATGATATGATAGTAAAAATGTATTTAATATCTTATTTTAATAGAATGAATATTTGTCTTAAATATAGTGGTAGAATTTGCTATCATTGATGATTTAAAAAAAATACCATATAAAATAACGAAAATAATTTAATATTTAATATGATATTTAATTAAACGGGTTAAATATTATAATTATGATGTATAGATTGTGACAAAAAATACTTTTTTAATAAAAGGTTTATGATAGATCTATGTATTAATTAAATGTGTATAATGATAAGATAGAGATTTATATATTTGGATAGAGTTATTAGAGTTATTTGGATAGAAATAATTCATACACAAATTCAAATATAAAACTAATGTTTTAATTAAGTATCTATAAGATTATAATAAAATCAAGATTTAATAAAATAGATTTTTAAAAAGAGAGGGTGATGTGGCGCAATATGGTGATAGAATTTGCTTCCGCTTTAGTATATAGTAATAGATAGATAGATGTAGGTTAGGGGAAAAAAAGCCCTTAACCAATAACCATCATAAACATAATATATTGGGCTACAAGTTGAGTTCTTGTAGATTCATAGACACCAAACACCTGGAAGGTACTTGCTACCAATAACTTTCCTTCAGTATTTTTTATTATCCCCAGAAATAACATTAAAATGGCAGTAGGCTTCACTCTTCAGGCTTTAGGCTTTAGGTTTGCATGAAATGAAATGAAATAGCATATATGCATCTCAAACTTCCACCAAAATAACACAAGCTACTAAATATAGAAGATAGGCTTGCATTGCATGCATGAAAAGGTGATGATATGTACCAGAGTATTAGTGATGAACATTGCAAGTTGGAGAATATTTCATGGGACTCTGCTGTATTTTTTTCAGCCATTAGAATCTAGATATAATGTGTACTTAAAGTTGATTACAATTTGTATATAAATTAATAAGTGCGCGCGTTAGGGAGACTTTATTTTTCAAAATGTAAGTATGTAAATAGATTTTTTATAGTATATTCTAAGGACACGTTCGAATGGTATTGAATTAGAAATTTTTGTCGGAAATTTTTATAATTATTTTAAAATGTAATAGAGTTTAATACTGTCTTATAAGATTTAGTTTATAAAACTAAACCAAAATGGATATAAAAGAACATACAACAAGAGATAAAAAATAAGTGGCAAGAAATGGGAAGAATGTTGTAGTCCCGTTTTAAAGTTTTTGCTATTTTTTGTAAAAGTACAATTCATTTGTTAACATTTTTAAACCGAGAGATACTTGGTTACTTTCATAAAAAGTCTTCCCAATGATAAAGAAAATTAAGTAAGAAGAAAAATGAATCCTTTATCAATTCAAGCAACATTAGTATATTTTTGTGATAACTCTTTCTATTCCCACTAAGGAAACGATGGGAGAGGATGAGTACAACTTATACAAAAAAAATCCCCACTATTTTTTTTTTGGTCAAGAAAAAAAATAAAAATCCCCACTATAAGAAACCGAATAATATGGTCAAACTTTGAACCCAGTTTGCGGTCAACTTTTACTCTTTATCAAGCACAACTTGCATTTGACTCTTTGACTCTTTACATTAGGAGATTAAAAGAAGAGTTGAATAATTTTACCATATGAATATGAATAAGCAATACCGTATGAATATGAATAAGCAATGTCAAAAGTTTCTGGTTCAATTTCCAACTCCGTCCTTTCATTTCGATTAAAAGCTAAGTTTCATCGTGTTTTTGTTAATTGACTTGAATTGGTCAACGTAAACCGATTTACTTGATTTGTGATTCATATTGGTTGGACGGACAAGGGATCAAAATAATTGATATGAAAAGTGAATTTATCACCATCAAAAATCAATACTTAAAAAGGGGCTATCAATCACTAATGTATTTGAGCATTGTTTTACTTCCACATTTTAACTTCTTCACATGAAATCAAACACACCCTAAACATACACTTTATGGTCTAGGTCAATACAAGAATAACATCTGAAGTCAGCAGATTCACATGTGAAACATAAGTAAGCAAAAAGCTTAGTTTACTTGCAAGAGAAATCAGCTCTTCACATGGCATGTAGCTCTAAGTTCCAATCAAACAGCAACCAAATTATCAACCATCCCACACCTAAATATTCCATTCCTAGCATTCATAATTCTAAAACAAACTCCATTATCTCACACAGTCATACATACATACATACAAACAAACAATTTCACAATACAACCCATGAATTGCGTTTTTATAAAATGTAAGACAAGATGGACCCCACCTCCACCTTATAAATAAGTCCCATTGCTGAGTTTTCTGCTTTCACAAAGCTCAAATAAACAAAGGAAGAAAAACAGAGCTCGAGAGATCATCATCATCAACAGAAGAAAAAATGGTGGGTTCCAAAGCAATCCCTACTCCCTTTTCCTATTCCCACAACCTAATTGGCAAATCAAATCCCTTTTCATCTTCAATTTCTTGATCCGAGGGTTCAATTTCGTCTTTCTGCAGGAAATAGAGCAAGGGAAAAAGGCGGAAACTTGGACAGGGTACGTTGATTGGAGAAACAGAGCAGCCATCAGAGGCCGCCATGGCGGGTTTCTGGCAGCTTCTTTCGTTCTGGGTAAGCTTCGAATCTGGAATTCCGAGCTCAATTTGTGAATCTGGGATCTGGGCTGATGAAATTGAGCTCTGATTTTTCAGGGGTGGAGGTGTTGGAGAATCTGGCGTTTTTGGCGAACGCGAGCAATTTGGTGTTGTATTTGCTCGGGCACATGCATTTCAGCCCGGAAAGATCGGCCAACGCCGTTACCAATTTCATGGGAACGGCGTTCTTGCTCGCCCTCGTCGGCGGGTTTTTCTCCGACGCTTATTTTCCGGCTTTTCGGGTCTTCCTCTTCAGCTCTGCTATCGAGTTCCTGGTTCGTTTCTTTCTCTTACCTTCTCTCTGATGAAATTTGGGAAAATTATAACAAGTGCCCGTGTTTTATTACAAATTGTATAAAATCGCCCCTACTTTCAGATTTTTATTTTTCTAGGTGCGGATGTTAGCCGTTTAGGTTTAGCATTAGTGGTCACTGACTAGGTAAACGGTAAGTGGTAAAAAGCATGAAAACGTGAGAGTGTATTTATAGCTTATTATTCTTATTAAGGTTTTAATTTGGTTAGATAGGGTATATATTTTTGGGAACTAATGTATGTTGATGAAGTTTGAGTATACGGGTCGATTAGCTAATAAATAAATGAAAATGGGAAAAATGTGATCGTATTTATGAGCAATGATTTTGTGATAAATTGACAATTCATGAAGATATAACTTGGGATGTGAGAGTTTGTTGGTGAAAACGAGGGGGGTAATTAAAAGAGTTCCATTTGTACATCTCATTCTATATGCATGATCAATTTATAGGAGCTTTAGGTAAGAAAGTGATAGTACACACATGATCGATGCTGAGTTTGAAGTTTGAACCGTTCAAAAAACTATGTACACTGGGAAAAAGAGGCAAGTTGAAGTTAACATGTTACGTGATGAATAGGGTTAGGGCTTGAGAATTTTTCATTAATGTTTACACCATTTTCTTGCTCATGAGTCATGTCATTCGGAAATTTGAATCTCTATTTTCATGCCTCTAAGTGTTATGATCGAGATTAAGTCAACTAAATTACTAAAATAACGTGCTAATCCACAATTAGCGGAAATCTAAGGTAGATTAATTTATGTTATCTTAGGTGTCTAATGATGATCTACTAGCCAGTTATAGTACGTTTAGGAGTACTTATATTGCAAACTTGCAACATCATCAATCATATTAAAAGAAGGTTTTTCTTGATGGGCACACATGAATAATTATGTAGTGTATATAGTATGGATATTAAAAAATTTAATTTGTAACATCGGCCGTAAAATGATTTCCTACTTTATAGGTTAACCTATTACTAAAGTAATGTGTACATTTATATAGCTTAGTCAGCCTCCATGAAAGTAAATTCAGTTCTTTTTAATTATTCACACTTTATATGGAAAAAGTTGTGCTGTAGAAAATACCCCTAAGCCAGTAACACGAACCAAACACATAAGCCTCAATTTTCTTCAGTTGTTAAATGCATTTTTTTTTAAAAAAAAATCTAGTTGTTAATTACACCTAAACACAATTAGATAAGAAATTAAATTCTTGCAATGGCCATTATTTAGCCTAGAAAAAGAAAATTACATAGTAATGTTCAACGAGTAATGTACTAATGTAGTTTTTAAAAAAAGATCAACCGAAAAATGTAGTTTAAAAAATGATTTTTTTCGGAACATAATTTTCTCAAAAAGGGTAATTAACTAATTTAAGTTTAATTTAACTTGATTTGTCTAAATGGTAGCAATGTGTTGCCCTATTAATATGGCACCCTGGGAAATGGTCCCGTTTGATGATCGACAAGTTTTCTTAACTATTCTGCCCCATTTTTCACCTGTTAAAAATAACCCAAAAACCATGGACATAAAAAACAAACTCAATAAACAAGAGAAGCTTTCCCTTTTGTGAAAATAACGTGTGCTTTCAAATATGCCAAATCCGTCTGCGCATGGGTTTTTTGTTCATATTTGAACGCATCTTGGCACGTAATCACGTATGTCTATCACTTGCACATCCTTGTATGGTGCTCGTTTAACATTGCCCTTATCAAACAAAATACATTAAAACTCAGCTTGAAACTAGGGGCATAATCTAATGATCTCCACTAATGGTTGAAAACCTTGTCTTGTAGCTTAGAGAGTTATCCGTTTATGAGCTTGCAATGAAGGGAAGAAGTAGGCTAAGACAAAATTACATGGTCGGTATAGCGCCATCGTGTATTTAGCTAGCTCTAATGAATAAATGTCACGTTTATGGGTCAAATTTTGTTGGTTTGATTTGATAAGATTGTTGGGAAAATCATTATCACGATGAAATGAAGCCAAAGGATCACAACTCAAGATTTAATTACTTGTTGTTGGAATCCTTTGACATTGCCTTGCAAGTAAGGGGGTCATAAAGGCCATAAGAGAAAGATAAAATACCTCTATAGAAATATATACACAAATCTTGTTTTGTCATTGTTGTAGCCTTCCAAGTAGAAAATGTGACCTTTCATAGTAATATCCATTGCAACTTGCAAGCTTACGTTCCTCGGTGGCGACGAGCCCCACGAAACGCCACAAAAGTGTCGTATTGCGGGTCTAGTGGAGGAATCGACCAATCGGGTTCGAGATAACGCTTGCTTGTGATGTAGTTCTCAGGCTCTGTGGACCAGAGAATCAAATGCTTGATTGGCTGGGTTTATTTCCTACAACTACATTAATTGGAATCTAAGTTAACACAATTGTATTCAATCGAATCAGACCAGTTTGTCGCGAACCTCGCGAAGATGATCCACTTGTACCGCTTCTTTCTAAGAGTAGAGATGATCGGTGCCTTTCGTATCGTGTCAAGATCAATCGCTCGATTCCCTTTTCCAACCGCCATTGCGCTGCCTAGGAAGAAAACGAAAACTATACTTCATATCTCAATCAACTACTATTCTACTAAGGAAAAAATATGTCAGAAACATAGGTGTTTGCTATATATGTTGGACAATTTAAAAGATGTTTTTCATTCTAGTGCTCTAGACAATGATTTATTTGTATATTCCCTTTGCAAGTTATACATATTCAATTCATTGGCTACAAAAGAGGGGAGTATTTTTCCTATATAGTTTACGTGTATGGTTAAAATGACAATCTTTAGTGATTTGGGTAAGTAAATTAATATCATTAATTCCAATGCCTATCCTCCCTATTAAGAAGCATATGATATGATAAATCCCTTTGATTGTACTCTTTTGATTACCCAAAATGTTAAGAGAGATTAATTGTATACTAACGTATTAGTAACTCGCATTCACAGGGTTTGATTGTACTAACAATACAAGCATACAAGCCATCACTCCAACCGCCAATGTGCGAAGCAGGTCCATGCCAAGAACCAACGGGCTCTCAAACTGCAATGCTGTTCATAGGGCTTTACCTTGTGGCAGCCGGAGTAGGAGGGATCAAGGGCTCGTTACCGACGCATGGTGCTGAGCAGTTCGATGAGAGCACTCCGAAAGGAAGGATCCAAAGATCCACCTTCTTTAACTACTTCGTCTTCTGCCTCTCCGCCGGTGGCTTGATCGCTGTTACGTTTGTGGTTTGGATTGAAGACAACATAGGCTGGAAATGGGGATTCTTCATCTCAACCTTGGCCATCCTTTTCTCCATCCCGGTTTTCCTTGCTGGCTCGCGGTTTTACCGCAACAAGATCCCGGATGGAAGTCCCTTCACTACCATATCTAAGGTATCTATAACTACCTGGAGTTCTAAGGTATCTAAGGCACTACTAGTTAGCTAGGCAGCTACCATAAGTTTGCATCTCTGCATTTTGCAGGTGTTGATAGCAGCTACACTCAACACTTGCTTGAGGCCAAGCACGAAAAGCGCGATCGCCAACATGTCCAACAGTCCGAGCTGCGAGACGGGCAAGCGACCCACGGAGTCGACCAAAACAGAGAGCCTCAGGTTTCTAAACAAAGCAGTGGATTCCAAGCCTAGTTATGCAGCATTAGAATGCACCATCAAGGAAGTAGAGGAAGTCAAAATTGTAATGAAAATCCTACCAACTTTCGCCAGCACCATCATCCTAAACTGTTGCTTAGCCCAGCTCTCCACGTTCTCGGTCCAACAAGCCGCCACCATGGACACGAACCTCGGTTCCTTGAAGATCCCGCCGGCTTCTCTCCCGTTCTTCCCCATCATCATCATCATGGCACTTGCGCCAATCTACGACCACATAATCGTCCCATTCGCACGAAAACTAAACAAAACCGAATCCGGGATCTCCCACCTCCAACGTATCGGAACCGGGCTTCTCCTCTCTATTGTCGCAATGGGAGTCGCCGCCTTGGTCGAGATCAAGCGAAAGCGAGTAGCAACCGAGCACGGTCTACTCGACTCAAAAGCGCCATTACCGATCTCATTCTTCTGGATCGCGTTCCAGTACGCGCTCCTCGGGTCCGCAGACCTCTTCACACTAGCCGGAATGCTCGAGTTCTTCTTCACCGAGGCGCCTTCGAGCATGCGATCACTCGCCACGTCACTCTCCTGGGCGTCTCTCGCAGTGGGATACTACCTTAGCTCGGTGATGGTGTCTGTAGTCAACGCTGCATCGGGTCGAGGTCAACACAAGCCCTGGCTCAAGGGTGCTAGCTTGAATGACTACCATCTCGAGAGGTTTTACTGGGTCTTGTGTGTGTTGACCGCCTTGAACTTTGTTAACTACTTGTTCTGGGCTAACCGCTACAACTACAAAGCTCCTTGCTCGGATGTACAAGAAGACAGAGAGTAATGACAGATCCTTGAATCAAGGATGTCGCCATCAAAGGTGTAAATAGGCTTCTTGAGGATCTCCATTGCACACAGAAGAGCTAAAAATCCATGAACTACCAACATCTACTAGCCGTCTAGCCGCCTTCATTTTACTTAAAAAACTAGGTTGTATCATGTTACATTATTTGTTATACGACACTTTGTGCATCCATCGCAATAAATAGTATTTTCGAGTTTTCGGCACGAAACAGGATATAGATTGAAGCCAAGGAACAAATGAATTCTCATATTTGCATTCGATTTGAAGTGGGTCAATTTCTATCTAATTGAACATCAGTACAAACATTGCCACTGTCAAAACAAAAATCTGAAAACTATTCAAGATTAAGGAGGAGAAAAATGGTCATTAATACCTTCAGCAACAAGCTTAACCCAAACGCCCCGGCTAGGAATCCCGGCGTGGACCAGAAACAGCAAGTAGTAGCCAGGGGGCCCCACATTGGGGCTCTTAGGCGCCCTCACCGTAACCTTATATGTTCTCACAGACAGCTGATCAATCCTCTCCACAGTGGGGACCACCATCCTCTGATTCATCCCAAACGAGTGCGTTGTAAAAGGCGGGAAAAGCAGCGTAACGGCCACACTCCCCTCCTCCTCCGCCCTAAACTCAGACAATTCATACGTCACGGCAAAGCTCTGGCCGTACATCACCTCATTCCCCTGGCTCTCAACGGTGATGATCGAAGGGCGCAGGAGAGCGTACGTGGGCTCCAAGTAGTGCGGAGCATACGATTCCATCCTCAGCTCCGTCGGAAACCGAGCCCCAACGAACGTGTACTCCGGGTTCGGGTTGCTCCCGGCGACGATCACCCGCCCGTCGGAAACAAGAACCGCCGACGAGTGGTACATCCTCGGGATCGTCGACGGTTTCATCACAACGAACCTCCGGGCCGGGTCGGGCTCGTAGGTCCGGTACAGAACCGGATGGAAAACCGGACTGTCCGCGTTGTCCCACCCCGCCGTTCCGTTACCCGCGCCGTTAATGAGGAGGACGTCACCGGTCGGTAACATAACCATATCTCCCATGACACGTGGCATCGGCATCGACTCCATTTTCCAGCTAGGGTTTGAGTCGGTTATCTTCAGCCTCCCACAGGTTCTGGAGGCTTCCAGGAAAAGTCTCGCCCCGTAGGCGAGGAAATACGCCCCCGCCGGAGCTCCCCCGCAGATCAAGACCTCTAGCTCCGGCGATTCTTCGTTATCGGAGGTGAGGATCACGGGAAGGAGGACCGAGGATCCGGTGGAAGGATAGCATCTTCGATCGCCGCCGGGGATGGGAGGGAACTCTCTGACGACGTGGTTTCTCCGGTAATCGAAGGCGATGGAGCGGTTGTTAGCGAAGACGAAGAGGTTTCCGTCGGGGAGGAGGTGCAAGAACGGATAAAGATTGTTCTCGTTGTTCCGGCCGTCGGAGGTGTGGAGGAGGAAAGGGAGGTGGATCTTGCTGGGAGGGGGATTCGGAGGGAAGAACTCGAAGCTAGGGCTGTTTCTTCCGCCGACGACGATGATCCGGCCGTCGGGGAGGAGGAGGTTGGAGGAGTACCATCTGCGCGCGGAGAGGAGGACGGGGAGCTCTTTCCAATCGCACGCGCTTCCTCCGCGAGTGTTGCAAGGGGAGAAGGTGCGGACCACGCGCTCTCCGGAGCTGTAACCGCCTGTCTGGATAAGCACGCCGTTGGGGTCCACAGAGCCGGAGGAGCAGAAGGTGTCGGTTCGGACGGTTAGCGGCCGGAGGGAGTTGGAAGCGACGTCGTAGAGGACGGAGTGGACTGAGCACGTCAGGTTATCAAGATCAAGAAAAGATCCGGCGCAGTTTGTGGAGGTCCGGTCGAAGATGACGATGGTGTCGTCGTGGAGGAGCTGCATATGCATAGCGGAGACGCCGAGGCTGGATTGGAGGAGGGACCACTCGCCGCCGGGGATGGCGGCGTCGGGATCTTCGTCGGCGGAGTAGTCCCACAGGGAGGCCAAGGCCGCCGGAAAAGACAGGGAAGAGGAGATGTAGGTTGTGCTGGTCGGAGGCTTTAGGTTTGCGATGAAGTGGAGGTTACCGGCGGGGAAAGTTGTCAGGAGGAGAAAGAATGGAGGGAGGAGGAAGAGTAGTGGGACGAGGTTGAGGAAAAGGCTCCTCTTGTTCCTCACCGCCATTGTTGTACGGACAATGGAGCTCTGTTTTCTCTTCTGTTCTGTCTGAATGTGGTTGAGCGGGAGAAGAAGCAAAAACCAGCACTATATATATGCTCAGGAAACGGCCGTGGATATTTGATTAAATCAAAACAAAAATGTGCTGTTTAATAGTGGTAATTATATTATTGATCCAGTAACAGTAACAGATTATGTGCTGGTGATTCTCTGCCTACACATCTTCGTATAGATACATTACAGATTCCTGATCATTTTTTGTTCATCATCATCGTGATTTAGAAGGACCAGGGCCTATTGATTGAGTCCTCACAGCAACCTTGATTGCGCCGATTGCACCCAACTGCCTCTGCTCGGGGCTTAGCCTATGTGCGTTCTTGTTTTCGTCGTCTTCATCTATTTGGACCTCTACAAAGTACGCTATCTACAGAGTGCAAACCATTATCCAGATCAATGAAGCCCTTGTGTTTGGATTATGCATTAAAATCCATGAATTTTACATTATATACCTTTCCGGAAGCATTTCGAACGGGCGAAATATTCAAGAGACTCCAAAATGAGCTCTGGTCCTTTCTGAAAGCAACAAGAAAAGCAAGAGAGATTTAGCAAAGTAATTCACAGGTCATAAATTAAGATTTAAGATAGCATCAGGTAACCTGTAGTAAAGGATCCGAGCTTTACATGACTGACCATCTTTAAACCTTTCGTCAATCTGTATAATCAGCCAGCATAATGATTAATTGAATCAATACTATTGCTATGAAGAGTACACAGGGTCCTTTGAATACCAGCTCTAAGGTTGAAGGATCCGTCTCCAATCCGCACAGAAGTTTACGAGTGCATCCCAAAACTTCATGTCTAGAATAACCTATACCAGACGATTTTGTTAAAAAAGAAAATTACCTTCTCAAGTAATGGTAGAAAAGACCATAGATCATTTCAGTTGCATTTGGATTACACTTAGTCGGTGTTAATGTTATCATCCAAGTACCTGTCATAGTTAGGAAAGAATCACTTGCATAAGTGATTGGCCAATTCTGCAAATATGGATCATATCTGCATGAACAATAAGAAAGGTTTAAGCTTTGCAATGGTGCAAACCAACGAAACTGCCAACAAGCAGCGCCTTATCCGCAGTAGATTCAAGTAACAGAAACAACTCACAATACAAAGCTTTGTTTGATTCTACCGAGAGAAATTATTAAGGCTGAACTGAGAGCACTTGTACCGTGCATATTGCATCTCTTTCCCGACACGGGTTTGCCAGTCACCTCACTATAGCGACTCAGCACAGATACTATGTTTTTAACAGCATTTGAGGCCTTTTGCTTTTCCAATTCACTGGCTTCACACAAATCCTCAAATTCTGATCCTGTGCAGGAAGGATAACAGACAGTTTAACAGTTGAAAAGTGAGCTATATTAACAAATCAGCAACATGAGTAATAAGGATACATGACAGAAGTTTTAAATCTGTTGCAAGCAAGTACACTTATGCAAGATATACATTGATATACACACCAATGCCAAAGTATTCAAGTCTTAGGCTAACTATAATCACTGAAAAAACATCAAGAGAGAAATGTCAATTACTTTGATTTGCCTGAACACTGATTATGGAAATAATAGAGAGCCCAATGTTGAATGATGCAGATTCAATCCTTTATGTTATTTATCCAAGCTGCTTAGCTCCATAGACCACAATTTTCAGTAAACTCTCATTTACTAGCATAAGCTTTTCATTTCCACAGGGGACATGTTGCCATACTATTACAGAAAAGAATGATCAGATAACAAGAACAAGGCACATCAAATATGCAAAAAAGCATATACAAACTAGAAAGAATTATTAAGTGAAAGCTTATTCCAGAATCAGGTATGTCATGATAACTTATGAACAACAAATTGTGCTAAACTATGAGACACAGTATTTGTGTATGTTTGCATACATGTTTGTGATTATAAATGATGCATTTCAATACTTATTCCTAATGGTATGAACCAAACATATAAAACTGTGATAAGAAGTGATTAGTAGCTCTGCACCTTTTCTTGAATCCCAAACCGAATCACATTCCACTCCAGAACCCGAATCTGAAGCCCGTTTCGAGCAACAAAGCTCCCGTCTACAAGACCCGAGTAGAAACTCACATGACCCATAAACCTGTCTACACAAACTAACACTATCCTTTCCTGCACCACCTCTCAACCCTACCGCCTTCCTAGTGATCGGAACTTGCACACCGACAAAATTTGTTACCCTGCCATCCTCACTCCTAAACACAGGGCTCATATGAAACAATATCCAAAAGGGTACACCATTCTTATGATAATTCAGTATACTAACTTCAGTAGCTCTCTCTTCCCGAATCGCCTCCCTGATCTCCATAACCGCCCTCCTGCTCGTCTCAGGCCCCTGAAACATCCTCCCATTCTTCCCTATCACCTCTTCTTTTGAGTACCCAAACATTTTCAAGAATCCAGGGCTTGCAAACACAATAGGGTGCCCTGAAATGCAAGGGTCAGTTATTGTGAAATTTTCAGGCAATTCATCCAAGGCCTCATGAACCCAGTTCGAGTATTGGTTGTTGAACAGTTTCTCAATAAGCTCCAATGGCGATTCCATTCTTTGATTCCTCTAGTGTAGTTGCTCTCCTTGTTGCTGAGCAGCAGTCCAATCCCATCAGGCAATTCAACATACGCCCACACTAAAAAAGAACCAATTTTGAAATCACAGAAACTGCAAAATTGTAGAAATCGAAGAGTTCAGGACTCAAATTCGGCTAGAAAGTAAGGTAAAGTTGAGCCCATGAAACTTACCGGTAGAAAAATTTCCTCTTTTATCTGCTCTTAATTCCAGAGATGGGTTTCAGCGAAGCGAGTTGTTTCTTTCACGATTGTTCTTCGAGTGAGAAGGACAGTGACAGGGTTTGAGTACGCAACTGGGGAAGCTCGAAACTGTCAAGTGTCAACAAACAAACGAGTGGAGAAGATCGAAAGAGAGCCACCGATTCTTTTCTCATATCATATCTCAAGAAGTTATTTTCGGGTCTCTAAATTGTGGACTGTGTTCCTGCTGGTTTTGGAAGTTTTGATATTTATGATCCATAAAAATCTGACCGTCATTATCCAAATCCCTTAATTTACTAGGGCAAATTGGGTGACAATGAATTTAAAGTCACCTATAATTATTATTATTATTACGAAAGTCATACAGAAAGACGACTGTTTCATATGTATAAATAAAAATATGTATAAATAAATTTACTGAGAGTGTAAACAAATAAATTTACTGAGAGTGTAAACAAATAAATTTACTGAGTGTAAAAAAAAATAAAAATGTATAAATAGATTTACTGAGAGTACACCTCATATCATGAATAGGACATGAGGACTGCACCTTTGGATAACGAAAAATAATACTAATACTCTGGTTTTGCACACCAGTTAGGATTATCTGTTACAGGTAGACAACGCCAAAAATGGATTGCAAGAGTGTAAACAATAGCAATCTCAAATGCACTTCCAGAATAGCAATCTCAGATGACAATTTTCAAAATTAAAAATAACAACCTCAAGGGTGTCTCAACAATAAATCACCCCAGCCAAAATAAAGTTCCCACCAAGTTTATTTTGCTTATTAATCCTCATACAGAGCAGAACAGAACAAACCCACCTTATGGATTACAACATCAAATGGGGATAAATAAGTCACCACTGCTCACTCTCATGGCTTCAAAGCCAAGGCAAGACCAATCTTAGCACTCTTGTCTATGGCCTTGGTGTCAACTTCTCCTGAAATGGTGAACAATGACTTTGGACGCCACTCGTGCTGGATCAGGGCGCTTGCTTTGCCAAAGTTGTTCACTCGGGCCTTGAGTGAAGTCAGCGGGTCTAGCAAGTGTTGAGTGCCGAGGGTGAGACTGTTGTCATGGCTTGAGAAGCTATGACTCAGCTCTGCACCAACAGCAGTCACTGGCGAAATTGTGTGGTAGTATGAAGCATTCAAAGTATCTCCCTTATTGTTCCTGGAATAAAAAGTTCCAAACTCATTATTTCAGAAATTGTTACTCTAAAATCAAACAAATAAAACCCAGAAAAATCTTACAAAATACCCTAAATCAATACAAATCTAAGCAAAATTTTGTGATTCAGGATCCTAAACTATCACACTTGTTACCACACACTAAAGCATAGAGATTCGTGAGCAAATGTTGATTCCAACATTCCACTTGTTTGGGCATATCTTTAATTTCATATGTATGTGTAATCATAGAGAAATCGTGATATACTATGAGCTCAAGTCCAGTAAATTTTACTTACAAGTTCAATGCAGCAACTAGATCGCCTTGGGTAAAGCTGAAACCAGCATTACACTTGGTGACATTTCCAGAGCCAGAGTCAAAGGATAACTCCGTTCCTAAGGCAAGAGTATCATTTCCAAGCACACCAGAAAAGTTAATTATGGGGTTTGCAGTCAAGCCGACACTTGTGGTAACTCCAGCAAGCTCATGCAAGTACTGGACTTCAGCCTGATAAGTAGCAAGCAACAAAGATGCTTGAGAAATTGCACATGACATGCTAACGATAAGAAGGTGATTAATCAGAGAGACAACAGAAGTTTCTTTCCTACCTTGCCGGACCTCTGGTCAGGAAGAATAAAGCTGAATGTAGTTTTCAGCCCGGGGAAAGGCTCATTCACGGTAACTGTGGTTAAAACCTATGCATCCACCCAAATCATTGAAAAAGAAATAAGAGAACAATCAGAAGCCAGATCACAATCAGAATTGCACAAAATAAAGATAAAAAAATGCTTCATTACAAGTTTTCTTATATTACTTGGACACTACAATCAATATCGATGATTGTAAACTCATTTAATATTCATATTTGATTACAGTTGCGAAGACATTCGTCTTATACTTACATTGGAGTTTGTGTCAACTTTCACATCAGTGGTGACATTGTTGTTCACCAACTTAGTGCTCACATCAGCAATAAGTAGCTCTCCCTTTTTGGTGGCAGAAGAAGTAATTGCCTAAAACCAAAGGAAACAAAACAACAGAAGAGATGAGATACAAGAACAAATAATATGTTTCAAATATGCTAATAATCAAGGAAACACAACATTGAAAAGTTCAGAAAATAGAATGGTGAGACTCAATATTCAAACTTCAAAGTTGTGGTCTGATAAACCAACAAAATTATCTATAACAGGATGCTATGGCAGACCTACAACAATACATGAATATTGAGAATCTAACAGAAAAATAACAAAAGACCATGTATATGCTACTACAGCAAGGGGCCTGGTTCACATGGTTGGAACAAGCCAATATCTTTATCCAAATTTCATTCCTTTTCAAACCTATCTTTTGAAAGAATTCAACTGAGACAAACTCTCTCTTAATGCTAGCCAATTGCTCTATATCCATGACTCTCCTAAGTTTGTCACCACCATTACCTCAAACAAGCAAAGTAATAAACCAAAAAAACATGAAATCCCTAATCAATCCTCTCCAGACAATGCCTAGATAATACAACAGCAATTTATCAATACCAGATGAAAAATGTTTTCTCTGAATTGGAAAGGCTAAAAACAAAACGTAGCAACAGAGAGATAAGGATGGAGGGAGCTCACCACACCGGTGGAAGAGTAAGTGGTAATCGTGAATTTGTGGTCACTTTGGTAGTCCCTGTAAAGAAGATCTGCGGATTCACGAAACCACAAACGAGAAGACAAAAAAAACAGGTCAAACGAGCAGATTTTGCCAAATCCATCGAAGAAGAAACCGATTAAACGAACAAATGACGGAGAAATGAGAATCGAGATCACCTCTGGCCTTTTTGCCGATGTCGGAGTACAATCCTGGACCCTTCACCATCTCTTTCCTTCTTTCTTGGAGCTGGACGAACTCAACAGGGAAGAAGAAGACCGAGAGCGATGCAGAGAAACGAGGGTTTGGAAAATGGCGTGCGAACAAGGGATTTGTAGGTGAAGCTGGCTATTTTATTTTCTCCCGCTGAGACCATTGTCCTACGTGTCTCCACGACGGACCGTTGGATCTTCTGTGATTTTTGGCTCTTGTCATCGTGGCCGTCGATTTGATCTGCGTGTAATGCCCCTCCAATACATGAATACTCGGTCTTTTCTTCAGAAAAGGAAAAAATGTCGTATTGAGGAGTATATAATATATTGAGTGTACATAGTTTTAATTATTTTCTAAGTATGTTTATGATTTTATATTATAAGACTGGCCACAACAAAATTGGCTTAATATGACAAAAAAATAAAATTGGCTTAATAGTTTGATAAAATGTAGATGTAGGCAGAATATGCCAATATTCCATTGGCATCATTCCCATTTTATTGATTTTCCCAGGGCAGTTGCGTCCATTCAAAATTGTGCAAGCGCCCTCTATCCTTAAAAAAAGAAGCATCGCTTTTATTTTGCTCACTCGTGCATTTTGGTTCACCAAATAATTTTCATGTGAGCTATCTAGGCGCCCCGTGCAAAGTTATGGGGTCGAAATGTACAAATCTATATCCTGAATAAGTTACGAGAGTGTTGGTCGATAGAGCAAACCACAACCACGAGTCGCTAAAACAGTAAAACCTACTCATATACTCTAAGCCCGAAAAACTGTTGTCCTTCATCCTTCGCACCCCTCCTCTACCCAAATCTTATGATATATTTTGAGTGATATCTAAACACGACCACTCATTAGATTTAATGACATCCCAAATACACATTCCATGTCCAAGTAATAGTGTATCATAACATAATGCATGAAGCTAGTAATACGTGCATTTACTGTACCTTAGACTTCACAGAATAGGATTAGGTTGGCCCCTCCAATGTTTTTTTTTCGGTCGAAGGAGACGAGCTCCTAATTTATTCATTCAAAGACCGGGCTAAAGTTTGACGCGGGTGGCCCAACCCATTTACATCATCTAACAGTAACGAAACAACATCAGTAGGCGGAGAGGGAAGAAGATGCAGTCCAAAAGGCATGCTATGAGCAAGGGTAGCTAACTTGTCGGCAACTCGATTAGCGTCCCTAAAGATGTGTCGGAATTGTAGGGACCAATTCCTACTAGTGAAGCCTTGACATTGGTGAGTCAGGCTGGAGAGTGGATGGTTCACTGGGACTTTGGATTTAAGGAGCTTGATAGCGAGGAGCGAGTCAGTTTCCACTATGATTCTACGATAACCATTGCTCCATGCCAGCTGTAGGCCGTGTAAAATGCCCCACAGCTTTGCAACAGGGACCGTAGCGATGCCAAGATTACTAGCGAAACCCGTGACCCAATTTCCTTGATCATCTCGGATCACTCCACCAGCAGTAGCTGAATCATGAACCTTGGAACCATCAGTGTTCAGCTTCAGCCATCCTGTATCTGGCCCCTCCAATGTATGTTAACGTGACAATGTGACATACAGTACTTGTTTTGTTCTTTGGATTAGGCGCATTTTTTGGGCCCGACCATTACAGAAACGAGCCGGCCCATTGTGGTCATAAATATATCGACATCTGGCGGCCCAAACTCTGGCCATCTGTACTCCTCATTCCTCGAGACGGTGGCGCCTTCGTTTTTATGCTCTTTCCGTGGGCGAAAGATTTTAAAAACAAAAATAAATAAATAAACAAAAACTGATTGCGATTTTTCTCTTTTATCCGGAAGGAATGTTCAGGAGGGAGGGCGTAGACGGAGGATTTCGAAACCCCTTCTTCAATTGATCGATACTTCCACTCTCCCAATCCGCCAACTATAGGTAACTTTCATCTCTCTGTGTCCATCGGCATAATTATTACCAGTTTTCGGGTGTTGATGCTATGGCTGATTGTGAATGAATTTGAATTCAGCCTGCTTTTGATCCATGAGATTCCTGATTGCTATTAAACAATTCCTTGTAGTTGTTGATATCATGCCTTGATTACCTGTTTTCCTCCCAATCATTTGCAATTGATCAATGTTCCTTGAATGCTTGTTAATGGCGCTCTGATGAATCGATATAAGAAACCGCTTCCACCATGCTTTGAAAGTTTGGAGATGAGGAAATTAGATAGGGTAAACTGGAAATGCAATAAGAAATAATGCCTTACATGTTTTGCAGCTAGGTTCATAATATCATTGTGATTAGGTCAAAATTTCTGGACATTTTAGGTTAACCTGTTACTACTGAACATTTGTAATCATCTTCTGCAATTCCGGATGCTAGGTGTCTGGAATCCTTACAAATTCTGTTGTTCATCCCAACTCTGCTACGTTCTGGTAGGATACTATCGAAATGTCTGAGCCACAGGAGAAAGAGGGAAACGCCACAATCCCAAATTATGATGCTTATTTTGAAACCATACAGACCAGGAAGAAGCTACCGCGATCTCTGCAAGAATCATTGACATGTGCGTTTGCTAAGATTCCAGTCTCTTCCTTTCCAGTAGTCAATCGTGGGAAAGGTAAAAGCTGATTGCGCGAATATTGAAATCTTCGATCTATGTCTTTGAGGAAAAAACTCTTGTTGAAAGCTGGACTTTTTTTACTGCAGTGATTGAGATCCCAGCAGATACATCTGTTGCTGATGCCGTAAAAATTCTGTCAGAGAGCAACATATTGTCTGCTCCAGTGGTTAATCCAGACGCAAGAAACGACGCAGAATGGCGAGAGAGATACTTGGGAATCATCGACTACTCAGCTGTCATACTTTGGGTTCTAGAGACGGCAGATATCGCAGCTGTTACTTTATCAGCAACCTCAGCCACCGCCGCTGGTGTAGGTGCTGGTGCCCTTGGAACCTTGGGAGCTGTTGCATTGGGAGCCACGGGCCCCGCTGCAGTTGCCGGGATGGCTGTTGCTGCAGTTGGTGCAGCTGTTGCCGGAGGATTTGCAGCTGAGAAGGCGGTGGGGAAAGATGCGGCTTCTGCTGCAAATCATTTTGGAGATGATTTCTACAAAGTTCTTCTCCAAGAAGAGCCTTTCAAGTCCACTAAGGTAAATCTTTTGTTTTTTAATAAGCTGAATTGATCTCAGTATGTACATGGTAGGATTACCATAACTTTACACTAGGAAATGAGTTTCCGGGTTCTGTTCTTAACTTCTCTTCTGTTGCAGGTGAGGTCCATAGCAAAATCATTCAGGTCTTCCCCGTTTCTTCCAGTGGCAACAGACAGCTCCATGTTGACCATATTATTGCTCCTATCCAAATACAGGCTGAGAAATGTGCCAGTGATAGAGTCTGGTCAGCCATCAATCAAGAACTTCATCACTCAGTCTGCAGTTATTCAAGGATTGGAAGGGTGTCGAGGTAGAGACTGGTTTGATGAGATCTCCAAACATCCTCTCACAGATTTGGGCCTCCCTTTCATGTCACCTGACCAGGTGGGCGGTGATTTTAATGCAATATCACTTTAATGCTTTCCTCACTCAGTATGCTAGAAATCAAAATAAGCTGGCATTTTTTGCTGATATTGGTTAGGTTATAAGCATACAAAGCGATGACCTGATTTTGGAAGCTTTTAAGCGAATGAAAGATCATGAAATCGGCGGGCTCCCAGTTTTGGAGGGGCCAAAGAAGAAGATCATTGGCAATATTAGCATGAGGGATATCAAATACCTGCTCCTGAAACCTGAAATCTTCTCCAACTTCAGGTAATAATACTAGTTCAATCTGTTCACAAGTATTTGTGTGCAGAACCCATAATGCTATTGTTGCTTTGAATTCCTTCTTGCAGGAATCTGACAGTGAAGGAATTTGTGGATACCATTGTTTCATCAGCTCAAGAAGTAGGGAAAGTGTCCCCACCAATCACTTGCAAGCTGGACTCAACTCTTGGCAGCATCATTCACATAATTGCTTCCAACCATGTTCACAGGATCTACGTTGCGGGCGACGACGGGAACGAAGTTGTTGGCGTTATAACTCTCAGAGACGTCATTTCGTGCTTTATATTCGAACCCCCGAACCATTTTGATAACTACTATGGATTCTCTGTGAAAGAGTTGGTCACCAAGTGATTTTCATATCTCATGGTGATGGTGATGTTTGAAATTTTGAATGCTGAACTGAACTTTAGCTAAAAATCAGTCTTCTTACTGTACATTTTGGTCTAAATTTGTAAATCATTAAGAAGAATTAATTTGTGCATTATTTAATAATAATAAAATCGTTGCTTAAAATTTTAAAACGACAAACATATCCTAGCCAATGAATTAATAAGACTCTATAATTAGAGAAAGCTAAGTAATATTTGTATCTAATAACTTCCAGTTTTTTTTCGGTTGAGGCTAATAACTTCCAGTTGTATATTAATAAAATGGTGATATTTTTGTATGACGGCGATGTAAAGTTATTTTAAATCCAATAGCGTGAATACAAAGCAAAAAGAGGGAGAAAATAAATAAATAAATAACGAAATATGAGAACATTGTGTCAGTGAGTGGAGAGAGGCAGATAGGTGGGCCCGCTGAAATGCGCCTCCTTCAATGACCTATAAAATCCGGCTCCCCCACTTGTGCTTTCTTTCTCCCTCTTTCTCGGCCGAGCGAAACACAATTCCCCTTCTCTTCTCGCCGAGTTCAACAGATCGGTCTCCATGGGAGCGTTCGTCTAACACCTCAGATTTTCCCCGTCGTCGCCAGTTTCTCCTTCCTGAAGCTTTTGAGTCTTTCGAAGAGGAGACTTTCTGTTCTCTGCGTGCAAGTAATGGCGAGCCTTCTTATATTTTCTCGGTTTATTGATTTGATTTTTCAATTCTGCGAAATTAGGGTTTTCTTCTCTCTGTACATTCGGATTTCTGTTTGCTTATGCTGTTTGTCGTTCCTTGTTTGTTTTCTTTCGCTAGATCTCATTATTAGGTTCCTGCGGTAACTGGAATTTGATGTGTTTGAGATGTCCTTGTTTTTGGAAGAGGCGGTGGGTCAGATCTAGGGTTTGTTCACTTAAGATTAAAATTTGATCATGATTAATTTTGTCTTTGCAATTCAATTGGTAACTCTTTGACTATTGTTCTTTATTGAATTGGATTCTGTCATGAAGAATATGCTCACTTTTTACTAAACGTGCCATGAAGAATATAGATGAACTTGCCTCTGCTATATTTAGTAAGATTAAATTGCTAACAGTAAGCTTAGCCATGGAGTAGTATTATTAGCTTTAGACTTTGAAGGCACGCGGTTGGTCGTACTTTCTTGGCAAAATAAGTTAGAAATATGCCTATTTTTGTTTAGAAAGCATGATTGTATCTTCTGAATATTGATATTCTCTCCATGTAAGGCATGTATGCTGCCTTGATTCCCCTTGCTCACGTAATGTAAGATTTTATCAAGGTGTAGGAGGTCAAAATGTCTACACCTGCTAGGAAAAGGTTGATGCGGGACTTCAAGAGGCTGCAACAAGACCCACCTGCAGGAATCAGTGGAGCTCCTCATGACAACAACATTATGCTTTGGAATGCTGTTATTTTTGGGTAGGTTTAAGCCACAAACTGACATGCTGTGTGTTTATGTGCTTTCTCTTGTTTGATTTCTTTAACTTTGAATTTAAACTTACTCAAAATTCTCTTGTTGAATTGCAGTCCCGATGACACTCCTTGGGATGGAGGTAAAGTGCATCATCTACTTTTTTAAAGATACCAATTTCATAATGTGGCCTTGGTCCATGGTTTTCCTGATAATATCATGTCTTTTCTGGGATCATGCAAGTATATTTTCATTTTCCTACTGTGTTGGCATTATTTTGGCAGCTGTTAGTCCACTCTATTGATTCCATCTTAAGAGAATTGCTTCTGATGTGCTAATTATGGCTAGGTAACATAGTAGACAATAGACATTATAGCTTGAGGGTGTCCTGGTTCTTTTGACGTGTCCAATAAACCACAGATGTGTTATTGATTCAGGTTTTGGTGGGGTTATGTCGCCTATTAAAAGGATCGCTTTATTCCTTTGGAATGGTACCTTAAGAGATTGTGTAATTTCCTAGTAAGGGCTTCCATTCCTGGTGTATAAGAAACATGCTAGCTGCATGATTCTGTTGGTTGATTGACCGCAAACTATTTGGTTACCTTTGATTGCAAGTGTCATCCTTCCTTTCTAAATACCGATCATAACTATACATTTTTCTCACCTGTGGCAGTCCACTGACCAAAATGAGCTCCAGGCTGAAACATTAAAAAAACATATTCATAACTATATAATAGGATTGGCTAGTTGAAATTTATGAGCTCAAACTAGGCATAGGAAGAAATAGACAGGACATTGGTCAAAGCATGCATCATTTGCTCCTTTTCTTTCGAAAAATAAAACCCAAGCTGAACATGGACAGATAGGGCTTACATTTATCAAACAATGAAAAGATTGAAATGGGGGGGGGGGGATAAAGAGGTTGCTTGTCATCTATCCCAGAGGCGTATTGTCAAGCTTGTTAATTGATGGTTTGGTATTGTGCGGTATGTGATTAGAACATGCATCGTTATGAGGTTATCATTCTTCATTGTCAGTTGGCCAAGAGGGCGTAATGTGATTCTAAGTGTTTCTGATTGTTTTAATAAGAGAAACTAGGAGAAGCGTAGGAATAGTTTTTCTGTTTTTTGGTGTCTTTTTTACTGTTTGGACCTTGCATATTTGATGGAACTTGAGCGCTTTCACTTTTATTCTGAGTGCAAATTTTATCGTTACTGTGTATCAATTTATTGCATCTAAAGAGTACATACAAACTTGTATAAAAGTCTAAGTTCTGTATGCTCATGATACTAGTTTTTGGTTTTTGTTGATTCTTGTTTGGTTTATGACATTAAGTGGCGTATTTATATTACTACTGTTGCAAGCGGCTGATTAAATTCTGTAGGCATTTTTAACATGTGCGTTCATGCTTCTTTTTTAACCTCAGAATCTCTCATCTTGACAGTTAAAAGAACATGTAATATATGCTTTGCTGTACTTGTTTCACATATGTATTTCTTTTCATAATACCATTCTTTTCTGTAGCTATACCATCTCTGTGCAACATATCTCTCCAGTCTATGCTTTTTAAATTGATTCGCTGTTAAATGCCAGTTGTAGTACTTCGTGAAATTCTTGCTATCCATCAGACTTCTCAATTCATTTTTATACAACATAGCTCTCCAGTCTCTGCTGTCCTATTGAATGCTGCAAAATACAGTTTCATGCCCAGTAGTATATTCCCACTCATTTGTTATGCATTTCACTATTCTCAATTCAGAAAATCAAGCCTTGATTCTGTGATTAGTTGCTCAATACTCACGGGAAGCCTTTGATATTCCATTTTCTTAGCTATGTCATCCATCCTTCACTTGATTTTCAGTTTGTGGCTAACAATGCAATAATTGGAATCTCCGATTAGTAGTTTAGTACCTTGCAAAGCATGTCATAACCTGTTTTTTCTGTTACGTGTGTTACATGCTACCTTTCTCACCAAGTACTTCTTAGACAAAATGATAGAGGAAATTCTTTTGTGTTCTCATACTTGGATCTTATTTTTGTGTTAATCATGACTGAATAGATTTTCTCATGGCCCTAGATAATTGAAAAATAGGAGAAAAGGTGTGTAAACCTCTTATCTTGCATCTGGTTGACTGACAAGGTTGATGATGTTGTCCTTCACCATTGTCAGGTAAAATATTTTGCATGCAGTATTGACATAATAGGATAGCTTTTGTAGGGGTGAAGGGAGATATGATGATATCTTGATCCAGTTCAAGAGTAGAAAAGTTTCATTTCATAGTCGTCTTTTCTTTAAGGTGTTGCTATCTGTTTGAATATGAATTAGGTTTTACTATTTTTTTTTCCTTTTCCTAAACCTATCTGTCAGCAATAACGTCGGCACAACATCTTTTATTTTTCAGAAACGTGTCTTTCTGTTATGGTGTTTGTAACATTAGGGTGTCCTGCATCTCTTATGCATTGACTATTCGTTTTGTTTTTGTCAGGCACCTTTAAATTGACGCTACAATTCAGTGAGGATTACCCAAATAAGCCACCTACAGTTCGCTTTGTCTCTCGGATGTTCCATCCTAACAGTAAGTCTAGTGCTTCAATGAATACCATCTTCAAATTTTAGCTGTGGACGGAATCTCAATATGCTGATCCATCCTTTACTTTGTTGACTTTTGAAAGCTAGTAATCAGATTAAGTTTGTATCAATAATGATTGTGCAAATTAATAGTTGGCATCAGTTCTAGAATAGGATTGTTAGAGAACCAGGTAAAAACATTGAATCGGAAAGATATAGTTATCTAGTACACATTCCGGCCACTTGTGTTGTGTGCGTAGTGTGTTTGTTTGGTATTCAGCTGCTTTTCTCTCTAGCCTTTTATGGTATAATATTTTGCTTTTGGATTGTAGAAAACTTTTATTTATCATCTACTATAATCATCATGCTGTCACGTAGCCCATAGCTGGTTTAGGTTTGGTCTTTTAATCATTCTGTTGCTGGACCTTGGCTTACATTATCTTTGATACTGTCTTATTCAAAAGAAATTGAAGCTTCCTGATTCACTTCAAGTTTTAAGCTTCCAACTCTGAGAAAACTGACCGGGATGTGGATGAGGGTTGTCAAGTGTGTTATTATTTAAAATTTGGCGAATCACTTTTGTTGTGTTTTCTCTCTTTCTTAGTCTATGCTGATGGAAGCATTTGCCTGGACATCCTACAAAATCAATGGAGCCCTATATATGATGTTGCTGCTATCCTGACTTCAATCCAGGTACTTAATTTCCTCAACGAATTCTCTATAATTCACTTCCTTTTCTACATTGCAAACTGCTTTGTTAAATTTGAGCTATCTATTATTTCATTTTTACAGTCACTTTTGTGTGACCCGAACCCGAACTCACCAGCCAACTCAGAAGCCGCTCGTATGTTCAGTGAGAACAAGCGTGAATACAACAGGAGGGTTCGTGAGATTGTCGAGCAGAGCTGGACTGCTGACTAAGTATTGATATCCGGTCCCACAATGACATTATGATAAGTGGGGGAAAAGAATGGTCTCTTTGTTTCAAAAACCTCTTTTAATGTAAAATTAGGATTTGAAATGTTTGCTTCTGTGAGAAACAATTGCATTGATCGGACTTTGCATTTAAGTAAGCTTAAATGTTTATAAAAACTTCGTGACTTTTGTGTATCTGTTTAGCAAACATTTCCTCATGTACATGAGATCTGCATCATTTCAAGTCGAATGGTGAACCGAGCCAGGACTTTACCTATAGACAAAAGTACCCCGTGCATTTTTTCTGACTATATGGCTGATCATGGTCGGTTCAAACCAAAAATTTAACCTGAACTCACTGTTCTATAACTGAAACTAAATGCTACTCCGTATTTGGTTTGGTTTTCGGTTTTCTGAATTAGGATTTGAAATGTTTGCTTCTTTGAGAAACAGTTATATTGAATCTGACATTGCAATTTAAGCAGGGGATATGTGTGCATTATAAAACATTGCTAAATGGGATCTGGACCACATTGTTTGTCTGTACATAAAATTTTAGATCATCTCACGTTGAAAGGTGAACCCAGTGGTGTCACATTCAAAGGTGACGACCTCTGGTCAGGCTTGTGGGCACGTCTGGGCGACTTTGCCGTGTTCTTGTAATCATATAGCTTATCTAGTTGAGCCAATGCCTCTGGCATTTTAGGCCTAGCCTTAGGATCAAGATTCAAACAGTCAAGAGCCAATGTAGCAACTGTCATCGCCGCCTTCTGAGGGTATTGCCCTTGTAAATTGGTGTCCATGATTCTGAATAGCTTTCTTTTATCTCTCAAGCAAGGCTTTGCCCAATCTACAAGTGACTGCTGCAAACAAGGCCTTCTATTGTCAATGGCGGGTCGTCCTGTCAAAAGCTCTAGAAGAACTACTCCGAAGCTATAAACATCACTCCTTTCTGAGAGTCGTCCTGTAGCCATGTACTCAGGCGCTGCATAGCCTTGAGTACCGATGAGTTGAGTTGAGATGTGAGTTAGATCTCCTGTTGGACCTGCCTTTGCTAACCCGAAATCGGAAAGCTTTGGATTGAATTCCTGCCTCACAAAAGAAGTAACCCTATTAGAATAAAATTAATTTTAGCCAAACTAGCTTGCACATTATTATTACGCATACCGTGTCTAACAAAATGTTGGAAGCCTTGAAATCCCTAAATATGATATGAGCATCATGTAGGAAAGACAGGCCTCTGGCAGCTCCTATAGCCACTTTGATCCTTGTTGTCCATGACAATGGTTGTGCTCCTCCTATATGCAAAAATAAAAAAATAAATATTTGTTTCCTTATAGAATTGAGAAGTCAATGATTGTATTCTTAAGACAAATACAAGTGTACAAAGTACATATTAGATCTTGAATATTATTTTATATGACTTACTTCTGAAAAGGTGATTCTCTAAGCTTCCCTTTGGCATGAATTCATAGACCAATAGTCTATCATTGCCTTCAACGCAATGCCCGATAAGCTTGACAAGATTTGGATGTTGGAGTTGACCAAGATAGTTAACTTCCGTCTACATGAACCCATCTATACATTAGTGGAAAGTTTTCCTAAATATTGAACATTTGATCTTTTGATTTGCATCATTATAAAAATGTTTTCATTTGTAATAACTTGAAATGCCTGAAGATAAGATCATAAGAATGTATGTATAGTGAAAAGAACAAACTCGACCCGCGTGACCCATTTGACAAGTCTAGTTGTACGTTAATAGACATACCAGCCACTCCTTATGTCCTTGAAAACCATCAGGTTTGAGCTTTTTGATGGCGATAACCATTCCGCACCCAGATTTCGTAGGAGTGAGTGTTTCTTGGTCGATCCATCCTTTATAAACGCACCCGAATCCTCCCTCTCCGAGCAAGTAATCAGGACGGAAGCTCTTCGAAGCAACCTTAAGTTCCGTAAATGTGAATGGCTTCAGATTAGGGGAGGAAAGTATTTCACCTTCTGTTCTTGGAGTTGGAAGGATTTGAGATGTGCTCTTGTTGAACACATCTTTTGTTACAGGGGGACTTGGAAGATCATTGTCTTTGTTTTTGATTGAGCTCTTTGAGTTTCCTGAGATAAGATTAGTCAAAATGTACAAAATCTTTCTTAGAGAAGGATGTGGCTAGCATAGATATGCATAAAGTACCCTGTTTGCGTAAGCAATGATTTTTGATTCTTAGTTGTTTATGGTAATTCTAGCTAACACCATGAACGAATTAAGGCACAAAACACGGTTTTGTATGATACCTATGATTAATTCTTAGCTGATGTTTATGGTAAGTTTAACACCCAAAACAAGAAATTCATCAAAGCAATGAAAAACTCCAAACTCAAAATGGGTAAACAAAAGAGAAACATACCAAAAGAATCCTCCAAACTCAAAAACAAAAAACTCTTTTTGGGTGGTAGAAACATAGCTAAAACAACTAAAAACACAAATTAAGGAACATAGTTTAATAGAACATGAAGAGGGAATTACCCGAAGTAGAAGTGGGATGAGCTGAAGAACATAAACAGTTTCCCATGTTGATCAAGGAGTTTGAAAGAGAGAGAGTATTATAGTTGTAGCTAGAGGAAGTAATTTAGTAGAGAAAGAAGATGGTGTAAAAATGAAAAGAAATCAAGTAGGTGGTGCTTAAGATACATAACATGTACAGTATAATAGTTGTGGAAGAAAGAAGGTTAGAGGAAGCAAACGAGATTTGGGAAGGATTTGACATCAGAAAGTTGGACAGAAGTTTCCTTCTTCTTCCTTAGTTTGTGTTCACATGTGCTCAAAAAAGTGGAAATGCAAGGAAGATATATATAGTCATATGAAGAGCGATGTATATTGGGTAGGGGCCATCCTTACAGAATTTCCGAGCGCCGCTTTTCTAATTCTTAGTTTGCCCTGCAATTTATAATATTTACGTTTAGTTCCCGTTATTATTATATAATTACGAAGTATTTCTATAAGTTTTAATATGTACTCTGTTTGTCTTTAGACTATTTAGTAGTTGGTTATTAGCTAGCTTGTTTTACAATCGAGTCCTGTAATTTGGTATCAGAGCTCAAAGCTTAGAAAGTATGATATTTACTATTAATGGAGATTTAGCTTGTGTTAGAAAAATGAAAGATACCTATACTCATCAAAAAATTGAATTCACGCGCAATAAGCGTGGTGAGGAGCAGATAGTTCCAACGCAAAGAGAATTTGCGCTCTTTATAAATGAAGTAGGCATAAAAGAACAGATAACAACCCAACAAAAGGATTTATGTAGAGAATTATATTCTGAAGATCATTTAAAGTTTTGGGATAAGGATAAGTCATTTCTAAGATAGAGCTTATAGATTCTAAGACTGTCATCAGAGTTAAGCAAATGGTTTATACCTATAAAGATCAACAGGAGTTTAAAGAACAAATAGACGAACTGTTGAAAAAAGGATTAATTAGAGAAAGTAAGAGTCCTCATTCTAGTCCTGCATTTATGGTTAAGAATCATGCTGAAGAAAAAAGAGGAAAGGCTAGAATGGTTATCAATTATAAGAAATTAAATGATAACACTGTCTTTGATGGATATTATATCCCTAATAAAACGGTCTTGTTCAATAGGATACAAGGAGCCACTTGGTTCTCTAAAATGGACTGTAAAAGTGGATATTGGCAGATTAAAATGGATAAAGATAGTATACCCTTAACAGCATTTAGTGCACCACAAGGTCATTATGAATGGGTAGTTATGCCATTTGGGTTAAAGAACGCTCCACGGATATTCCAAAGAAGAATGGATAAAATCTTTAAAGATCTTAAACATTGTTGTCTTGTTTATATTGATGATATCTTAATATTTTCTAAGACTTTAGAACAACATATGCATGATCTTAAAGCAATAACTCAAGAGTGCATAAATCATGGTATCGTCCTAGGACAGACAAAATGCATCTATGCAGTACCAGAAATTGAATTCCTAGGATTGAAGATTAAGGCAGGGGAGATTGTATTACAAGACCATATCCTTGAAAAGGTTGAAAAATTCCCTGATATTATAGAAAATAGGAAGCAATTGGAAAGGTTTTTAGGATGTCTCACTTATGCCTCTGACTTCATAAAAAATTTGGCTAAACTTAGGAAGCCATTACAGAGTAAGCTGAAAAAAGAAGAAGTATGGACTTGGAGTAGTCAGGACACTAAGATAGTCCGAGAACTTAAAAAATGTTGCATGAATTTGCCTGTGTTAACTTTACCCAATGAAGATGATGAACTTGTTCTTGAAACTGATGCGAGTAATTATCATTGGGGTGCTGTTTTAAAGATTAAGAAGGATAATAAGTTGTGCAGGTACAGCAGTGGAAGTTTCAACAAGGCTGAATGTAACTACACAGTTATGGAAAAAGAGATTCTTACTATCTTAAAAGGAATTAATAAATTTATAATCTTTCTTGCTCCAAAACCCTTTACAGTAAGAACTGATTGTAAAGGAATACTGGGTTTTATTCAAAATAACCTTGATAATATGAAAGCGCAAGGGAGGCTCCTGCGTTGGCAATTAGCCCTTAACCAGTTTTCCTTTAACATTGAACATGTGCAGGGATCAAAGAACTCGTTAGCAGACAGCCTGACAAGAGAGCTTGCAATTGATAGAAATGCCAAACAGATACATAACAAGCGGAAAACAACCAGTTATGAGGTTGTATCAGGATTGTGGATTAGAGAATGCCTCTCCACAACAGATAAAAGAGTCAGTCGAGTTTCTCCTCTCCGTGCGTCCTTCGGATGCGGAGAGGACTAAGTTCGCAAAAAAAATCGAGCACCATAAGGGATGGGTGTCACCTCCCAGTAATTTAGTAGTTTCTTTTTTAGAGGAAGTCGGTAAGAGAAGATGTCGTTATGGATATCAAATAGCAAACTGCATGTCCAGTACCAGAATATTAGAGCTAGAAATAGCTAACAAGATGCTTCAGCTTCCTTGGGAGCTCCAGGAAAAACTGAAGGGTTATTGGAAATATAAAGATTTTCCAGATTGGTATGCTCAAGTGATGAACAGGAATTCAGGTATTTACTACGACATATGGGAAGAATGGGGATCTCAAATTATGTATGGCCAGTCTGGAGTTGGAGGAGTTTGTGTACCTGGAAGTCCCGATGAAGATGCAGGAATTCTAAAAGCATGGGACTATGGAATGTGTCACGGGATATATGGAAAGTTGCCTAGACCATGGAGTCCACTTCATAAACATTTCACCAAGTTCCAGAAGTACGTGTTCAACAGGATTATAAAATCAAAGGAAGAAGATAATTTGATTAGTTTCGTGATGTGTGCTAATATAGAAACAGAAGGAGGACACTCAAAAGCACCTCATTACCTACTCAGATTTCTCCAAAAAACAGATCATTTTTCAGACGGACCGCGGACAATATATCAACCACTGCTCAAAACAGCTGTTGAAGCTAGAGCCATGGGATTCTTCTACATCTACGAGATCATCAAGGAATATCAGAAAAAAGACGTAATTATGTTCAAGGTTGGGTTTACCACTGTCATAATTTCAAAAGAACTAAAATCCTATTTCTTAGAAGCCATAGAGTCATCTGATTCTATCTAAGAGTACTTGTCACAAATTGAATATGGGAGATACTTATCACCAAAGGGACAAGAGTTCCTTTGGGATCAGCTAATGGAGTGGGATCCGGAGTATTCAGAGAACTTAATCAAGCAAATAGAGCTTGATGAATATGATGCAGAGAACTGGGAAGATAACATTGGAGATGAAGGCATGCATAACCTCAATAATTGCATGGATTAAACTTGCCAAGGCCACGTCACCATTCCACTTCAGACGGTCACAGAAGATCTTTGTCGTTTTATTTTTATCATTAATGTATTTTATTTTCAGAATGCTTTTTCTTTTTCAGAGAGTAATGACACTGTTGCCATGTGAGTGGATTCCCTGAGACTTTGTCGGGTTATAATTTCAAGAGCACTAAGAGAGCACCCTATGTTCTCACCAGCTCTATAAATACACCCTCTTATAAGCTTAGAAGGGGCACCGAAAAATAGAGAGCAAAGTCTGAATCTAGAGAAAGAGAAAGAGAAAGCTTTGAACTTTACCAGTGAAGCGGAGTTTCCCTCACTCTAAGAGTTCAAATCCTTCTATGGATCTTTCTAGTTTGAGTGTTTGAGTGATTTCTGTGTTTTTCAGTGTGTTTGTGTGCTTGTAATCCTTTCAAATTCAATAAAAGTTTGTTTTTAAGAAAGGGAAAGCTACTTAATCGAAAGTTATGTCTTGAATAAGCCGTTTTCTTGATTGCAAACCTTCCATCCACCTATTCAAAGATTATAAGTTAGAGACTACGATCTGAGGTAGGAAACGAAACAGATCTGTGCTGTGCTTGAACTAAGGGAGTCCTGGTTGAGGATTAGCCACCCCTAGAAATCCGGGAGCTACAGGAACGCCGGAGGTCCAGCGATACTACGTCCAGGTAACGGTCAAACCTCTCTAATTTTATTATCTTTCATTACGGAGCATGGTGGGCTTGTGATCATAGAAAATAGATTATTCATGATATAGTTAGTAGATTATGGTAGCAAGTACCATTTTAAGTCACCAAAATTAACAAATCATTCTAAAAGGATAGATCTGAAATAATTCATAGAGTATTGGGCAGATCCCGTAATTTCCTATAAATTAAAGGCAGAAACCAAAAAGGAGATAAAAAGAAATTGAGGACCCACCGAGACGCCTCAATTTCCCCTATTGGGTATTTGCTTAAACTACATTCGTTTTGATTATTTTATTTGCTACTAAAAAAAATACTGTACTAAAATATAAATCCTTTTTTTTTCCCTCTCTCCAAAGACAACAAGTAGATTATAATCTAACCTTTAGGGTGACTAAGAAAAATAATCCAAACTTGACCATAATCAATCTTAGAAGAGGCTAACATAATTCAATAATTCCTCACTGATGTTATTCTTTTTGATCACATCTTACTCCATAACTGAGGATTTGAGGATATATTTGGTACAGCTAAGGTTTTTTTTTAGCAACCACCCGAAAGATTATGGCACTTTTTATAATTTTTCCAAAAAAGCCCACTAGTTTTTTTTAAGGGATAACCGGGCATAACCCCACTAGTTTCACTAACCAAAAAATGTATTGTTAATTGGTAATATATGATTTTTTTTTGGTTGAGTGTTAATTGGTAATATATGATTTTGTTAGAGCGGATATGTACTATTTTACAGCTCATACATCCATAGGCTTACTATTAAAAAAAACTAAATATACCTAAATACACTTTATGCATAAACGCCATGATTTCCAAATTGACTTCCTTTTGGTAATGGTTGAATATATTTGAAGATCGACTTTCGTTCCACCTGCAAAAATGTCTTAATTTGACCGATCACCCGTTGGTCTAGTGGGATGTGGCACTTGATCCCTTAAGCGCTTGTCCAAGAGGTTCGAAGTTCGAATCTCCTTGGCAGCGTGAATGGAGCAATGGAATTGGGAGGGTCGCCCCCTTCAGTGGGCCACTGCAGTACCCGGTCCGGATGTAGGCGGGGTTTACTAGCCGAACCGGACGCGAGAGCAAAAAAAAAAAAGTCTTAATTTGATGTTTTTTGGTAGAAAATGATATTTTTTTAATGTGAGGTGGATGGTGTACAATTAGTTACACAGCATAAAGCTACACAAGTACATGTTATTACGGAATCTAATACACGTTGATAAACATATAACATATTGCTTAAGCCGGAAAAAACGGGTGAATATATGCTTCTGTGTTTTGGTTGGGATGTGAATATATACTTTGAATACCAACAACATTATTGAGAGAATAAGTACTTTGGGCCTCAACTTTGGAGCTATTAGGCCTAAGGCCTTGAATTTCAATGTACTACACATATCGTGAAAATGAAATGTTTTGATGATGTGTGGTTGCACAACAAAATTCTTGGAAACGATCGACGAAATTAGGTGAAGGCCAGGTCTTTCACATACTGACATACGACTAATAGTACAACTACAGCAATATATGTTTGATTTATATCTTTCAAGTTAAAGGACAAGTTGATCGGCATCACGTGTCAACGTTTAGTCATTTAAATTTAATTTAAATTATTTGTATTTTATTGAGCTAAAATGTCTTTTTAATTGTGATGTAAGGCTATAAGATTGCGTGGTGGTGTAGTTCATGTTTGAAATTCAATTACATGTGCAAGAAACTTTTGGTTTTAACATACGTCTGTTTTCATTAATATCACAGTCACATCTTTTACAAAAATATCTTTATTCGATTTCTATAATTGATCATAACTATTGTGATTCAACTTGATCAACAATACAAAATGTTTTCTAGGAATGCTAGCTGGCTTGAAAACTATATATTCATTTCAATTGTATATCTATTTCTACCAAAAAAAATTGTATATCTATTTAACTCCATTAAGCAATTGGTAGGTTTAGAAAGTAGAAATGTGATTTCAGTCAACGAAGTTGACTTTAGCTGCAAATAAAGCACAAGGCTTATGCCTTAAGAGGGTAGATATTCATTAAACTATTTTGTCAATGACAAATAATTCAAAGTGGTAAATTATAAGATGATCGATCTCCCTAAACCATCCACCAGTATATTCATTTGGGTTCGATTGTTGGCTGAGAATTGGCCACGGTTGTATCCAGTTCAAATTCTTTGCCTCGGATCAGTGTCTCAAATTTGTGTATGGAAAATGCTAGTACTTTATTTTACAAGAGAAAACATTATGCTCTTGTTTATGTCACAAAACCATCATGAAATGCCAATTGCAATTGCTGCAAAAATAAACACTATAAGCAAAGAAAGACTTGTTCTGAGATGGGCTACTTGCCCATTTATAGTTACAAAGTTACACTCTTGTAGAAAGCATTATGTTGCTGGCTCCTGTACAAACTACAACCAAATGCACAAGAAAGAACACACTCGACCGGAACTCGAATTGCCCTAACCCGAGTTCCATAAGATAGAACAAAAGAATGAGAAATGCAGGCTTGCTAGATTCTGAAGTGTGGTTATTAGCAAGCAGAATCTAGTAAGCCACTTTGAAAAAGACAAAAAAAATATCAGGCCGATTTGGCTGCATTTTTATGGAGGAAAAACCAAAAGAAATCAATGAAAAAAGATTCCATCTTCATGCTTGAGTAGAGCAATAATGGATGTAAGAGTTCAAGAGAAGATTGATCACAGGCTATGAACAAGGGCCCTCCTACAAGGCGGCGGTTGTGAAGGATTGTTGCTTTTGCTTGGAGCCGGGGATTCGATTCCGAGTGTTTTCATCAGAAAATGCCTCTCCTGAAAGCCCCAAATAACAACAAAGAAATATGATTACAAAGACATTAAATTTTTACTTGTATGGCTTTGAATGTTATGAAGCAAAACAAGACTTACACTTTCTGAAAACTGTGGGCTAGGGATAGTGGCTGCAAAGGATCTGAACAGCGGAGTTATACTAAGAGGAGAGCTAAATTCTGCTAATGAAAATGCTGAAAAGTTATCTTCATTGTCTTCAGTACATGGTGCTAAGATCTCTTCTGTCATGACACCAAACATATACAAGAAATTCATATGTATGTGAATGAATTTATCTTTGAAGACTTTATAAACTTTGAATCTGTGATTACCTTGGCTTGTGGTTTCTGTGACACGGGTCTTGTTTTCTGAGGCGCGTTCAGCATTTCCACCTTTACCATCATCCTCATGCAATGTGCATATCTCAGATTGAGTTTGTTCTTCACTTGCATATGTGGACAAGATGCTTGATCCATTGCTATACTCGGATCCGCTTGGGGAATCATACATATCAGATTGCCTGCGAAAACTTTAGCAGAATTCATTAAATCGAAGTATCCACAAGTTTCTCATATACTCCAAATATTCCTCTTAGCATAAAGCAACTTCTCACCTTTGAGAAGATTGAATTTCAGAGTTGCTACTTCCCAAATCCTCCAACAAATCATTGAGTTGGTCTAGTTGCAAATCTGGCACACTCATACCACAATTTTGCACCTCATTCTGCTTTCTTTTGCTAAGAAAATTCTCAACAACCTGGGGAAAAAAAAAACATATGCAACATCAGAAGAGCTTTTCCACACTTTTTTAAACAATTCAGAAAACCCAGATCTACATATACCTCAGAGGCAGATTGTAAGCTTTTCTCTGTGTTCTCTATGTTCACTTTCATTGCTAGAGAGCTGAGGAGTTCAGCTTGCTGCATTAAAGCTAGTACCTTTGGATCATCCTTCTTCAGAAATGATCCTTCAATCTTTATTTTACCTGCAAACAGCAATTTTGTGTCAGCTATAATACAGGTTGAAATTCAAAGTCAAAAGGGTTTGCTAATGCAGATGGCAAATTTTTTACCATCAACCAAAGTTGTATATTCAGCTTTGTGAACATTTTGATCGGCTAATGCGCGATCTTTATCCAATACATCTCCATCGTTGTAGATTTCAGGCAGATTTGGACTATGAGCAGATCTATACAGACAAAGGAACCATTTTAAGCATCATAAAGCCATAATCTTTTTGTAACTACTTTGATTTTTATTAACATTTTTACCTCAGCTTCTTCAGTGAAGATGCAACATTTGGCGAAAACTCAAACCGAAAAGTGTTACTGTCGGAGAAAACCCTCTTGTTGCTGGCATTAATGTATGTCAACTTATCATTCTCCTTGGGCAGTGGTTGGATTCGAGCTCGTTTCTTGCACAAAGTCGTGAATCGATTTTTAACCGCGTTATCGGTCCTACAACAACACCATTAATTACCTCAGTCAATAAAAAAGCACCAAAATGGCTATCAAAAGGAGATTAAATTGTTTCTAACCAACCTGCCAGAAACCACCTTAGCTATCTCAGTCCATCTATTGCCATATATCTTTTGAGCCTGCAATGTGAACCCAATGTTTAGTCTAGTACTTAATTACAATAATTGTAGACAAACTTTACCTAATCCTTCCTCTTTTTTGGCACTTTCTAAGCATAAAAACAAGTAAACAAGCATGCCCAGAAATTGAGCAACATGTTTCTCAGAACAAGGAAGCTGAATCACCTCACATAACAACAAATCTTCCTCCGGAGACCACCCTCCCTTTTTGAAATCAGTATTAAGATACGTATACCACCTGTTCGATAAAACGTTTCACAGAGAAACCAAACCAAACCAAACATTAACACAAAACTAACTTAAAAATCATCAGATGTAACAAGCTCTGAAGAAGATTTACCTTCTTCTACACTGTCTTGTAGTCTTATCCTTGAAATTCGATGCAATAAGCGTCCAACTGTAACATTTAACACCCCAATTAACTGACATTCAAACGAAATCCCAATTCCCAAATCCAAATGTGAAGAACAATTAACAATGCGTTCTTTGTGCCTTACTTTTCAGTTCCATGGACGCTTATTTGCTCGCGAAGAACATCGTCTTCCTCAGGACTCCACGTGACAATCCGACGCTCTTTCTGCTTGCTCTCCATCTCGCTCACTCAATCTCTCCAAAGAACCCACCTTTCTATGTACAAAAGTCGCTTTTTCCCCACTGTTCAATTCAAAAGCAAAGCGCAAATTAGCAACAGAGCTCGTAGTTTCAGAAATTGGCCTCGGATTCGGACCTTCCCCATTTAGCCCCAAATCGAAACCCCACCCCCAAATTTCGAACAGCAGAACTCGAATGCGATGCTCCCATGGAAGAAATTACTCAACGGAGCATCGATTTCGCCGAATACTATTCGTAATCGGAGACTGAAACCACGTAATCGGACAAAATTGAAAGGAAATTCGGAAGTGCTCACGAGAAATTACAGAGCGTAGCAACTTGCGAGCTCCAAGATTGGATTTTCAGACAGTTGAAGAAGAAGAAGAATGTGAATGGAGAAGAAGCAGAAGATTTTTTGTTTTCCCCTTATCCGTATCTTCGTCGTCTTCTTCTTCGATTTAATATTTTGAATGCTCGAAATTTGTCCGATTTTGTGATGAGGAAGAAGAGGAATGTATATATATACAACGGGTGTGTGAGAGTGGGCGGGCTTTATCACAACTCGCAAGTTTGAACGACGCTGAAATCAAGGTGAGCCCATCGTAGGGCCTTGACCGGTCCCGGGCGGGCCTCATCACGTCACGTGATGTGCCGTTGTTCTGACACGGGCTATGTTATTTATTACAGTAGTATTTAATTAGATTATTATAAAAATCTAAGCTTAGGGATAATTATGATTAGAGAGGGTTACTTTGTTTATGCCATTCAAACATGGCTTGTATCCCAAGGTTTGAATCCGGTGCTTTCGAAGTTCGCCAGAGCTATGCTATGTGGCTCACTTAACAATGAACTTCGGTAAGTACAGTATAAAGTACGCTAGTGTATAAATTACCCTATTGTGTTTTAAGGTTTTGGTTTTTACTTTACTCCTCTTTTAGCTTGGTTCGTTGTAAAATTAGCATGATATGTTAAACGGAGGCATTGGATGCTCTTTGGCCATATATCTATGCATGGATAGATTTACCATTAATCATACTAAAAACTATGATACTAGTATGATGATATAAATAGTACATACTGTATTTTGTAACGTTTTGATTAGAATATAATGGTATAGTATATCAAAACTTGGGGATAAGAAAGGCGAGAGGAATGGCGTGAGTTGTAGTGTTACAACAAGGGCATGCACACCCATCCTCTCCATGTTTTGTTTCCATCTGCATTATTTTTTTTGAATTTGAATCTCGTATAATATTTGTTTATGTATATTGAAATTGATAATAAATCTCATTATTAAAAGTAATTTCACATTTCAATGATTAGTATATACAATTTATATGAATTTTTCTATAGTTTACCCTTAGAGTATATTAGAAGAATAAAACTATAAAAAAGTGAAGTTAAATAATTGTACAAAATTACACCTAACTAATTTAAATTATTTAAAAATGACCCTAATTGCATAACTTAATTGGGAAAATTAATTGGTCTTATATATACAAATTGAAGTAATTTAGTATGGAGTAGCTCCACGTCACCAACACCCTCCTCGTCCTGTTGGAAACAGCGAGCAAAAACTAAACACATAAAACTAACCGACTCAAACTCTAGTTACTTTCACAAGGTAGCTAATGGCAGAAGAAATAGGAAAATAATAAAAGAAATTAGAACTAGCAAAGGGACCCAAATAGTGGGTGAGAACAACATTAGAGAAGAAATTAGATCAGACTTCCGGAAAAGATATATGAAGGAACCTATCAATCTAACACTCCTTCATGAGTACCTCAGCCTGATTACCAATGAGATAACAATGGACGATAACATTAAACTCACCAAAGACGTCACTAATGAAGAAATCAAGAAAACAGTTATGTCTCTAGGAACAGATAAATCACTTGGCCCGGATGGAATGACGGCTGAATTCTACAAAAACTATTGGGATATTGTAGGCCCATCAGTAATTAAGGCTGTCAAAAGTTTCTTTCATTCGGGTAGAATCCTGAAGCAAATCAACCATACATTTATTTCCCTAATCTCAAAAAAAGAAGATCCAAAATCAACAGACCACTACCGACCTATCAGCCTGTGTACCACAATCTACAAAGTTATAGCAAAAATACTCACTGAAAGGCTTAAAAGTGTAGTTGGGAAAATTATCCATCCACTTCAAGGGGCCTTTGTAGCTCAGAGATCCATCCAAGATAATGTACTGATAGCACATGAAATCCTCCACTCGTTTAGAGGAAGAAAGAATAAAGATGGATGGGTAGCTATTAAACTAGACATGGAAAAAGCATACGACAGAATGGATTGGGATTTCCTACTTCTGGTAATGGAAAAGTTTGGATTTGATACTAAATTCCTAGGTTGGATTCGTGAATGCATGAAAACAGTTTCGTACTCTGTACTAGTTAATGATGGACCCACGAACCCCTTCTTCCCTGAACGAGGCTTAAGGCAAGGGGATCCCTTATCACCATACCTATTCATTATTGGAGCAGAAATTCTAGCTAGACGACTCCAGCAAGAGTCTGACACCTCGTCTAAAACCATTGGCTTTGAGTTAACAAGAACCGGACCCAAAATCCCCTTCTTGACATTTGCAGATGATATCATTATTTTCGCTAGAGCCACCCAAAACGCTTGTGTGGTTGTAAAAAATATTATTAGTGACTATTGTGACATCTCAGGACAAAAAGTTAACTATCATAAGTCCGCCTTTCATACTTCGAAAGTGGTTTCCAATCATCAAAAACAACAAATCCAACAAGTTCTAAGCATCCCCACCATGACAAACATAGAAAAGTATTTAGGATGCCCCATTATCAATGGGAAAGTGAACAAGGAAACATTCAGCGACACGATCGGAAAATCGAAGGCCCAACTGACAAAATGGAAAGCCAATGCATTGTCCCAAGAAGGACGAACCATTCTTGTCAAATCAAACCTGGCCTCTAAACCCAATTATGTTATGCAGAGTTTTATGCTCCCCTCAAACATCCATGAGGAACTAGATAAACTAAATAGAAATTTCTTCTGGAACAAAGGTGAAAATTATAAACCTCTTATTGGATGGGATAAAATATGTAAACCCAAAGCCTACGGGGGTCTAGGACTAAGGAAAACAGAACACATGAATAAAGCACTCCAGATGAAATTACTATGGAAAATTATCGCAGAACCATATAACATTTGGGTACAAGTAGTTAAGGAAAAATACCTAAAACAGGAAAATCTTTTTTCATACAAGATAAAATCCAACACCTCATGGCAATGGAAAAAACTAATGAAACTACGGGATGACTTTGAGCGAGGACTTATTTGGCAAATAGGGGATGGAAAGACAATTAAATTTTGGACCGATCGTTGGGTAGATAATGAACCGCTAGAGAAATATGCACTTAGGACCCATGAAATTGACAAGAACTGTACAGCCCATGCTTTTATTTCGGAGGTAGGAGAATGGAAAACAGAAGAACTAAGACAACACCTACCAATAGAGAAAGTTGAACAAATAAGTAACATCCCTCTATCTGAAAATGCGATCCCAGATCGATTATACTGGGGTCCTAGTAACCATGGGTGGTTCACAACCTCGTCAGCAGTAGATCACATCTCTAAAATTAGGAACCACAACCGTACACCAAATTCTTGGATATGGAAACTAGATACATCCCCGAAAGTAAAAAACTTTCTATGGAAAATTGATAACAACGGTTTACCAACAAAGGCCAGATTGAGGGGGAAAAATGTAGTAATTCCTGGTGGTTGCCTTATGTGCAACTGTTCTCACGAGGATGTCGAGCATCTATTTGTAAAGTGTGTTCACACCCATGACATAATTCGAAAAATCAACCCACGAACTGCTTGCACTTTACAGAACTACAACTCAATAAGCAAGTCACCAAGACAGATCATTACCGAAATTGGTCAAGCAATTGGAACAAAAGACTTTGCAGAACTAGCATTTGCGTAGTGGGGAATATGGTATCAACGAAATAAGCTTGCATTCCAACAATTGGATAATGATTTCATAACTGATCTTGCCCAATTTATTAAAGACCAAGTGCACAGTTGGACCCTAGCTAAAAATTGGACAGAGCAAGAAGAGGCTCCACTACATATAAGAACAAAGAGTCAAAAACAACCGAGGAAAACAACCTCATGGAAAAAACCAAGCCCAGGTTTCGCTAAACTAAACTTTGATGGATCTAAACTAAATGACGGGTCTTCTGCTACTGGTGTAGTGATTCGTGACACAAATGCAAATGTACTCCGAATTAGCTCTAACAAATATGGGAACATCTCAGTTCCCAAAATAGAAACGATGGCTCTAAGAGATGGCATTAAGCTAGCAAAAGAACTAGGAATAAGAAAACTGGAAATTAAAGGAGATAATCTTGGAGTAATTAAAGCAGTTAACAAACAAGGGCAAAGTCCATGGGACATTGATATAATTATTGCGGACATCCTAGTCTCGTTACGGTGGTTCGAGACTGTTCGAGTTAACTATGTGTGTAGAGCGAGTAATGTTGTGGCCGATAAAATTGCTAAAATGGGTCATAGCCTCCCTACTGACGCTATCGCGAATCTCCCAGAACTGAAAGTTCTCGTCCGAAAGGACGCTCTAGGACGTCCCCCTTAAGGGGATGTCCTAATTCTTACCGATTCAAAAAAAAAAAAAAAAAAAAAAACACCCTCCCCGTCCACGTGACCTTCGAGTTGTCCACCACGTGATCTCTCATTTATTTACCGCTTCATGCCACTAGTGTGTTTCCTTTTCACATTCAAAATTCAAGTCTAAAGACATTGTTGATCCTTAGGCCTTAGCCAAACTATACATATTACATATATGTATATCTTATGTCACTGACCAATTCATAATCTAGTTTTCATGAAATGTAAAAATTTGTATATAGATTAGAAAATTAAAAGTGGAGCATTTGAAACGAAGCTAGCTAGCTATAGTTAGTGAGTGCATGGTTCGGGCCATGGTACGTACGTAGTAGTAGTACTGTAGTAGAGACTAGAGAGGCACGATTTCCAAAAGAGATGCACCTTACCTCCACCGACCAGGTGACCCAAATTGTGGACCACCTTGGTGATAGTGAATGCCACGTGTATCATTAACATGCTTGGATTAAGAATGAACGTACACTCGAGATTTTGTAAATGGATTAAGTGATTTGTTACTCAAATCTATTAGGGTGTGTGAAAGGTTTTTCATCTCCTTATAAGCATTACAATAAGCCAACTTTATCTAATATTCCGATGATCATTGACTTTCATGTATACTTAGGGCCCGTTTGGTATCCAACGGCGGAAACGGAAACGGAATGGAATGGAATGAAAATGAATCTAGTCCACATTATCATCATGATACATGATGAGTCATCTCAATTTTCATTCAAAAACTACCGCAAGGAGGCTTGCGGTACCCTTGTGGCACCTCAATCATTCCCTAATCTAAGGGTGGGGTAACAAAACACCTCAATCATTCCCTTCATCCCTTCTCTAGACACACAAATTTCAAAGTTTGAAATTAAAATATTGTTTCTAGTTAATGTATAGTGACCCATAATTGGACGAGGTTCATTTCCATTCCATTCCATTCCGTTTCCATTTCCGCCGTTGGATACCAAACGGGCCCTTAGCTTCTTTTTTGCAAGGGTAGATGAACGAGTGATGTAATGAGAAGTTCATGCTCTGACTCATCTAACTAGATATATTTCTAAAATTCCTGTTAAAATTAAGTTTTTCGGTCTCCATATATAATATGATTAACATACTATTACTTTCAAGAAATGTGGATTGGATGATACATTCTGAACCAGTAAGAGAGTAAAGATTGTCGTAACCACTGATAACGTATACTATATACGAATAGAGGTTATTTTTTTACCTTCGGGTACTTACTTAATCAGTTAAGCTTGTAGGATGATATCAAGAAGTTTTCATTTAGACTTTTATACTCTTATTACACTAGTGGTGTCCTTCACTAGATCGAGTGAAATTATATCAAATGTACAATACCTTTTAAAAAGAATTGGAAATACATATATCAATTAAGTTTTTTCAAAAGAAAAATAATTGATTAGGAGCGGTCTTAGGGCCCCTACAAACTTCCCTTTTTGGCTAAATTGAGAGTGTGGATATGTTTGGCTGAAAAATAAAGTGTGGATATGAAGAAAAGTCGAAGGCATATTTTGCCTTTCCAATGTACGTTGAAGTCATTCATTTGTGAAGTAGTGGAAAATTCACCGTTTATATATATATTTGCACATTTTTGTAAAAAGTAAGAACTTACGTGGGTTAACTTTAATTGGGTACCAAAAACTTTAGTGTACGTACTTTGATTCTTGCCTTATAAAAAGGTGTCAAACTTGTGAAATTAACTCGTTGTGGCCTTGCTTTGGTGTTCCACTTGCATTCCCACTTCAAAGCTGAAACGACAACTCCTTTGTGTTGTTCTTTTGTAGGTGGCGAGAAAAAAAAAAGGAAGAAAGTTGTTCCTTTTAATCCCATCCAAATTAACTCTACGTTAACGTTTAGTGAGAAAAAAGGCCCACGTGTGCATGAAAAGGTCCAAAGAATATATATATGTAACCATGGCTAAACCCTTATTACATGGTTATAATCTTAAACCATTACATTAACAATTTAACTATATTGGATGATAAAAACCGAAGAATAACCTGATTGAATTGAAATTCGAAATAAACTATCGTTTCTTTGCTCTTTTCGCTTTCATTCGTTCCACGTTGTCTACTATAGTTCTTTCAGTTTCCGACCCAACTTGCGTAATGTGTTTGTTTTCTTTTCAAAACAAATTATGATATTATGTGTTTTTGTTGTATGCTATTGATTTTCGTTTTCCCAAGCCGGTTTATCTAGTTGCCGATTTTTAACCCTAGATCTACCCTGCTTGTTTGGTATTTATATCAAATTCCTCGTTAACTTTACGAGTAAAAAAAAAGTAAAAAATATACTCCGTATCCAATTGATTGAATTGAAGTGCAACGTTTGGTTATTGTGAGTGGTTGATATAGTTGAAAATACCCACCACCACCACCACCACCAACTTTTGAGGAGAGCATATTTACAGGTAAACTCTTTCATCTTCTTTTTCTTTTGATTTTTGAAAAAGCTTCCATTGTTCTGCTAAAAGAACTTTCAAGAGAAAGGAAATTCCCTCCAGGAATCCTATGCATGGTTTCTTCAACGTCCTTAATTAGCCTTCATCGCCAAGTTTGTCTAATTAGATTCCTAAACCATCGCTTTACTAGTACTTACTGTGTATATGCATGCATGATATATCTTTCAATGCAACATATGTTATTTTGGCTGAACAAGGCAACATATGTTCCGACTAACCAAAAAGAAACATATGTATAACATACTTTATATATGATAGAAATTAGTTAAAAGAGGTTAACTTTTTGGTACGTATTTGTCAAGTCTTCCCACCTTAACCGACAAGCTCCAAAACAATTAGGGAAATTCCACACGTTAACCACGAGGTTTTGCAAACTCCGCGTGGTACCCAAAGGTTTTCGGTATTCCGTGTGGTAACCACGAGGTTTTGTAGATTCCAAGTGATAACCTTGGTCTATTATAAAAACTTAAATTTATATAAAAACTTACCCATCCTTTCTACTTAATTACACAAATTACCCTATCTTTAGTTTTTTTTTAAGTATCTAATCTATTTTATAAAACACCTAACTTTATAATTTTTGTATTATATATATCTTTTTTTATTTAATCTTTTTCCATGACATTATATATTATTATTTAACAAAATCTTATAGTTTTTAATTATTAAAAAAAAGAACCACATTTTTCAAATTTGTATTTAAAAATTAAAATAGATTTGATAGGTTTGTTGAAAAAATAAAAAACAATTTATTATACCTAATTTGAAGTATCATTTAAATAGGTTTTTTCAACAAAACTATCAAATCTATTTTCTTAAAATACTTAGTGAGAAGTATTACTTAATACATAATTTATTTTTGAATGTTAATTTATTATAAATACAAAAAATTGCCTAAATTTTTACATGTCGTAAAAAACCTATAATGTTTACACATTTTTAATGTCATGATGTATGTACATTATGTTAAGAAAAAAGTAATTTTATTTTATTTTAAAAACAAACTACTTGAACTAATGCACCAAACTTTTAAAGAACACCCTCTTAAAGGATCAATTATTTATATTAATAAAGTTCAAGTTTATATTTTGTTAATAAGAAATGTTAGCTTTTTAAAATCTAGGTATGCTTTTGTTAATTTGAAAAAAAGAACTATTTTTTTATACAAATTTGAAAAAATGTGGTTCTTTTTATAATAATAAAAAAATATAAGATTTTGTAAAATAAAAATATATAGTTTCATGGAAAAAGAGTAAATAAAAACATATAATACTAAAATTATGAAGTTAGGTGTTTTATAAAAATAGATTAGATAGTTTTAAAAAAAAACTTTTAAAAGGGTGATTTGTGTGATTAAGTAGAAAGGATGTATAAGTTTTTATATAATTTTAACTTTTTTATAATAGACCAAGGTTACCACGCGGAATCTACAAAACCTCGTGGTTACCACACGGAATACCGAAAACATTTGGGTACCACGCGGAATTTGCAAAACCTCGTGGTTACCGGGCGGAATTTCCCAAACAATTATGTTTTTTTTTTTGGTTGAATCCCAAACAATTATGTGATGGGTGCATGAATATCTGTATTTCATAATTATATCCTAAACTTCTCTAGGGTTTTGGTGTTTTTTTTTTTGGAGTTATTCTTTTTTCATAAATTAGCTCTAATCAATCTCTTAACCTAATTTCAACAAAAAAAATCTCTTAACCTAATATTAGAAAATAGAATTGAAGTTTGTTGTATATTGATAGTTTTTGTTTTATTCTGATTATAAAATTATTATGAGGGATGTCATCTAATTACATGCCCACCAAGTCCGACTACTATCATCCACGAGGAAAGTATAGATTGAACACTTAAGCAAGCAATATATGTACATAAGTCAGGTAAAATCAATAATTTTACTCATTAACCATGTGATGAAAATTCGAAATGAATTCATCTATCTATCACTCGACCCATTATATGACTTTAAATTGTGTTTTATTAACTCGTAAGAGAGTAACGTATCTCATCTCCTTCTTCAGTAATCGTCCTATCCTTTTTTTTTTTTTTGAAAAGATAATAATTAGGGGACCTATGTATCCTTATGTAGTATGTTATCTATATATCGCATAAGTATATACACATTCTTATTATTTTCCTCTTTGTATATACATATTCTAAATTGCATTTGTACGGTCACAAATTCATTCTACTGAGTAATTTGTACACTATTTGCAGGTTACATACAGTCAAAGGTACAATTAAGGCAATCAGTTAATGTTAGGTCCAATTTCTCTATTTGCCACTCACACTTTCATTTGTCAGTAGGCTGAATATTTGCAATAAACAGAGAATATAAAAATAGTATATATTTTCCGATTCACCAAACAAAAACCGGCTGCTTGGATATGTATAACACAAAAAAGTTACTGAGCAATTTATTCTTCACAGTAACAACTTCTATTTATACTTATGTTTCACATGGTTTCTGAGCATCATCATGTAAGGAAAAAAGTATGAAGTGAAACTTTCCAACCCAACTATTTTTAACTCTGAAATTTACAGTTTTGCACTAGGTGCAATGAGAAAACAGCAAAGATATGATGTGCTTTCAAAACCTGAACTTAGAGAGGGTAAAAGTGGGTGACACTCTCTCATCATTCACTCAACCAAATTTACTGCCATATCATCAGATTTTTGAACCCACTAATCTTTGGGCCTAAGTCAATCAATAACTGCCAATTTTGGAAGCATACATTATTAGTCCTATTAGGAGACTGGAAACATAAATCGTGTGACCCGGAAAATTTTAATAGGGCAGCGTTTTTTCCGTTTCCGTTTCATGTCAATATCCAAAAACTCGAAACTTATTTCTAGTGTAAAATTTTGTTAATCTTACGGTTCCTCCTCGTGTTCATTTTGTTTCCATTCCATTTTGCGTAAAAATTCTACTAGTTATAAAGTATTTGTATCTTATGCATGACTTCTATGTGATACACAAAAGAGAAGTAAAATCCAGCAAAAACTGAGAGATGAGTCAGCCACTTTTCCACTAAATAACATGCTCTAACAGGATAAAGCCAATAAACACTTTGGCAGTCACTACATACTGAGTATGTAGTGACTGCTAGCCCAAGTTGAAATGATGGATCACCTGTTTTATTTTTTGGGTTTACCCTACAACTCTGAATTTACTTGCACACTGTTTACATTTGTCAGATTCAGCAAGTAAAGGATCCATTACTACATTACAATAACAACATACCACATCAAATGTCACCAAACAATTATCAGCAAACTAGTACTAGTACTTGCAGTAGTTTTCTCATTTGGAGTTTTCCTCTTTTTTTTTTCAAATTTTAATGTTTTTAACGTTTAAATTGTTTGCTTCCATCACTCAATCATGGCGACTTACAAGGCTGGTATGGGACCCCATTACCAGCATGAGCACCTAACAAATTTAAGTTCCATTCTTGGGTTATTTGTTTTAAGTTACATTTCTGTATCCAATCATCATGGTCAATACTCAAGTAATTTAACATGGGTTATTTATTTCTGACACCCATTGATAACAGAAGAAATTGGAAAATTTTCAGAGAAAAACAGATTCAAATTAATTGTTACCAGTTCAATTCAAATGAGCTTATTTATTAGATTTTGCCGTTTGTGAACACATGTCACACATGATTCAGCATCAGCTTTAGATGCACATGTCGAGTCCAGGGCTTAGAAAGTTGTGACATGCAAATTAGCCCATAGAGTTACTAAACTTACTAATGTATTCTTAATCACACAACTTGCAATAGACCATCTATGTACAAAGATCTTGGAAATTACTTTTGGTACCCTTATACTTTAAGGTTATTTTGGTTGGCATCTCAAGATTAAATCTTTTTTGGTTGGTTTCCGGTTTTGAATTTTCTGATTGATGTTATTTTTTGGTCCAAATTGATTAAATCCAAGTTCATTATTTTGTTTATGAGTCTTCACTCCTCACGTACCCTTAAATTAGTAGGACTTAACTCCTAAAAAACTTCAATTTATATCATCAATTTAAACTTTCAAATAACCTTCCATTTTTAAGAGTATTCAAACTCAAGTTTAGAGGCTGCTTCCCTGAAATCTTATCGAGTCGAGTCGATCAGGTGATCTCATTTGGCCATGTTCGAGCATTGTGAGGATTCAAATTTAGAGAAAGCAAATTCAAATCCTCATGAAGCTAGTCTTGACACCAATAGAAAATTTCCAAAAATCTCCAAAATCACATGGCACATGTTTTTTTCAATGGGCCCAACGAAGCCGCCCGTGTGGAGAGGCCCAAATACTGATATGTGGGCCGCTCATGGCACAAAAGCCCATTTAAAAATCAAATATTGATATGTGACTTTTTTCTATTTGAAAGAGGGTTCTTCATGTGAATTTTGAAGCTTTCTTCTCCACTCATGAGTCAAGCATTTCATCTTAGAATCTACAATTCATTTAAACGTAAGTTTATATTCTAAAGTCTCTATTTGTTTTTGTTTTTTTGGTTCAAAGAAGTTTTAATTGAGCAAATTTAAGAGTTAGTTGTACTTGTGTGTGGGAACCAAATAGGCAACCTAATATATTCGTGATGTAACTAAACACATTGAACATGCCTTGTAGGCTTCTTGGTGCCCACATGCTCAGTTGCCCACCACACCACCACCTTGTGTACTCCATTTGGGATGCGTCCATAAATATATAAATAAGTAAATATCACTCAAACTAATCATAAAATGTTTAGGGTGCATGAATATCTGTATTTCATAATTATATCCTAAACTTCTCTAGGGTTTTGGTGTTTTTTTTGGAGTTATTCTTTTTTTTTTTTTATAAACTAGCTCTAATCAATCTCTTAACCTAATTTCAACCAAAAATAAAGAAAAAAATTTGGTAAGTAGGTGAAATATGAACATTTGTGGAGCGGGTAGGCGGCCTTAAAAATTTATGTGCTAACTAGTCGTTTTTCTGAAAATACCCCTGGTAAAAAAAATACAAGCATGCCACCGCGTCCGACCTGAAATCCTGTCATCAAAAATCCTGTCATCCAAAAATTCGGTCACCGGAAGATTGAAAACAACTTGTCACCATGGATAAAAACTTGTCACCATGCACAAAAACTTGTCACTCATACAAAAACTTGTCACCTCGTATAAAAACTTGTCACCAACAGAAATAGTATTGCACAAATTGCAATTAAACTTGTCATCACGTATAAAAAACTTATTATCAAAAATTATTATTGAGCCTATGCGGGATTTGAACCCACTTTACCGTGCATTAAGCACGTTGCTATAACATTTGAGCTAATAGGACATGATTAAAATTAATATATGAACAGAAAAACCAGTAACACAAAACTTGTCACCGTAAAACCCGCAAAAAAAACCTGTCATTGATAAAACCCATAAACACAGAACCTGTTATCGACAAAACCCAAAAACACAAAAACCTGTCATCGACGAAACCCATAAACAAAAAAACTTGTCATCGATATATCATAAAACGCATAAACACAGAACCTGTCATCGACAAAACCCATAAACACAAAAACCTGTCATCAACGCAACCCGAACACAAAACTCGAACGAAATCATCCCTAAACATCAATCTATCATCTAATTCACATCACAAATTTGAGAAAGAGATAGAAACTCAAACAAAATCGTTTCAAAACATTTAGATCTAGAATTTTCAGATCAAGATCTACAACATCTACATCTAGATCTGTAAACGCGAAAACCCTAAAAACCAAGATCTCATCATCAATTTCAAACTCAAAAACAGTAAAAACCTAGAAGTACCGTCTTCTTGTTTCCTCTCTTCTTCTCCAACTCCTCCTCCCTTGGAAAAGGTGACAGTCGGATCCCCATCGGCTCCCACCGGCGAGGAGGAGACAACCGGCTTGTGCAGCAAATCGAAATCGAACGAACTCTGGCCGTCGATCTTGCCGCCGTCCGATCCGGTTTTGACAGCGAAGGAGGCACTAGTGTTGAACGGAGCCGGTCGACAGGGGGAGGAGAACGAGAGAACTGAGGGCGAGAGGAAGGTGCAGATCCGATCTGGATCTAGAGCAGAGGGAGAGTGATTTCTGATTTTGATTTCCGATCTAGGGTTTTTGTTTCCAGATCTGAAATTGAGAGGGAGAAGGGAGAGAGAAGAGGAGAGAGAAAATAAAGGGGAAAGAAGATATTTATACCGACTAGTCAGTTACTTATTTTTTAAAGGGGTTTAGTTACTTTCAAAATGTGTCAAAAGAGACTCCACCACCCCCTTCCCTCAAAAGGAATCTCTTAACCTACTAATATTAGAAAATAGAATTGAAGTTTGTTGTATCTTAATAGTTTTGTGTTTTATTCTAATTATAAACTTATTATGAGTAACGTCATCTAATTACATGCCCACCAAGTCCGACCATCTATCATCCACGAGCAAAGTATAGATCGAACACTTAAGAGATTTCTTTTGAGGGAATATATATATATATATATATATATATTTACTCATTAAATATCCATAAATATATATATATATATATATATTTACTTTTAAAAATAAATAATTTTACTCATATTTTATTAAGAAAGTTTGATAATAGATTAGAAAGTTTGATCGAACACTTAAGAGATTTCTTTTACTCATTAAATATATATATATATATATATTTACTTTTAAAAATCATATTTTATTAAGAAAGTTTGATATTAGATTAGATAAAAAAGATTTATATTAATTAGATAAGATGATAAATTATTTATGGATAGAAAATTTATATGAAATATCCATAAATAAAAATAGGGTGATGTATATAAACTATAAATTGATGTATACGTACATGCCACTTATTTCAGCTATACATCAATTTTTCTACGTTTATATATGGTAAGATTAATATATTTTATTTAGAAAGTTAGTATAGAAATTATGTGATATAGTTGAATGTTAATCTATTAAATCTATTATATATAAATGAATAGAAAGTTATCATAATAAATCACTTAATTAAAAACATAATTCGTGGTTTATAATGACTTATTGACGAAACTGCCCTTAACTACTTCAAGTTTAGAAATATACTAGTATCAGACTAGCAGTCCCCGTGCCTTAAAGGCACAATTTGATTTAACTAAAAACTTGCTTAAATTTCCTATAAAATTATTCAAAAGAATAGTTTGATCTAAAATCTTATATTATTGTATATAATTTGTTTCTTTTTAGATTTATTTTAATGATACATTATTTATGCTATAATACATTTTTTAATCAAACAAAGAGTTGTAGTATTATAATTTTGTCATATAAGAAACGAATAATTGTTTTTATCAATAAGTGTCTTTATTTTATAATTAATAGTTTTATTTTATAGTTTTTTTGGGAAAAAAATAAAATCTAAATCATATGTGTATATATATAATTTATTTATATGTAGAATCTACAATAAAAATTTAACCAATAAAAAATAAGTCAATTAACTATCAACAAATCAAATTGATTTAATCAAATTAAGCTAAGCTAAAAAGTCCAAAATGAAAAGAAAAGAGAAGAAAAGGGAAAGAGCGGTTTGCCTCCCGAAAGCGCTTTCTTTAATGTCTTTAGCTAGACGAGAAGTACCTCAACTAGCCGGAGGATGAGAGTGCCAAGGTGGCTCGGATGTCCTCATTGTCACCCCATACTTAGAATGAGAAGAGAGGGTGGAAGAAGGTTTGAAGAGAGAAGTAGCATGCTCAATCTCTATGATCGGACATCGTCAAAGCTCTAAGTAACCTGTCAAAGTGCTGTGAAGACACCTCATGAAAGCATAAGTAGCATATTGGTAAATTGAAAACAAATAATATAGCACTCAAAGATCATTTCAGCTTATCAAAAGCGCAAGAATAATTTTTGTCAGATGGATAGGGATAAAATCAATTCGATGGATGTAGCGGCGCCTCACAATACTCGGAAAAGGGGTCCTTGTAGGTCCATAGCTCCTTGCGTCCTAACTTGAAGGGGAATGATAGAATTTGTAGGCACCTTCAAGCCTAGAGATCATGATCGACTCAAGAAAGTCGAAAGGAACCATGGTGGCGATCTTCATCTCTTCATGCTTGGCCCACTCCTTGCTAGCATCCGGGGTCAATGAAGGTCCAAACCTGACCACCTTAATTTTCTTCACATTCCTCCACGAATGGGTTTGGTTTCAACATTGGTAGCAAAGACCCCGATATTCCAATAATGGTATATCATCTTCAACCACAAGAATATAACTCTGATTTGAAGAAGTGTATAGATTAATTGAAAAATTAAACTTTCTAATCACCAATACAAGCTTTTTGACAGATCCAACTATCCAAGTATCCAAAACCTAAATGGTAGGAAGCAATGAAATCAGAAGTTCAAGCTCTTGCTACAGATTACACGTTGTTTCATGTTCCATATCCACCAAATTTAAACTATATTTCTGTTATACTCTATGTATTACATCAGTCAGTGTAAGGCCATTGAGGCTATTGACTATGCCTTTGCCATTTCTCCACTCAATCTAAGCTCACTGACTATGATGCCCTTGTGACGCCGTTGTGACATGAAGATAGGAAACTCAGTGCTCTAATGAGATTAATACAAGGCTGTTGCCATGAGATTTGGTAAAAGTGTAAGTTCTACAAACCAAACTTCTTGGGTCTGAGGTAAGTAGAAGGGCCTTTGCCATCACCACCAGCCATGGAGATCTGCTGTTGCTGCTTGGCCCTCTTGCGCTTCTCCCTCTCCCTGGCCAGCCTCTCGGACTCGGCCTGCCGTTTCCTGAGCAGATCCATCTCCTCTTCCATGGCGGTCTTTTCGTCCTTCTGTTTCTTCTTATGCTCCAACAACGAGGTATCAGAGTCCTTGATGGAGAAGAACATGGGCCCGAGCTCTGCGAGCCAGTGAGGCTCAACGGAAGTCACGCACTGCATGTACTCCTTGGAGGTCAAAAGCAGCTCGTGGTAGACAACGTAGTCGGGGGTGTACCCGAGCCCGTACAAGGCGCTACTAGCGTGAAGATGGCAAGGCATTCCGGTTCTCGAGTTAACATACTCGCCGATCCCTTTGAGCCTAGCCGAGTTATGGAAGTATGCAGCACAGATGGCTTTCCTGACCACGTCCCAGTCGGGCCCGCAAGTGGTGAGCTCAATCCGGAGCTGCTTGAGAATATCGAGCAGCTGGGACCGCACCTCCCGAGCCTTCCGCAGTCCCTTGACGTGCAGAAAATGGTCGTTACACCAGTCGCCTCGGTACTGGTTGGCTTTCCACTGTTGGTACACATTGAGAAGCGTGAGGTGGTCTGACTCCGGGACAAAGAACTTCTCCCGCGCAGCATCGCTCTCCTCCTCTCGGTCCTTGGGCCGGAAGAAGACAGACGGGACCGAGAGCATTGACACAATGGTCAGAGACTCGCTCAAGCACCCGAGCTGTGCCCCAGTCAGAAGCATCTTTGCAAGAGGTGGGTCTAAGGGGAACTCCACCATTTTCCACCCAAGATCTGTTAGACTGCCCACGTTGTCGAGGGCCCCCAGGACCCACAGCTGGTACATCGAGTTCAGTATGTTCTCCTGTGGAGGCGGGTCCATGAAATCAAAATCCAACAAATTCTCAACTTTGAGAGATTTCAGGAGCAGAACTACATTCCCGAGATTCGTCCTCTGTATCTCGGGAACCGGATTCGGGAGCATTTCGTTCAGGTACGCGTTCTCTGTGTAGAGTCGGTAGCAAGTTCCCGGCCCTGTCCTACCGGCACGTCCAGAACGCTGGTTAGCAGCTGCTTGGCTTATAGGGAACACTTGGAGAGCGTCCATACCCATCCTTGGGTTATACACCTTCATTTTACCATAACCTGTGTCGATGACATAGAAGATACCGTCAACAGTCAATGATGTCTCCGCAATGTTGGTTGCAACAATGCATTTGCGGGCCCCATCTTCGGCTTTCTGGAATATTTTGGCTTGCAAGTCAGCAGGAAGTTGGGAATATATAGGGAGAATCAGGAGTTTTGGAACTGTTTTATTAGATGAAGCAATCAACTGCTCAACGCGCTCAGCTAAGGCATAACAAGCTGTCTCGATCTCATCTTGGCCAGTCATGAAGATAAGGATATCACCCGGGGGGCTGGTTATGTGTATAGTCATAGCCTGCTTCACTGCTCCTTCAACGTAGTCTTCGCATGGTGTTTTACTGTAAAGAGTATTCACCGGAAATGTTCTTCCCGGGATTTTGAAAATTGGAACACTGAGGAAACAAAGCAAACAAAATCAATACAAAAGCAAAATTATAGGGGGGATGAAAATTATATTTATTTGTGATTTCACTGAGTAACATGGTGATGGATGGACATAGCAGATTAACAGGACAGTTCATGAAGCATTACCTTCCAAAGAAATTTGCGAACTTCTCGGCATTTAAGGTTGCTGAAGTCACAATTAGCTTAAAATCCCGACGTTGGGCAACCACCTTCTTCAATATTCCAAAGAGAACATCTGTGTTCAGTGATCTCTCATGTGCTTCATCCATCACAACCACACTGAAATTATTTGGGAAATGCACAATAGCCACATGTTAAAAACGGTATATTTGCATTCCAAGATAACATCAATCACCATCATATTTTATCAACTTTTTTGATAAAATCGTACTTTATGTATATAAATTGCTAGAATTAAATTCATACCGGTATTTCTCGAGTTCAGAGTCTTTAAGGGTTTCACGCAAGAGGACTCCATCTGTCATATACTGCAACAAGGAAAACATATGTACAAAATTAGTATATCCATAAACCAAGAAAAAAACCTCAGGTATTTATCAACAGCCTATAGCAAATTTTTTATAGGGTTACATGAAGCATTGAGACAGCCATGACACAACATGACAACCTTAATAATTGTATTGGGGCTAGTCACGTCCTCAAAACGGATAGCATAGCCAACTTTATCCCCAAGCTCAGTTTCCATCTCTTCGCTGACTCTTTTCGCCACACTCATGGCAGCAACACGCCTCGGTTGTGTGCACCCAATAATGCCATAGGAAGTATAGCCATCCTCATACAGGTACTGTCAAGAAGTAAACGTTTAGGGTTAGGTCACAAAACACATCATGGGTAGATATACTTCGTTTTTAAAGGATATTGGCCACAGAAATTTGCCTTACAAAAAAAATTGACCAACAACTTTCATAAGATGAGAAGTTTTGGCCTTTGATTCCTAAAAATGATGATTGATCCTCTACTTTATAGGAATGAAGCAACAATTGTTGGATTAGCAATGATATTCAGTTCCAAAACTATTAAAGGATACTAATATAATACTAGCCTTTCAAGGGAGGAACCAACAACCAACATAAGTTAGATACCTGTGTAAGTTGAGTAGTTTTTCCTGAACCAGTTTCTCCGACCACCACCACAACTTGATTCTCTCGAATGACCTGGCAATGCAGAGAAACCAGACATAAAAACTAAGGCCACCAACTGGACAAATCAAAGATAATCTCTCATGTCTCTGAATCTGAGGCATGTATCATAAAAGAGCAGCAACAATAAAGCTGGGATTGTAGGTGTGGAACAAACTTGTCAGGCCATGACATATATCAGAAGAAAACGTCACATAGAAACAAACCAATATATCAGAAGAAAACGTCACATAGAAACAAACCATTACACGGTTTGGAAAATAAGAGCATGAGAAGAGCATATAGGTATTGGTTGAAATAGTGCCACATATCCTTCAGCAAACAATCACAGTCATTTTAGTAATCAGTTTTCTACAACCATTATGCATGCTACATAATAAGAGACATAGAATAAACCCTATAGCGAAGCACAAAAGTGAAGACAGAGAAATAGGCATCAGAGATTGGTCTCAAACCTGTAACAGCTCTTCTCGTACAGAAAATATAGGAAGATACTGCCTCTGCTGAGACATCGTTTTTGTCTTTGCAAACTCACTTACTGCTTCATCCTTCTTCATGTGTTGAGCAAACTTGGCATCTTCCTTAAAATCAACTTCACCTCCTTCACCCACTGTAGCCGTATCTGCATCAATCTAGAAAGAAATTCATGAAAATGTAAGAACACTGAAATAGCATCAAATACAATCATCCTCCAAGCTATGGGTTTGAATGTAACACCTGTTTTGCTGATTTTTCAACACCAAGGATATCACCAAGTTTAGATCCGGCAAGCTCCCAAAACCGCTGTCGTGATTTGTTCATGCTTTGCTTTTCACGAACTTCTCTAACTATATTGGAACCTTTACGAGATATAATGGCCATATCTGACGTTGGATCTTTTACAGGCATTACTGGATCAGCTTGCTTAGTAAAAACAACCCGCCCATCCAAGAAAGGAGGTTTTGTATCTGTTTAAGAACATATGAAAATTTAGTATCATCAAAATGCTCAATTGGGCTAATAAACAATAACAATTTTCTTTCCTAGTTGCCCTAGGATGAAGATGGGCTATTCACTCACCATGACCCAAAAGAATAACTCTATGCTCCTCATCTTCATCAAAATCAGTCTGCACTTCTTTATTTCTAACGGCACCAGATCGCAGAAGCTGACGATCTTCCCACTGTGCATTATCAGCACTTAACTGTGACATCTTCTTGCTCTGAGCAAGCGACATAAGAGTTCCATCCCTCCGAACCTGCAAATGAGTGATACAATGAGCAAAACGGGGAATATGATCAAAGCGATACAGCACATGCTAATATCATTTCAATTTTCAATAGACGCTGTAAATACCAGTTTCTTAGGCAACTGGGCTTCTTTCTTCTGGAATGACGCATCATTATAATATGAACTATCTGAGTCAAACGTTGAACTTCCTTCCTCTCTATCATACCTGAACTCAAAAGATCAAAGATGAGTATATTCAGAGCAGCATCTCAAAGAACAAAACTTTTGCCACAGTGATTTGTGATCCCTAAGTCCCCAACACTTGTAAAAAAAACAACTTTGTCATCATAAAATAAGCTGAATAAAGAGAGAATCAGTAAATAAAAATACTTACCATGCACGGTCAGAGTTGTATTCCATCTCTCGGCGCATACTTTCAGTAATTTCTGGATTGTGTTCTGCAGCAGAATGATCCCCATCAGCTTCATCATCCTGATGTGTTACATAACAAGGATTATAAGCACACTGTCTTTCTAGTCAACACCAAATGCAGGATTGACTGCAGCAACAAAGATGCATATTCGTTTTTTGTTAAAAGCTGTACTGCAACAGAAAAGTTAAAAGCATACCTCCACCACTGTAGAATTTTCAGCAGAGAGCCTAAACTGGTCAGATCGTCCACCGTATCGAGAATTTGAAGACCGAACAGAGGGTCCAGATGCACGTATTGGAGTTGGAGAGGGAGATGTTACATCCCAAGGAGAAGCAGCAGAGCCTACACCAATGACATAATCGGTCATGATATACTCAAATCAACAAATCGAAATGAAGTAAAGCAAAGCATGTACCAGGATGAAGAAATTATTACATACCGGTAGAACGTGGTGTCCATGGAGAAGGCAATCTAGCATCTGGCGATGCCCCTATGAGCATTGGGGAAGGTGAAGGCCGATGTCGCCTACTAAAGCTAGTATAATTTTCACGGCGCGGTGTATCTTCCCACTGCCACCTTCCATCATCCCAATCAGATCTGCCTGAAAAATCACGTTATGACTTCAGCATTCATAGAAGCACTAGTTCACTCTAATCTCATGCTTAGTATAAACATTTTAATTAGAACAAAGCACACCCTGTAAACTAAAACTGAAAAAAAAAAAAAAGGTTGTACATTCCAAAGGCCCTTAAAAAATACATAAAAAGGGCCCCTTCCTTTCATATTAGATAACATTGGTAAAAAAAAATAAGTCATTACTCACCAGGCGTCCCCCGACTATCATATCTATTTCTTTTTCTCCCATAGTCCTTATCATCTTCTCTTTCATGGCGACCATGCTTGCCTTTAGATTTATTGTATTGACTTGATGAAAGGCGAAGGAATGACAAATGATTCAATCCACCACCACCGGGCTCTATTAGCTCAGATCCCATTACGAAACGACGGAGAAAACCTAGAGATACACAAGAAAAAAATTTCTTCAACACTTGTTGTATTCGACAAATAGATTTAATTGAATTGATATAATATAGGCTTGAATAAGAATATGGGGCCGTTTGGTTACGTTTCCAGATTTTGTGCATGTACATAACTTTACAGATTTGAAAAGATATATTCCTATCTAGAGCTTTAATTGAACGAATAGGTTTTTCCAATTAACAAATTAGAATCCCAAATTTCAGGTCTATAATCTAGAAATCCCCAATTAGAACCTCCAATTTCATACCTATAATCTAGAAATCCCCAATTTCCGATCTATTTAGAAACCCCCAATTTCAGATGTAGAAAAGTCATTACCAAATTTCAATTTCAGATGTAGAAGGCCGACGATGGAGGCCGGTGATGTTGACGATGATGAAGGCCACGACGGTGAGGACGAAGTAAGCTAGAAGCCGACAACAATGGAGAGAGAACGAGAGGAGCGAGAGGATGAGGGAGTATGACAGAGAGTAGGAGAACAGAGAAAGACGACGCCGGCGAAGTCGACGGAGGCCAGCGACGGTGAGGCTGATGGAAGCCGGCAAGTGTGGGAGACAGATTATCGAGCAAGGAATCAGAGAGCCGCGTGATATTTTGGAAGGATTGTCGAGCAAGGAATCAGAGTGCCGTTTAGTTTATTTTCTAGCAAATAAACCGCCCCTATTTGTCTATCTATTACTAATACTATATCTATCTATTGCTTGCATCACAAGTCACAACATCTTTTTTCTTTTTTTTTTTTTTTTTTGATAAAGGAAAGAATTAGGCTAGCTCCTACACAGCAAGAAACTATCCTATGGCATCCAGACGGATGAGGTCCCTAAGGACCGGATCAGAACTGAGCGAACAAGTCTGCACATGACGGAACGAGGCCGCTATATGATCTGCAACTGAGTTGGCTTCCCTGAAGACATGCCGGATACCCCAACTCTGAAAGTTACTGACCAAAAGCTGAATGTCCGCCCGAATAAGCTCCACTTCCCACGGACAGCTTCAATCCCCCAACACTACATTTACCACCTGCAGGTTGTCACCTTCAATCACCAGACGGGGAATGCCACGCCGAGTAGCTTCAAAGATCCCCTGCCGAAGCGCATAAGCTTCGGAAAACACCACGGAACGCCGCCCGAGGAAACCACCATCATAAAGAACAATGTCGCCTGCAGAGTCCCTGATAATAAAGCCAAACGAGGCCACTCCACAGGAGTTTACAGCACCATCAAAGTTAAGTTTACAAAAATTACATGGGGGTTTGGTCCATCTCGCATTCCCCCTTTTGTCGGTTTGGGAGTCAGTTTTCGAGCCCACATTTTTTGCCTCTTTGTTGGATTGTTTTGAATCCAACGCTCTTTTCCAATCAGCCATTTGCTTACATGCAAATTCCATTGTTTCCTTGGGGTTTAGGTGAGGCTGGCCAGTCCCATCAAAAGTGTTTTTGTTCCTGAGGTACCAAATGCACCACCAGAGGTTGAACACGGATTCAATTTGAGTTGTGTTGAGTTTAACTCGCAACTCATTGACAAAATCCAATGGGTAACGCTTTTGAGAATCAAGTTGTCCCACTATTCGCTCCAATGCGGGGTTAAGAACTCTGAGAGCTTGGCGCGCATGACAACATTCGACAAAAAGGTGAAATGCATCTTCATTTTGTGAAGTGCAGAATCCACATCCTTGTGGTACTGCGATATGATTTGCAGCCAATCTGGATTTGGTAGGCAATCCATTACGGCAAATCTTCCATATGAAGTTTCTCTACTTCGGAGGGATGTGTAATTTCCATAGCCATTTAAGATCGACTTTAGGACTTGTTTTGTTGTCTTGGATCCATTTCATTGTGGCATTGGTTGAATACCACCCATTTTTACTTGCTTTCCAGTATAATCGGTCAGTTAAGCTATTAACTGGTAAGGTTATCTTGGCGATCTTATCAACATCGTCAGGCTTTAGAACTTGTCTTAGTTTATGCAAATCCCATGTTTTATCAGCTCGTATATATGAACACACAAGTTCTTCCTCATTTATCGTATGGCTAGCTTCCGCTTTGGGTTTTATGTTGAGATCAGGAATCCAACTGTCCTTCCAGAACCGGATAGAATTCCCATCCCCAACTTGCCACAAAAGGCCCGAAAGGAAAAGGTCCTTTAGGCTCATAAGTTTGGACCACTGCCATGAGATGTTTTGTTGCTTGCTGTAATTCCAAAGGTTTTTTGTTTTAAGGTATTTTTCCTTAACAATTTTAGACCATATGTTCCCCGGATCTGCTTTAATTTTCCATAATAATTTCATTTGTAACGCTTGGTTCATCTCCTCTGCTTTAGCGATACCAAGTCCACCGTGGTAAGTAGGCCTGCATATCGAATTCCAGCTAATTAACGGTTTGTACCCGCTAGCCTTATTCCAGAAGAAATCACGATTTATCTTGTCCAGTTCGTCGTGGGTGGCTTTAGGCAGGAAGAAGGATTGCATCAGGTAGTTTGGCTGTGCGGACAGGTTAGCCTTAATCAGAGTGGTCCGACCTTCTTGGGAAAGGGTGTTCGCTTTCCATTTCGCGAGTTGGTCCCTTGTTCTTGCTGTATAAGCATTGAATGTGTTTTTTGTAACCCTTTCATTAATTAGGGGGCATCCTAGGTATTTATCCAGGGATGTGGTGTTTGTTATACGTAGGGTTTGTCTAATCTGATTTTTAGTTGCATTATTTATATTTTTTGTAGCTTGAAACGCTGACTTATGAAGATTAACTTTCTGACCAGAGGCATGGCAATGATCTTCGATAATGCTCTTAACATTCTGGCAAGCATGGTTATTTGCTTTTGCAAAGATGATGATATCATCTGCATACGCAAGGAAAGGGATTTTGGTACCTCCCCTCGTGATCTGAATACCAATCCCGCTTTTCGGGTCCATGTTAGCCCGTTGCAGTTGCCTAGCTAGCACTTCAGCAGCTAGTATAAACAAATATGGTGAAAGGGGGTCACCTTGACGCAGACCTTTATGTGGTTTGAATTGATCCGTTGGGCCATTGTTGACAAGGACCAAGAATGTCACTGTTTCAATACACTCTTTGATCCAAGAGATGAATTTTTCGTGGAAACCAAATTTTTCAAGGAAATGAGCCATGAATTCCCAGCTAACCCGATCATACGCTTTTTCCATGTCAAGTTTGATAGCAACCCACCCACCCAAACCTTTCTTATTACGGAATGAGTGAAGGATTTCATGTGCGATGAGGGTGTTGTCGTGGATGCTTCGGTTTTCTAAGAATGCTGATTGCATTGGATGTATTAGTTTTCCCATGACTTTTTTAAGTCTAGCTGTTAGGATTTTGGAGATGATTTTATAAATTGTGTTACACAGGCTTATAGGTCTGTAATGGTTTGTGGAGCTCGGATTTTCACATTTTGGTAGCAAGGTAATGAAAGTGTGGTCAATCTGCTTGAGTATCTTTCCAGAGTGAAAAAAACTTTTAACAGCTTTCGTGACATCCGGTCCTACAATGTGCCAGTATTTCTTGTAGAAACAAGAGGTCATACCATCTGGTCCTGGTGATTTGTCTTCCTCAATATCAAAGACTGCTGATTTAATTTCCAAGTTGGTCACCGGTTTAATAATAGCAATGTTTTCCTCCTCCGTGATTTCGCTATGAATGTTTCGTGTTAGCTCAATCATTTTGCTTTTGTTGATATCTGTGCAAGAAACGTTTCTGGAAATCCCGCATAATTTCTTGTTTAATGTTACCTGATCCAGTGATATGGATTCCATCGCTGGTTAGTAGTTCACGGATGTTAGTCCTATTTCTTCGGCCGCTCGCAACGCGGTGAAAGTATTTAGTATTCCTGTCATTGAGATTGAGATGGTTGTTCTTTACTCTTTGTTTCCAATATGAGTATTGGTATTGGATCAGGCATTCTCGCTTTTTACTCAATCTTTCCTGTTTTTGAATGAGTGAGTGATTTCTATTTTCAATGATTTCTTTCTGAACATTTAGCAAGTCATCGATGACCTTCTTAAATTGTTCAAAAATGTTTCCAAAAGTTGTTTTGTTCCAATCTTTAGCTTTTGCTTTAAGAAGATGTGTTTTTTTTACCAATTTAAACATATGAGACCCGTTCGGGTTATGCCTCCAAGCTTGTTTCACTATATTCTCGAAATCCTTTCTAGACGTCCACATGGATTCAAATTTGAACGGACGCGCTTTACTGACACCATCTGTTGGTATCTCACATGATATTGGGCAATGATCTGAAGAAGAGAAATTATGATTTTTAGTTGAAATTGAAGGAAACCATTGAATGATTTGGTCACTAACCAAAACACGGTCAAGTTTTTCAAATGTATTGTTGTTATCCATTTCTTTGGATCTTCTCCAAGTAAATTTATTCCCAAACGTAGGAATATCATTTAGGTTACAATCATTTTTGAAGTTTTGAAGTCTGCTGAATCTTGACACAGACGGTATTATCCCTCCTTGTTTTTCATTAGGTCCTTGAATTTCGTTCAAATCCCCTAGTACAACACAGGGGAACTGGGCTTGGTTAATGAACAATTTAAGCTTGTCCCAGAAGAGATCTTTGTCTTGTGTTTTCGGAGGTGCGTAAGCAAAAATAATGACAAGTTCTTTATGGTTATCAAGATTTGTGTACTTGAACGCAACAAATCTATCCTCTTTATGGATCGTTTGGATAGCTTCGTTCAACAATTGGTGGTTTTTCCAAACGATTAGAAGACCTCCAGCCATGCCATTCGATGGAACGAACTCATGGGAGTCAAAACCCGCGTTGGTCCATTTTTTAAGAATAGGTAACTGAGGGCATTTAATTTCCACAAGGGCAATCATTTGGAAGTGTTCTGTTTTACAAATGGCGTTAATTTCGGTCCATCTGTTTTGTTTTTTCAATCCTCTACACTTCCATAGGCAAATCTTCATATTAAACCTTTTTTGATTGGGTTTATGTCCCACTTTTCTATTTTTCCCAATGTGATCGCTGGATTTCAGCTTGTTTGTGAACGTGTGGTTTCTTGTGAACACTCACATTAATTTTGGGCCAATATCCGTTAACATGTATTTTTTTTGTATTTGTAATTCTTATTATATAATGGGTGTGAGGGTATAAATTAGCCATGTTATTGTGATCTGGCTTGATAGCCACACGTATTTGATTTTTCATCACATCAGTGATGTTACCAATTTGCCTTTTGTAATGGCACTTGATTATACCAAGTCTTAACTTCCCACGTACCATCCTTTGACAGCCAGTACACACAAACACACAAAACATCACCAATACTATTTTAAAAATCATAAACACCATGTAAAAGATGCCTTTCATGGTTAAATCCTTGGTTATAACCGGCAGGTTTTGGAAACCCAGCTCCTTATTGATAGCCCAAGGGTTTGAATCCTCATAGTGCAGCTTGCTGAAACGCACACAAACATAAGTGATATCCCAGCACACATTGAGTTGTGAGAGAACGCAAAAATCATGGCAATACTGAACAACAAATGTAGTAATGTAAGTGACCAAGCAAGGGCAATGAAGTTGGCTTGACAACAAAGCCTCCCAGATAGGTTTAAACAACCCGACAAAACAAAACATTCCGAAACCAAAACAACACAGCACACCAGCAGGAAAGCCACCACAAACAACAAGAAACACAGCTAGGAGAGAGAGAGGGATCAAGACTGGGATTTCCAGGGAAATAACCTTAGCTGAAACCCCAAACCCTAGAACCAGCTGAAAAACATCGAACCAAAGCAGAAGAACAGCGGTCAGCTGAACTGTAGGTTGAAAAAACCTACAAAACTGACTAACCAACAAAATCCTTAGCACAAAGCAGAAGCAGAGCACAAGAAATTGAACATTAATTTTATATTTATCATTCAAGATAAACAGAAAAAACGATAAAAGACTCCAAACCGAAATGTGTTTAATGGAGTAGCACAACTGATTTGAATCAGGAAGAGGAGTTTTGTCATTCTCCCGAACACTTTGACTGCATCTCATCCGGTTAATAAACTCCGGCTCGGAGATTCCTCTCCAAAGTTTGCGAAGCTTAGACCTCAGCTTGGTGAACTCAACCGGTTCGCCTACAATGTACACCATTAGCGACGACTCCATGGCCTTCTCAGTAGTCATTTTCGCCTTTTCAAGCTGGGCAACGTACATCTTTGGGTCGATTTTTAATTTCGACAATCGGTTATCGATCGGGTTTTGATCCAAAAAGTCAGAAGGGGCTTGGTTTTCCCCCGCCTGGGTGTTGGTGTTTGAGGAGGAGGCAGCGTGCCGACGCACCTCAGGTCTAGTCGTATTCTAGGATGAAGGTGAGGTTTCCATGGCAGGGTTTATGGGAACGAAAACATCCGCCATGGCAGAAACATGGAACGAGGAGGGAGAGAGATAAGGCAAGCAGAGAATGTCGGAGAAGCAAGAAAGAGGAGAACAAGGGAAGAGGGCGAGCAAAGTGTGGAGGATACCAGCAGCATCTCGCCAGAATTTATAGAGCATTGGGAGCCCTTTGATCAACCATAACGAGGCCAGAAGCTGCAGAGTTGATGCGTGACCTCCAATTTTTGGGCGGAGACAGAAGCATGCAGCGAAACCAGAGAGGGAGAAGCAGCGTCGCCAATCCTCCTTGGGCTCCAAGGCAAGCCGAAATAGTCTAGGATACGCCCCCCACTTGAGTGAAAAGCAGATCCCAATCGATCTTTCAATCAGAAAGCGAGCCCTAATGAACGGAATTTGAATCGTCGTTTGTAAAAGCCACAATCCGCCAATCCAGATCTCCAAGGCGCGAGTCGCCGCTTTGTCAGCAAAGGTTCTCCAATCCTCCTTCGAATGAAGCTTGTGGTCATCATGATTCTCGTTCCTTGGTTTGCAAGAGTCTTCGATTTGGGCAAACGATGAGGGTGCTGTTGACGATTGCACCGGCGCCGTCGCTGCAATGTCTAGGGCAAACATTCTGGCCATTCTTAGAAAGGGGGGCGCGTGAGGCGCGTTGTTTTCATCCAGCACCAGATTGAAATCGCTCCAAATCCTCTGTCACACTGTTTGTGTCTCATAACGTGTCCCAACTATTCTCATTGGTCCACACGTGTTAATTAATCCTACTCAGCAATTTTAATTTTTTCTGCTAAATTAAAGGCAATAATACAATTCTTTTATCGTTAAAATTTTTTCTGCTCCAATTCTACTCTCTTCCTCGCTCGTTTTCGATGTCAGTTGCAAAGGCCCTCGTTCCTCTTCTCACAGGTCCATCAATGTCGCCCCATCTTCCACTATCAACACTTACTTCCAATTTCAATTCCTTTGTTCATGTTTATGTTCTCCCCCTTGTTTGAAATTAGGGGTTTAGGGTTTTAGCTCTAATTCCCCCAATTTAAACTGATTTGGATGACAAACTGGACAAGAATAGAGAGGAGCACGGGGGTTTCCACCGGCGCTCCAAGTGTGCAGGTACTTGCTTCTGGCCGTGCCCTTTCTTTCTCCTTCGTTTTCTGATATTCATTTAGCTTTGCCTTATATGTTGATCTCTGTCCTGGTATGTTACTCCATATGTCTTGAGTGTGCACTCCACCTGTTCGACAAAATGTTTAAACACTACCCGTGCCTTTCATCTCACAATTCCTGGATTTGATGCATTTGACATGGTATTCTGTTTTTTTGAACCTTTTGTATTATTATTATTAGTTGCACATGATGGTATTCTGAGCTTGGTGGCACAGTTTAGATGCTTGTCTGGTTTTCAAATTGCAGAGTTTGTTAATTGTTACTTGTGTTCCTCTTTATGATCATGAGAAACCAAATTGAAGCTCTTGCCTTTAACTGAAATCAGTGCCTCCAACATTGATGTTCTTGCATCCATAAAAAAAAAACATGTTGTTAATCCTGTTTCATTCTGAATCATTCCTTTCTCGTTCTTGATTTCATCTATCTCTTGGTAAGTGTTCTGTTCAAATGTATCTCTTGAATAAAACTACTTTGCACTAATTCTGTATGAAGTTCACTTGGTGGGCTGGAACCTTGCTATTCATTTCATGTTTTGGTTGATCAAAACAAAGAGGAGCACCCAGTAAAATCAAATGTTATTATTTATGAGTTAAGTAATACATTCTAAGACCCACTATATTGCCTTCCTTATGGTTTTATAATTATGATCTAGTTTCATGGAACTTTCTTATTGTTTCATGCATCTAGCTGTAGTAAGATTTTGTTCATGATCAGGTTTCCTGTATTGAGCTTCATAACAAATTCATGATCAGGTTTCATGTATTGAGCTTCATAACAAATTATGATTACCTTGACAAATTTATGTGCTAATTTTTGTGTGGAGTTTTTCTTAGATGTTGAAGTTATATTCTCTTCTAGCCTATTAGCTCAATAGGTAGAGCAATTGTGCTAATGCACAACGATGTGGGTTCGAATCCCACATAGGCTATTATTAGTAAGATTTGAAACGTGCTAGCAGTGTTTAAAATGGCGATGCGACGACCGTGGCGATGACCCCCCTGGGATCGCCATGGCGAGCCTCAGAGGCGTGGCGCTCGCCACATCAATGTTGATGTTAATTAGTCTATAATTTTACTCTAAAACTGATTTATTGAAAAATTAGGTTGTACGTACAAGTTATATTTTAAAGTAATAAAACTGAAAAATCATCAAACATAAAGAAGTTCTAAGTCTTAAAACATAGAAAAACTCAAACTGAAGTTTACTTAACCAACAGAATAGAATGAAATAGTTTGAACTTTGAACTTGAATTTTAAAAGGGGATATTTGAGCTGAAACTAAGTTCTGGGAGTATTTTGAATCAGTTTAAACACGTTGGAGTGGGTAAAAAACATATATGAGAATCACTTTGGTATATTTTGAATCAGTTTTGCCATATTAAAAAGATCTTTGGTTCAATAAAAAGGAAATAAATATATATCTTAACAAAAAAACAGAGAATATCAATACAGAATATCTCTTAACCAAAAAAAAAACGTGTAAATCTGTTTTGCCATATTAAAAAGATCTTTGGTTCAATAAAAAGGAAATAAATATATATCTTAACAAAAAAACAGAGAATATCAATACAGAATATCTCTTAACCAAAAAAAACGTGTAAATCTGTTAAAGGATAGTTTTGCCACGCCACACACATATGGCTCGCAATGGTCGCCATGGTCGACATGGGTCGCCACATCGATGCTGTCTCGCCATGCCCTTTCATGGCGTTAAGGACTGCATTGCGCGCCATGGCGTTGACATTTAATACACTGCGTGCTAGACATCAGCAACAAAACAGTGAGAATAGTTTTCAAATAACAACCACATAATAGTGATTCCATGCACTTGTAGCATAACAAAAAATTATGCAGCAACACAAGAGTAGAACATGAGCAGCCACAACAACAAATCAGCATGTTCAAAGCCCAACAAAACAGTGAAAAAACCAGCAAATTAAGGAATTTAGCCTTTAATTTAGCAGAAAAAAATAGAATTGCTGAGTAGGATTAATTAACACATGTGGACCAATGAGAATAGTTGGGACACGCTATGGGACACAAACAGTGTGACAGAGGATTTGGAGCGCTGTTGATGTGGTTGTTGAGTGGGATGAAAATGTCCAAGTCAACGCGCGTCAACACTCTCAGAAAATGGGCTCAGTTGTAAAAAAAGGGGTCAATAGGAAAAAAAAAGGTTAAGTTCGGGGGTTTGATAGGTAACCCGTGAAGTTAGGGGGTCCATTTGCAAAAAAGTGACAAGTTGGGGGTCCACAGATATATTTTGCCAATACATTAATTTTGATCTTATCATTATACCTACTTAATTAATAAATAGATTATACTAACAAAATTGTCATATTAAATCTTAGTTTATCATTATATATTATCTTAATTTTTTACATATTTAATTACGATATTAGCTCTATCTTTTATGTTGAGTTCTTTAATTAATAATTTTTATCATAATATATAAATCTCAATCTTATCATTATACTAACTTACTTAATTAATAAATAGATCTATCCTAAAATTTTACTTTAAAATTATGTTAATTTTCGTTATTTTACATTAAGAGTTTTTAAAAATCATCTATGGTAGGAAATTCTATCACTATATATACGTCATATCTTTCTTTTATTAAAATAATATATTAAATATTTTTTTTTACTATTATATCATATTGAAATCTCAATACAAATATTTAAAAAAAAAGATTAGATGATATAATCACCCAAAATCAATATCAATATTATCTATACTATATATTAAAGCCGGAGAATTTTGAGCCTCCACGTTAATTCTGGTCCCGCTTGATTATTTTTTTTCAACTCAAATAGATAATAACAACCCTTTATATTGTTTTTTCCCCTTAATTATCTAAGTTTCAACTTTATCTTTAAAGACATACTATCTATCTTTAATTTTATATTCCTTAAATAATTTTATCTTCAATTTTCTTCTATAAAAGATACCCAATATGCGTTCACATATACCATTGATTGATTTTATTCTACGTTATAAGGTACTCATAGTATCACGTACAAATGTACATTAGGACTTAAAAAAACAAGTATCACGTACAATACAATACGTAAACAATAATATTTAATTTTTATAACTTCATGGTCCAACATTAGATAAGAACTAATTGTGGTAAAATATACTCTGTATTTTATATTTTAATGTAAACAATATATTCTTATCTTGAAAGGTGGTTTTTAAGATTAGATAAAAGATAATATCTATTTATCTTGATCGTCCAACGTGGTTTTTAAGTTTTTTAATATAAAATATATTTTATATTGTAACAAGAATTAACTTTTCAAATTTTAATTTAGATATTTCTATAATTGATCGAATATCTTGATTGCTGAAAATATATAATATATTAATAAGATATTTTTTTGGTTTATTCACCCATATAGGGGCAAAAAATTATTCATTAAATATTATGAATAAAACAACTACATGTTTAATTTGATTATATCAAGTTGGTGATTAGCATACTAATAAATAAGTAAATATAGTTTGCAAAATAATGTATATTATTGACTATAAAATATAAGTGCATGATTTGCATAGCAATATATTCTTAATCGATTATATAACAATTAAAGACTTCTAATATTCGATGAATTTAATTATGTCAAATTTTTTATTATGTGTTATCACACTATGATTCTATTTATGATATATTCAAAAAAATTACAAAAACACGAGTCGTACATTGCACGACGGGTACAATTAGTTATATTGTAAAAGCCGACCGTTTTCGAGCCACCATGTTGATTCTGGCCCCACTTGATTTTAATTATTTTCCAACTCAAATAGATAATAACAATTCTATATCTTTTATTTTTCTTAGAACAACTTTATATCTTTTGTTTTCCTTAATTATCTAACCCTCAATTTTAATTATCTTCAAAGTCATACTAACTATCTTTAATTTTATATTCCTTAAATAATTTTATTTTCAATTTTCTTCCACAAAAGACACCCAACAAACATTCTCAAACACCGTTCACATACGTACAATACATTCCCGTAATACGTACAACAAAATTTTGATTTTTTTATTTTTTTGATAAAATTTTGATTTTTTTTTGAGTCTTCTACGTACAATACATTACTAGTTCGCTTGTTGGTGGAGCTTTGTGTAGCTGCTGCGGGGCTTTGTAGTTTCAGTGTTCTTTTCTTTTCCTTTTCTTTCTTTTAATTTATTTGTAGCTTTTGTGTCAGTTGTGTTTAGGTTTGTCACTTCAAGTTTATTGAGTGTTTCCTCTTGGGTTGTTCTGGGCACATTCCATCTAGGTTTGGAATGTCCGGAAATGTTGTTATTATTGTTGTGTTCGTTCATTCACGCACATCATTGTATTCTTAAAAACAATCCACTAAACTATATTATTATAATATTGTATTCACGTACAATATTGTATTCTTAAAAAATTCCACTAAACTATATTATAATATTGCATTCGTTCGTTCATTAATATGCAGTTCGTTCGTTTTTAGACGTCAGCCTCCATGGTTGTTTTATAATATTGATTACTTGATTAGCCTTTGTTTTGGTTTTTATTTTTGTAAGTTTGTATTCATGGTTTTTTGTTTTATAATATTATTGATTCTGGTCCCACTTGATTAACAATTTTATATGTTTATATTTCTTATTTATCTAATCTTTAATTTTATATGTTTTAATTTTGTCTTTATCCTTTTTCTTACTCATCTAATATCTAGCTTTAACAATATTATCTATCTTTAAAGTTTCCTTTTATAAAAGATGCATATTAATGAACTTATCTTTTTAATTACCATTTTAACCTATTTATGTAATATGTAATATTAGAAATTCAAATTTTAGAAAGAATTCTAAAATGGAAGCTTATTTTTTAAATAAATTATTACTTTTGTTTTTTAAACTAAATCAATTTATATTTATTAACTTTTACTTAAATTATATATTATCATGTTCTTAATAACTTAGCTTTTATCTCTCATATATAAGTAAACAATTAAACTTTGTTCATGTTGTTTTAGTTAATTTAATTACAATCTGTATTATCAATTTATGTAAAAAGATATTTTTTGAATTTTGATAAGATATTCTATCATTTTTTATATATTAGTTATCCTTTTAATCTCCTTATATAAGAAGTAGTTTCAAAATTTTGAGTTCAAAATAATTTAAAAATGGAAGCCCTTTTTTATTTATGAAATTATTATACTCATATTTAATATTAAACCAATTTATATTTACTATTTTTTACTTAACTAATATATTATCGTTTTCATCATAACTTTGCTTTTATCTTTCATAATAAAATAACTATTAATGAATATATTTTATATATTTCAATATATAAAGTTATTAGAATCATGTTGCTCTCATTTTATATTTATAAATTTGGATATTAAATTTTAATATGTTTATTTAAATAAAAATTTATATTAATTATATATCATACTAATAAGTAATAGTATTAAAATTAAAAATAAGATCAAACCAAAATAATAAACTAAAACATCTCATTTTATATTATATTGACTTATAATGTCTCAAAATTGTGATACTAGGGACAATGGTATATATTAATCATTAGAGACAAATTTTGAAGGATGAAAAATTAATTAATGTTTGTTTACTAAATTGTTGTATAATTAGTATATGTCTTATATTTATATAATCCCATACCTGTTGTACTAGGAATCTGAAAAATAATTTTTTTTGTCTAGAAAAAAATAACATTTTCATATCCTAACATTTTCATTATATTATATCTTTTCACTTATAATATACTATTAATAATAAAATAAATTTAAAATGTGAAGTGTGAGTCATTGTTGTGCATGGCACGACGGGTACCACTAGTATATATGTAACAATACACACTAATTATGTTTTAGATATAAGGTAGATCTCTTACTAAGATAATGATTGGTTTATATTATTATTTGATATTATCATATTAGTATACATTTTATTTAGTTATTTTTTCAAAACATAGTAACATATGTACAAGATAATTTATTTATTTTTGTATTTATTAGATATACTCTATATTTTTAAATATAATAGTATACTAATCCAAGCTTTTATTAAAACTATTGATTTATTTATATAATTAAGTTAATGCAATTTAATTTAAATGACAAAATATTTTTTTTTTATAAATTTTAATAAAATTTGATAATGCATTCTTAAGTAATTTTTCCTCGATCATTTAAATATATGTTGATTTATGTATAAAACGTTAATTTGTATAGTCGTATAGATAAAATATATTTATACATTTAATATAAATATTTGATGATGTACGAGAATAATATTGTAATATAATACAAATGATATATAAGGATTTTAAATTAAATTGGAGACATATGATAATATTTATAATTATTATAGAAAATTCATAGACAAAGTAAAAAATAATTAAATAACATCGTGAGGTACAAGTCATTTGGTATTTATTAATAAATACGTTTAAATTATTTTATAGATAGAATTTGGTTAAATAGTAATTGATTTGATGTTATATATGTGTGATATGACTTAATATATATATACACATTAAATACGGCTTGAAAAGATACAACTATAGTATATAGTATAAAACTTTGTTAAAATATAAATAAATTAAGATAATATTAAATAATTTAAAATTAAATTTGTTAAAAATTAATAGTTGATTTAAGTTCTATATTTGATAAATGAATCAATAATCTAAACAAAATTAGGCTGAGACCTTAGTAGATCGATGATGTGGAATAACTAATGGCCTAAAACATACGCGACGCCTTAAACTTGCACACATTAGTCACACTAGCACCTCAATTTATCGGGGAATTCACTTTGACACCTAAACTGAACGTTTTGTGATCGATCGGACACTTGAGCGTTGATGTGGCAAAAAACATTGCCAAGAAAATGCCACCTAGGCGTTCAATTTAATGACATGTTCAAGTTTAATGCCACCTAGGAATCCAATTTAACAATAATAATAAAAAGTGATATTTTGACCCAAAAAGAAAAAAGAAAAACAAAAGCCCCAAATTCTCCCCTCCTTCTTCTTCCTCCAACAGCTCCAATTCCTCCCACTTTGGTGCATCTGCAACTATTTCCATCCCACCTTCTACCCCGCAACTTCAAATGCAAGCCCAAGGTCAGGCTCAGTCTTACCCGCCTCCTCCACTTCCCCTTCTCCGATGTGGATTCTGCCATCCTCGACTCCAACGCCCTCGTTGCCTTGAAGCCTTCCACCCCAACCCACCCGTCATCCACCGCGACATTGATGGGATCCGGCGGAGGAAAATTGCTTGGATTTGGGTGAAGGAGGAAAATATATTGGAGATGGAGGAGGAAGACGAAGAGAAGGGGGAAATTTGGATTTTTGTTTCTTTTTTGCTTTAATTAGGGATCTTTTTTGTTGTTTTTTATTTTTTCAATCAGGGGGTTTATTGATTTTTTTTATTTAATAATATAACGATGTGGCACCTTAGTGGCATGTGTTTTTGCCACATCAATGCCCAGGTGTCTGATCGGTTACAAAACATTGAGAATTCAGGTGTTAAAGTCATTACCTGATGAATTGAGGTGCTAAAATGACTAATGTGTGCAAGTTTAGGGGGGCCGAATATGTTTTAGGCCAGTAATTAATACTACATCCGTTTTAAAATACTTGACCATATGCTCATTTTTTCTTGTTTCATGATATTCGTCCATTTCACATTATCCCATCTCTTTCCATTTATACAATTATACCCCTAATAATTATATTTATCATAATCATTACACTTTTTTATATTCTCTAAAAAATTAATTAGCTCTACATTTAATAGGGGTAATATAGGAACAACATTTTTTTCTTAATATATGTGCAATGTCCGAATGATCAAGTATTTTACTGTAAAAATAAACGAAAATAGTGAAATATAAGAGAAAATTGACAAGTAAGAGCACGAGCCGAACTTTTGCAAGAGTTCAGGGGAATTTCCCGAAATATGTTTTTCACTTGAGTACCATCCGGAAAAGTCAAAAAGTTGAGGATACCAAACGAAAATTTCCAATAATATATTTAAAACAAAATGGGGTTCATATTATTGGTTAAAAGAAAAGGTCAAAAACACCACAAAATGACACATAAACGAATTGAATTTAGAAATGACATGTGACCAAGTCTTAGATGGCGTAATATAACGGCTCCAATCCTTACGACTTTTATATATATAGATCGATTATGCATTAACTTAAATAAAGGATTACAACTTGAGTTTATATAGAGAATCTAGGCTAAAAGATAAAAGATAAAAATAACAAATATGGAAAACATATCTTGCAATTTAATAATAAATCATAATCAAAAAATATTATAAATATCTAAGTCAAATGCGGGCCACACACACAAAGGCATGGTCGTTGGTGGGACACGTGCAAGTGTGCATCTTGGCTGATGAGGAGGTACGCTAACCTCCGCAAGGCATAGGCAACGAGCGCCCAATGGAACGATGCCGATAGCTAGCATGGGGAGACTCCACACTTGAGCACTAGGCTCGTGTGTCCAAAAGTTGGTTAGGACACGTGAGACCAAGGAAGATGTGGCATGGACTACGGACTCGGTATATGCATATCGGCACACTAGGAAGTTAATAGTTTAAGAAATGACGATACGATAATTGAGCAGTCCCGCACAAACATTTAACAAAAACAGGAATGACGTGATTAGGAGCATGGGAATATGGTGTGTTATTCGTAATTGCATATGGATCTGAGAGGGTTTGGGTTGGCTCACCTAAAATTTCGGATTTGGACATAAGTATTGGCCCCTACGAGGTGACGATCTCTATGAGGTGAGCATACCTCACTACACAAACTTACACTTGAATTAGAACCTTTAGATTTATCATATTGATTTGCTTCATGACTCGTGTTACTTTCTGATGGAAGGCAAACAATACATTTTTCAACCGATAATAGTTGTCACTTACAGAAACATGTAGCTGGATACTATGCATGTTATGACATTATAGATTGCGTAGAAAAAAAAAAGCATGTCACCTTAAAAAATCAACCTTCAATGTTCAAAAGTAAAGGTTTCCATACATAAAATTGTATATTTGAAAAATTGTAAGAATCGTGAATTTCACAACCAATTGAGCACGATAAGTACAAAGCCAATCGAAATTTTGGATCTTAAATAATTGGAAACAAGACAAAGGTGGGGAAACCTAGAGATACATACAAAAAATTTAGAGCTTCATAGATAGTTTGATGAGGCATAGAGTATATGTCGGAGGGGGAGATTCCTTCTCCCGAGTCTCGCTTCTCTATCTCTCATGTTCCTACGATTTATCAGTTAAATGTGTTGAAGACGAGCGGGGGCTATGAAGAGTTCCTTTGACAACTCTTTTTGTATTCAAGAATAAATTTAATTGAATGATACAATATTACTTGAATATGAATTATTAATAAATACGTTTAAATAGTTTTATAAACAAAATTTGATTAAATAATAATTGATTTGATATTATATAAGTGTACTATGACTTAAAAAATATATATATTTATATATACATGCAAATGTGTGTCTTGGCTGGTGAGGAGGCGCTCCATGAAAGGCAACAAGAGCGTGCCCAATGGAGCCATGATGATAAGTGCAATTTCGCAGCCAATTGAGAGCGATAAGTACAAAGATAATCGAGAATCCAGATCTTAAATAGTTGGGGACAAGACAAAGGAGGGAAAACCTAGCGATGCATACACAAAGTTTAGAGTTTTGTAGAGGGTTTGACGAAGCGGAAAATGTAACACCCCTATTTTGCAATCATGGGTGTTACATGCCAGTGACCTCGAATTTTTCCCATCCAAAGTCACCCAAGGCAATAGGTAACACAACTCGATTCATAAAAACGAAATAATGAACTTATATTACATCAAAAGTGATCAATATTTGTTACATAATTAGAAATCATTGATCAATGATACAAAATTACAATGTTTAAGTGAGGAAGACATACAAATCATTTTATACAGCAGATATAAAATTGACGGTTAAAAGATTCTTCACAAAAACAAAATAGGAAACTCTAAAATATCTAAAATAACTTGAACCTCTTGAAAATCTTCCTTCCTTTGAATCCTCGAGTCTTCGTCTTTGGTCTTCGGCACACTTGTCTTTACTTCCTGATATTTCCATAAAAACAAGAAATAGCATCCGACCAATGTCGGAAAGAAAAGAAAGTGGTATTAGTCTAACACGGGACTAAGCAAGTGGTAGAATATGACTAGGTTCTTAAAAGGCTAAGTATGTCGGCATCAAAGTCCAAAAGGAAACTGAATGATGCACAACAAGTTGGGTTCTTTGGTGGTGAGAGAAAGTAGGGAACGACTTTATTTGAATGTAACTCAGACGATGAGGAGAATTTGCTGAGAAAAGAAATACAAGATTTCTTTTAGGAATAGGAGATCACAAGAAAGTGAGTTCCTAGGACCTGAATGGTGATTAAGATTTTGTTGGGAACTTATAAATCCACATCAAGGTTTAGTAACAACCTACATCGACTTATCTTCTCTTAGTAATACAACAATACATTTTATTTTAACGATTTTCGGATGTGGCAACTCACAGGAGTCAAGTGCCACACCCAGTACATTTTATTTCAACGATTTTCGAATGTGCCAACTCATGAGAGTCAAGGGCCACCCGAGGGATATCCATTTCAACAATTCAATTAACGATTTTTATATGCGGCGACCCCTTGAACGAACCTAGATCCACATAGTTGAGCACCTAGCTAGGGTGCTATCACCCCTCTGAGCGGTAGAACGAGCAGAGTCATGACCTAGTATTAGGGTATAGGTACATCCTAATACGTTTTTTAGAGGTGTTTTCAGAGACGAGCTCTCACCCCTAATCCCTATTCTAGTCCATAGCAAAGTCTTGAAAAGAGACTTGAAACAATCAGAGACCACAATCATCGGTCCTAAGTCCATGAGCTAGCGCATTACAATAATATAAATAACAATGGGGTCATTATTTCTAAACAGTAAATAACCCGAAGTTCATTTTATTTAGCAAACAAGGTGCTCCTAACAAGATGGATACAATAATAGGGGGAAAGGAATTCACAAATATCGAGTAGAAAGAGAGAACCATCCACTTGCGTTCGATTCCCGAGGTTGAAGTTTTACGGATTCGATTCACGAGCTTACGGTGCCCAAGTACTTGACCTAAATTAGGCACGATGTTCAAAACGAGCGAACACGAAATAAATTAATATTTGATTTAATTTATTTCTGATCCTAGGAACTTCTCAAATTACTATCCTCGTATAATAATTTGAGAGGGTTATCATAAATTATTATCCTTTAATAATTTATAACTCTAATCTTTCAACTTATTAAGATGTTAAAACAAGTTTAAGATTTTTGAATTATAATGTCATCGGTTTACGAATATTTATCCTTCATATTTTTATTTTTCTTTATAATAGTTTGTAAGGCTAATATAGATTATTGTCCTTCAATAATTTATAATCCTAAGTTTTTAACTTATTAGAATGGTCGAAACAATTTTAAGATTTTTATGAAATTATCGGTCTACGAGTACTCCTCGTATAATTTCATAATAATGTTTCTCAAAGGAATTAATTGAATACTTGATTTAAATTCATAGACTCCTAATTAAATTAATAATACTATCATATTAAGTTATATAATTTATTTCTTAGATTAATTCCTCAATTAAAATCAATTTCGAAATAAAATAAGTGGTTAATTAATTTTCAGGAAAAGAGCATTACAGTGGTGACGAAGGGTTTTCGGGCAACAATTGCGGAGTCGTACGGCGGCGGATCTGGGCGGAAGTTGCGACACTTGGTAGAGGGTCTTGCGGCCTTCCAACTGTTGGCATCGAACCTCCAGTTGGTGGCTGGACAGCGGCGAACGAGTGGCTTAAAGTAGGCGCCCCGGCCAACTTTTTACCGGTGGTCCTTGACCTTTAAACCAATTGTAATATTCGGATCCATCCAATCCCATTCTCGTACCGTTTCTTGACCCGTAAGTCAATCTGAGTCTTGTTACGTACTCGAGTAAGTGGATCATGAGAATTGTCATTTAGTCAATATTAAGAAAAGAGTATAGTTAATCGAAATTAGCTAAAGTAACAAAGAAACTCACTCGAAATTAATAAAAACCGTTCTTTTTGGATTCTGTATAAATAGAAGATAGATTATCTAATTAAAGCTAAATAATTAACTTAATTAAAGGCAAAGAGTTCTCTGCCGCCTCCCTTATAGAGTTATAGTCAACATCGAAGTCCCTGTCAGTATCACCGAGGAGAACGACGCTTCCCGACGTTCGCATCCACAACCAGGCGAGCCGCCGTTCGCTGTCAAGTCCGCCTCTGTGGTCGTCGTCCCGGTGCCAGACTACCGGTCGGGGTAGTTCCTCGCCTTCGTCTGACTCCTCCCCGAGTTTGCCGCCGGCAAGCCCATCTTCTCCGATCGCAAGGCACCCTCGTCGTCGTCACCAAACAAGATTCCGATCGCCGGTAAGCCTCGAACTGTTTTGGGTGGTTGTTCCGGCCTTTCTTTGTTCGGCCGAGCAGTCTGGGGGGGCGGGTGGTCCGGGAGGAAGGCTAAGTTAGGTGAGGGGTTGCAGGCGGGGAAGGAATTCAAATCGGGAAGAAGGTGTGGTCAAAGGTCAACAATATTGGAAGGAATAGTTACTGATATATTAGTGCATGTTTTGTTCGAAGTATGAGTTCCAAATCATCCTTGGAGTAGAATAGAACATATAAGAATGAGAATAATAATATATATGTACATCTCGGTTTGGTTAGTGGAGGGTTGAAAGCTAAGCTGCCATTTAAACTTCAAGAGGTGTGGGTTGTGAGAGCATTAGGGGATTTATTAATCGTTGGATTGTTTTAGTCGGTTCGGTGCCAGGATTATTTGAGTTCTTATAATTGTTTTCGTAATACTCGTCTAAATCAAAGAATGCAGTTAATAAAATTAATTATCGTGTCTAGGAGATTGCTTTTTGGGGCGTTGTCACTTCTCTTTCGTAGAGAAATTCCTTCATCTTTCAGGTAAGTCGATTTTCGACTTGCTCAGTCCTGTTCTAGCCTGTTAGGGTTGCGTGGTAGTTATGAGATTGGTTTTGGGAACTAGTCTCGATCGATCTTTTAAAATGTTTTGATATGTGTGCTATGTGTAAATGATTTTGGAAACCTGTTTTTGAAAGTTGTTATCTATATACGTATATTTTCGTCGTTGTTTTCTCTATGTTGGGCAGCGCTCCAGTGGAGGCTGATTGTGGATGGTTATGATGGGATGGACGGTTGGAATGAGGATGGATGGTTGATTGTGGATGGTTGTGATGGGATGGATGGTTGTCGCTTGCAGTGTTGATGCAGAGCTGCAGCATAGGTAGAGTAAGGTATGTGGTGTTGATGCAGTGCCCATACCATAGGTAGAGCCTCTGATTGCGTGTTTTGTGTGGAATTGATTGAGTGACTAACTGGACCTAGGACTGGACTAGAGTTATGTGTGTGATTGCGGACTTGTTTGCTAACCTTAGATAAACGGTTTTGAAACGTCTTGTAACTCCATAGGTTCATTCGGTTGGAGTATTGATGAAGATGATTCGACCAATAAACACTGACGGCCCATATAACCAAGAAAATTCCAGCACTCCATAGGTTCCATACATAGAATTCGTCCATTGCTCATGTATTCGGCCAACTCAAAAGTTTCATGATTCATACCCTCAATAATGCCCATGCAAAAGCTTCCAATATCAATATGAAGTCCCTGAGCACCAAGTCCATCCATATAATCTTGGAATCTAACAAAGTACCAATGAAAATGCTCATCCTGAAACTGTTTATATTCGAACAAAGCCATAGATCAGTAGCACGGGTGTGGACCGTAGGCTAGGTCCACACAAGAGTAACAAAACAATAAACACAAGAAAACAGCCGAGTCCCCGGCAACGGCGCCAATTTGATAGCGGTGTTTTAGTCGCCTTTAATACCTATCAAAGTAAACCAAACAACCCAACTAATGTAGTAGGGAAGTAAGGGTCGATCCCACAGAGACTCAGGTTTTCAGTGTTTATTGTTGTATTACTCAGAGTTAGAAAAGGGGGGTTTTGAATATGAATCTAAAATCTAAACTAACTAATGAATGCAAAACTAAAGATGAGATGTAAAATATGGGAGAAGTATGCTTAACCAGTTAATATCCATTGCGAATTCGGATATTGATCATTGATTATCAAAATTCTCTTTTTACCTTGACTAATCTATTGCGGAATGCTAATAACCCAACTTCATGGAATTATTAATCCTACTTCAATTCTAGTTATTAGCCCGTCCGGTACTAACAACCCTAATTATCAAATAACCTAAGAGACCTCCTAGATTCAATTTGACAACAGCATTAAGATTCAAGCATCAATAGAAACATGCATTCAGAGCAACCAAACATCCAAATAACATGCAATTGAATTCTCTTCTCTAATCAACTAGTCCTGCCAGTCCTAGATTGATTAAAGGTTTTACTTTTGATCTAATTAACACCGACCGGTAATTAAAAAGATCTAGTTGTAATTCGTCCTAGAAATCTTATTAGGTGATCAAGCTAATAAAATCCTAGGCTGAAGGTAATCAATTAAGCACAGAGAAAACAATCTAGTCAAGGAAAATTAAGAACAATCAAACCTCACAATAATACTTCGTTCACAACTTCAATTAACTAGTTAAGCAAAAGGAATTAGTTACTAAAAGACATGGAAAAGTTTACAAAGTTTCTCATAGGGTTCTTGTTCTCCAAGTCTCCAATCACCAATCCAAAGTCAAAGAATAATCAAACCTAAAACTAGGGCTAACTGTATATAATATGTATTCCAAAAATATATCTAAAAACACAACCCAAAAGGCCCAAAAAGAATCCCATAAAAATCTCGGACATAACTCGGACACAGGCGAAAACTCGGGGTAACACCCAGAAACGCGGTCGAGTTTTCGATGCCTTGCCCGCGCTTTCACGGCAGAGACTCAGGTCCAAAAACTCGGGCTGGTCCTCCAAAACTCGGGCGAGTTTTCGAACCTCCTGCCCGCGTTTTCAACACTGGTCGTCACGTGACACTTCAGAGGCTGTTTTGACACACTTCGAGTTGGAATTTGGACTCGGAGTAAAAAGATGAATTGTAGCTCTTCGAGTTAGCTTTCCAATGACACCAAAATCAGCTCAATCCAACCATCGTAGCTCCAGATCCATCCTTTGCAAGCAAGAGGTGTCGAAACAACAACTCCAATACATAGTCCGAACCGAAGTGTGCTTTTCCCATCACCTCTTGGGCTAATCTCATAGCTTGGCTCTCTTCTTGCTTTCTCGAATGCTTTGGCTCCACCTCCTCTCCACTTATTGTATCCACATCTACAATAAAAAACCACAACAAAGTGTAGATATCCGAATCTTTTTACAAATTAACAAAACTGGCAAAACTAACTAAAACTAAACCAAAAACCATAAAAATCCTAACTAAACATGCCCTAAAACACTACCTAACATGTGCCTATCAGTAGGGGGAGAAATAGGGGAGAGGGCAAGGGAATTATTTGTTCCGGATTTTCAGCTGCCATCGATTTGATCTTGGACAGATGGAGAAGACCGGCGGAAAATCCGCTTCTCATGTCGGCCTCTTTCAATTTTTTTTTATTTTGTTTTTTTTCAAAGACTTCTCCTTTGAATTAAGAGGAGGGTCGTGGGCTGGGCTATCGGCCCAAATGTAGTTGGGTATTTGAAACCCATTTGACTATTGATTAACTTATTTAAATCAATCTTAACTAGTTTAACCCCCTATCATGTACAGGTAATGTTTATAAATCAAATTTAATATAGATATGTAATGTCAATAATCATGTTTAAATTATAGGATCATATATATTTATCATCGTATTATGATTAGTTTTTTTATCAATAGTAAATCATCTCATAATATAAATAAGTTGGATTTGTTTAAAAATTACTTTATGATAAAGATCACGTTTTATTAAATAGTAATATTTATGGGAAGATTATAACTAATTCTTGGTAAGTGATGATTTATAATTTTCAGGATAATTCATAATTTTTGGTAAATTTTAATCAATTTTTACGGGATAAGATTATATGAGATTCTAACTACCTAATTTGTATAAAGGAGGGCCCAACTGAATATTTTATTATTGAAATGACACGTGGCGCAAATTTTTGTGAAGACATTGTCTCCGCTCTATACTATAGGTAGTATAGATGTAAGTGCAAAATTTTATTTTATTTAAAAATTTTAATCTCTTATTTATAATAATTTAGATGTGTACAATTTATGTACTAATAAGTTTATTTCTCAAGTTTTTTTTATAGTTATTATAAGTGAATCAAATCACTAAGCAACTTCAAATAAGATACAAAAAATCCTTTTTAAGTATATCTCGTTCATATAAAAATAGCAGTTATTACAACAAAAGATATATCGGCGGGGAACAATTCCTTCTTCCGAGTCCTGATTCTCTCTATTTCTCACGTTTTAAAGACTTGTCAGTTATATGAATTGAAGACATGCCGGCGGTGAAGAGTTCCTTTATTAACTAGTATTTCTCTCCCGTACCTTGGAATTTAATTATTTTGTATCTAAAATCCCGAGTAAGATGAGTGGTCTTTTTATTATCTAAAATCGTGATTTAATATAAAAATAATTTTAATAATTTTACTATAGTTTAAATAAGAATTATTAATATTTAACCAAAAAATAAGAATTATCAATAAATAACAACATTTAATTTATTTTATAGATAGAATTCGATTAAAAATAACAATTGATTCGATATTATATATGCATAATATGACTTATATACATACATTAAATATGGCTTGAAAATATACAACCATATTATATACATGCAAGTGTGTGTCTTGGCTGGTGAGGAGGCGCACTTCAGCATAGGCAACAGGAGCGCGTCCAATGGAACGATGACGATAAGTGCAATTTCACAGCCAATTGAGAGCGATAAGTGCAAAGATAATCGATGACGATAAGTACAACTTTATTAGTTGATTTATATTTGATATTTGATAAATGAATCAATAATCTAAACAAAATTAGGGTGAGACCTTAGTAGATCGATGATGTCGATTAATTAATACAAAAAATAATTTACTAAAACAAAATGGGGTCCAGATTATTGGTTAAAAGAAAAGGTCAAAAATACCACAAAAGGACACATAAACGAATTGAATTTAGAAATAACATGTAACCAAATATTAGATCGCATAATATAACGACTTCAATCCTTATGACTTATATATATATTCATTATTCGTTAATTTCAAAGAGGATTACAGCTTGAGTTTATATAGAGAACTTAGGCTAAAAGATAAAAGATAGAAATAACAAATATGAAAATCATATCTTGCAATCTAATAATAGATCCTAATCAAAAGACGTTATAAATATCTAAGTCAAACGCGAGCCACAGGCGGAAAGACATGGTCGTTGGTGGGACACGTCCAAGCGTGTGTCTCACCTGACCACAGTTGCAAACCTATTACAACAAGTTTAAGTGCTCACTCCCCAAACTAAAACCAGAAGAAGATGAACCCAATTGTCCAAATCAAGTACACAACCTACATCACCCAATACTAATATACCTAAAGATTATCTTGGTATTTTGCCCAACTAAGGAATGACAAATGAAACCATACAAGGGTTTCCTACGAAACAAACATAACAATTTCATTCTAACTTGTGACCAAGATTCTCTCTTCTAATTCCTGAACCAAATTCAAGTTTTAACTCTTCCATTCATGAGTCCACAGACATATATATGATATATCATTCAATGCATATATCCATGAAATAGGGATTCAAGGGAAAACGCCAAGAGCAATATCTCCTCAATATCTCCTATGATGGCGCCTCCTACGCTTGCACCTCAATATCTCCTATGATGGCACCTCAATATCTCCTAGTCGAGCCTCACGAGTACTAGCACCTCAATATCTCCTATGATGGCGCCTCCTACGCTTGCAGCCATGGTGTTTTTATCCTCCACATCTTCTTCAGTAAGCGAGGACTTCTCCTCCTCCTCCTCATGTAGCGAAGCTGCTACAGAAGTAGAGACCTCTCGTGGAACCTTAAATTTACCCTCAGTGTTAGAGGCGTTCCTTTTTGCAAGAGCAAGAACGTCCAACCCTAAATCAGAAGCAAAGAACAACAACAACAAAGGGATCAGTATCATCTTCGGCATAGTAACCCCAGAGATGTGAAAAGCTTGGCACATTGAAAACCATCAATGAACAATTACCAAGCCGAGATTTCTCAAGACGTCGGAAAGCAACACGATTGTTGCCAGGAACATACAATCCGCCACCGGTGTCTTGCCCCGGCTTTGTTAACTCAGATTCCGTATCGCCAATTTCACTTACCAATTGAGCACGATTAGTAGAAAGCTAATCGAAAATTCGGATCTAAAATAATTCGGTATCTTTGTAGAGGGTTTTGACGAGGCGGAGATATACGTCGGCGGGGAAGACATCTTCTCCCGAGTCCTGATTCTATATCGCTTGCGTTTCTTACGATTTACCAGTTGTATTGTGTGGGTTGAGGACGAGCGGGGTGTGAAGACTGAAGAGTTCCCTTGAGTCCTTGACAACTCTTTTTTTTCGTTTTGTTTAGTTGGTTTATCAAAAACAAAAAGAATAAATTTAGTTGAATTGATATAATATTACCTTTCTTTGATGAAAGATATAATATTCAAATTAGTTAACAAATACGTTCAAATGACTTAAATATGTTCAAATTATTAATAAATAATTGAATATGAATTACATGAATAAATACGTTCAAATTATTACATTCAAATGACTTGAAAGATATAATATTACTCCCTCTGTCCCATAATGTTTGTTTCATCTCATTTTTTTCGTCCCAAAATGTTTGTCGTATCGTCATTTTTAACAACCACACTTTATCCCTTTTTACTCTACCGACCTACTTTTTCATCATTTTTTTTTCTCTTTTCTCCTTTCATCCATCAACTTTTTACACTCATATTTTATCTCTTTCTTTCTTTATTTCTCTTTCTTCCTTTCACCCATCAACTTTTTCTTACCCAAAACCTTAATCTACGCATAAATAGTGACATGAGACAAACATATTGGGACAGAGAGACAAACATATTGGGACGAGCGGGGTGTGAAGACTGAAGAGTTCCCTTGAGTCCTTGACAACTCTTTTTTTTCGTTTTGTTTAGTTGGTTTATCAAAAACAAAAAGAATAAATTTAGTTGAATTGATATAATATTACCTTTCTTTGATGAAAGATATAATATTCAAATTAGTTAACAAATACGTTCAAATGACTTAAATATGTTCAAATTATTAATAAATAATTGAATATGAATTACATGAATAAATACGTTCAAATTATTACATTCAAATGACTTGAAAGATATAATATTACTCCCTCTGTCCCATAATGTTTGTTTCATCTCATTTTTTTCGTCCCAAAATGTTTGTCGTATCGTCATTTTTAACAACCACACTTTATCCCTTTTTACTCTACCGACCTACTTTTTCATCATTTTTTTTTCTCTTTTCTCCTTTCATCCATCAACTTTTTACACTCATATTTTATCTCTTTCTTTCTTTATTTCTCTTTCTTCCTTTCACCCATCAACTTTTTCTTACCCAAAACCTTAATCTACGCATAAATAGTGACATGAGACAAACATATTGGGACAAAGAGACAAACATATTGGGACGAGCGGGGTGTGAAGACTGAAGAGTTCCCTTGAGTCCTTGACAACTCTTTTTTTTCGTTTTGTTTAGTTGGTTTATCAAAAACAAAAAGAATAAATTTAGTTGAATTGATATAATATTACCTTTCTTTGATGAAAGATATAATATTCAAATTAGTTAACAAATACGTTCAAATGACTTAAATATGTTCAAATTATTAATAAATAATTGAATATGAATTACATGAATAAATACGTTCAAATTATTACATTCAAATGACTTGAAAGATATAATATTACTCCCTCTGTCCCATAATGTTTGTTTCATCTCATTTTTTTCGTCCCAAAATGTTTGTCGTATCGTCATTTTTAACAACCACACTTTATCCCTTTTTACTCTACCGACCTACTTTTTCATCATTCTTTTTTCTCTTTTCTCCTTTCATCCATCAACTTTTTACACTCATATTTTATTTCTTTCTTTCTTTATTTCTCTTTCTTCCTTTCACCCATCAACTTTTTCTTACCCAAAACCTTAATCTACGCATAAATAGTGACATGAGACAAACATATTGGGACAGAGGGAGTACTTGAATAAGAATTATTAATAAATACGTTCAAATTAGTTTATAGATAGAATTTGATTAAATAATAAATTATTTGATATTATTCATATCGTGCAAGTTTCTATATCTTTTATTTTCCTTACTTATTCAATCCTCAATTTTGTATTTAAAACCATACTATCTACCTTTAATGTTATATTCCTAAATAGTTTTATTTTCAATCAATAAATCAATCATCATCAAAATCTGTACTGTCTATAGTATAAAGCGGAGACAAAGTCTTCACAGAAAATTACGTAACGTGTCATATCTTTAATAAAATAATCAATCGGGCCCTTGCGTATATAAAAAAACACTAATCATAATAGAAAGATAAATATATACGATTTGATAAAAATAATCAGATGGGTCCTCCTCTATATAAATTAGGTAGTTAGAATCTCATATAATCTTATCCCGTAAAAATTGCCGAAAATTATTAATTATCTCTTACTAAGAATTAGTTGTAATCTTCAGATAAAAATGTGATATTTATGATAAAGTAATTTTTGAACAAATCTAACTTATTTCTATTATGAATTGATTTACTATTGGTAAAAAAACACTAATCATAATATGAAGATACATATATATATGATCCTATATTTTTAACATGGTCATTGACGTTACATATCTAATTAAATTGGGTTTATAATCGCATTACCCGTACATGGTACGGGGTTAAACTAGTATATTATAAAAGTCGACCGTTTTCGAGTCACCACGTTGATTCTGACCCCATTGTATATTTGATATAAAAAAAGCTTTTATTTATGTTATTTCAATTAATCTAATTATATTTCTTATTATCTATTTATGTTAAAGATATGATCAAATTTTAAATTTTTGGTAAGATATTCTATCTTTTTAATATATCACTTATCCTTTTTAAAGTTGATTTTGGACCCACCATATTTTTAATAGTAAAATAGTTTTTATTTGTGGTACTTCAATTAAATTGATAAAATTGTTCTATCTATTTATGTAAAAGACAATTTTCGAATTTTGGTAAGATATTCTATCTTTCTTAATATATCACTTGATTGAAAAACATGATTTTAACATATATCTTGAATTTATGAAATATAATTACTATGAGCTAATTATATTTGATTTACTTAATTAAATTAAAAATTTTTAAGATAAAATTTTAAATTATTTTTTAATAATTTTAAATGTTACTGAGTAAATGTTGTTGTTGTATTTTTTAATAGAAAGACTAATTTTGTTACTTTACTATTTGATTTACTTGAATAAATTTAGCATTTTTAAGCTTAAGTAAATTATTTTCTATACTTACTTGATCTACTATATTTTTTTACCCATTGTATTTGATTGTTTTCCTATCATAAAAAATTTGATTTTTTAGCCAAATAATTATTTCGATTTATATCTTGATAACGTACATCTTTTTTCAAGAATTGTACTTATTTACAAAATAAATTTTCGAATTTTGGTTAGATATTCTATACTTTTAATATATCACTTAATTGAAAAACATGATTTTAGTATATATCTTGAACTTTCAAAATATAATTACTATGAACTAATTATATTTGATTTACTTAATTAAATTTAGAATTTTTAAGATAAAATTTTAAATTATTTTTTAATAGAACGACTAATTTTGTTACTTTATTATTTGATTTACTTGAATAAATTTAGCATTTTTAAGCTTAAGTTAGTTATTTTCTATATTTACATGATCTACTATATTGTTTTCCCCATTGTATTTGATTGTTTTCCTATCATGATAACAAATTTGATTTTTTAGCCAAATAATAATTTCAGTTTATATTTTGATAACGTACATCTTTTTCAAAGTATCTACTTATTTACAAAATAATCCCACAAGTTTTCTCAAATTATACAAACGCCCCTTATTTTCCTAATACAAACATACAAATGGTCGTTTTTGAACCACCAAATTAATTTTGATCCTACCTCATATATATATAAAAAAAAGTAATTTTTATTATTCGCATTATATACAATTTTCGTATTGAATTTGTTCTTATCTACTTATAAGAAAAAGCTTTTGTCAATTATTAATTTCTAAAGCATTACATGGAAAAATCTTTCACAAACAAGTTAAGAAAAATCTATGAATATTGGATTCAACTTATTTCTTTAATATATTAAATTTTTTATAAACTTTATCAATTATCAGTTGATGATTTTTTTAATAATATTTAATCCACATTTATGATAGTCGTTATTAATATATGATGAAAATTGTAAGTAATATATCAATTTATGTTCTTATAATCAGGTTTTATAAAATTATATAAATGAGTGAAAATACTATATCTTATATGTATTTTTTGGGTTATATGAACTTCAAAAACAATATCACTCTTTTTAAAAGATAAAAAACATGTCCATATAATAAAACTTATATAATATTTTCAATATAAATATTTAAGTATTATAATTTTATTTTAGTATTTTTAAGTGAAATAGTGTCGTGCCATCATAAAATTATAATACTTAAATATTTCAGAGAAAAACAGATTCAAATTAATTCTTACCAGTTCAATTCGACTGAACTTATTTATTAGATTTTGCCGTTTGTGAACACATGTCACAAATGATTCAGCATCAGCTTTAGATGCACATGTCGAGTCCAGGGCTTAGAAAGCTGTGACATGCAAAATAACCCAAAGAGTTACTAAACTTACTAATGTATTCTTAATCACACAACTTGCAATAGACCATTTATGTACAAAGATCTTGGAAATAAATTTTGGTACCCTTATATTTTAAGGTTATTTTGGTTGGTATCTCAAGATTACATATTTTTTGCTTGGGTGTCCGGTTTTGAATTTTCCGGTTGATGTTCTTTTTTTTTTTTTTTTTTGAAAGACCGGTTGATGTTCTTCTTTGGTTTACATTGATTAAATCCAAGTTCATTATTATGTTTACGAGTCTTCACTCCTCACCCTTAAATTAGTAGGACTTAACTCCTAAAAAACTTCAATTTATATCATCAATTTAAACTTTCAAATAACCTTCCATTTTTAAGAGTATTCAAACTCAAGTTTAGAGGCTGCTTCCCTGAAATCTTATCGAGTCGAGTCGATCAGGTGATCTCATTTGGCCATGTTCGAGCATTGTGAGGATTCAAATTTAGAGAAAGCAAATTCAAATCCTCGTGAAGCTAGTCTTGACACCAATAGAAAATTTCCAAAAAACTCCAAAATCACATGGCACATGTTTTTTCAATGGGCCCAACGAAGCCGCCCGTGTGGAGAGGCCCAAATACTGATATGTGGGCCGCTCATGGCACAAAAGCCCATTTAAAAATCAAATATTGATATGTGACTTTTTTCTTTTTGAAAGAGGGTTCTTCATGTGAATTTTGAAGCTTTCTTGTCCACCCATGAGTCAAGCATTTCACCTTAGAAATCTAAAATTCATTTAAAAGTTAAGTTTATATTCTAAAGTCTCTATTTTTTTTTTGTTCAAAGAAGTTTTAATATATTGAGCAAATTTAAGAGTTAGTTGTACTTATGTGTTGGAACCAAATAGGCAACCTAATATATTCGTGATGTAACTAAACACATTGCACATGCCTTGTAGGCTTCTTGGTGCCCACTAGGGGTGTCCAAACCCGGTTAACCGTAATTTCGGTTAACCGAAGTTCGGTTAACCATAATTTCGGTTAGCTAAAATCATAAACCTAAACCGAACCGTGAATCTCGGTTAACCGACTTTTCGGTTCGGTTTTATCGGTTAACCAATAACCAATTATGTGATCTTTATTATCATAAAATACATGAAAGATAAATAAAATTATCGAATATGATTAAATAATATAATCTAATTTGATTAGATTTTCAAAATATATACTAATTTTATATGCTTTGATAGTTATAATAACCAAATGATACTTCAAACTATTATTGTATGTATTTCATTCGAACAACATATTTAATAAATAATTTAAAGGGCTTATGTAGATACGTACAATGCCATATTTGACCAGTAAATAGTTAAAATTACAAGCCACAATAAAATTATGCAAACAAGATAACTCAAAATGTCTCAATGGAACAACAACATCATTTGAAAAATGAATCTTTTAAAAGAAAATCAAACATTTATACTAATATAAAAAAAAAAAAATTCGGTTTTTCGGTTAACCGGTATTACGAAAATCGTAAACCGAAACCGAACCAAAAACCGTTCATATTCTCGGTTCGGTTAACCAAACCAAAAATTTAAATAATATCGGTTCGGTTAACCAAAAAATGTGTCGGTTTTTCGGTTTATTGGTTCGGTTTTTCGGTTTCGGTTTTTTATGGACATCCCTAGTGCCCACATGCTCAGTTGCCCACCACACCACCACCTTGTGTACACCATTTGGGATGCGTCCATAAATATATAAATAAGTAAATATCACTCAAACTAATAATAAAAAGATGAGAAAATATTTAGTTAATTGTTTAGGTACCATGTATATATAGTTAAAAATAAATGTGTATACCAATGGCCATCGATCTTTAATAAACTACATGAGTTAGTTGACCTCTTTACAAAAAAAAGTGTTATCGAACATGTTTTTAATTCCAGTAAGTCAAGTATATTCATGTTTTTAATATAGTAGTCTCAATAATTGCTAGCATCCCATGAAACGTTACCCCCAAATAATTAAAATATATACATACCCTAGGTAATCACAAACTGGCCTATCGTCTACGTACTTAATTAGTTAATGTACATTAATCAGCTATGACATTCTTTGAGCTAGCTACTCTATCTCAACCATTGAATCTCACATTGCACTGGTTAACACAAGTTCGCCGTGATACCCTAATTCATTTGGTGGTTATATTCCTAACTAATACGTGCCCAAATGATTAAAATCAAATGTGTAACAAGTTGAGATAAATGAATGGTCAAAATTGGAGCAAACATTCATACATATCATGAATGGAATAACTGTTTTTGGGTACACTATACATATAAGACGGGTCTTCTTTTCGCTGTGAGACAATACTATGCTCACTAATTGTCATTTTGTACAAATGTTAATCCAAGACACGAAATTATTGATGTGTGCATGGTCCCTCGACTGAGAAGTCCTTATCTTCAGGGTTTTTGGTGGCATGTATTTTTAGGATGATGATAAAAACTTGTGCAAGAACTATAGTTTTCATCGGTTGTTGGCATGTCATTCATATCCACTTCAACACGTACACATTTATTGTCCATCCAAAAAAATAAAAAGATTAGTAGTTAAACATACAAATAATCAATTAAGCTTCTACATCCATCATGCACGTACATGTTTGAACATAATAAGTCTTTTCTCCCGCCGTGCAAGCAAGCAAAACTATGCTATCTCTTTTCTTCCTACAATTTGGCTTGACCTCTAATTTGTGTAAGAGTACGTGATATAGATTAGTTAAGCTTTTGATTTCATGATAATGTGAAACAAATATTGAAAAAGAGAAGCCATAATCTAGGTCCTCTAGGAGATACATATGTTACATGTTTTATCACATAACATATAGTTATACTATTGCACTTTGTAGTAGCGTGACAAAATATTACATGTTTTTTTTGTAACAAATAGACGACCCTAATATTATAAGTCATGAGTTAACATCGATAACATATTTCGTAATAGAAGATACCAAATGAAAAAAGAGGATATTGATTGAAACACTGAATTGAAAGAGGACGCTCCATACCGTCTACTCTTTGTGTGCTTTTCATTTTGATTTTTACTCTGACATACCCTCTTTATTTATTATTAGTTGATTTTTTTTAGGTCGTTGGCCTGGAGGTTTTCACTTCTTTTTTCATGTCGATTTATTTTGATCTACAGTATTAAACTTGTCTGATATTCCTTACAAAAAGATATTGAAAGGTGGGGGAGAGGGCTAGATTTTAAGATCTATGGACATGAAAACAACTTGTTTTTTAAAATACTCCCTCTGTTTCATTAAATATGTCTCTTTAGAAATTTGCACATATATTAAGGAAACTATCAAATGTACTATTTTACCCCTAATTATTACCTCACTTTTTTACTTTATTGAAAACCACTACTAATAAACTGCTAATGATTACAAGGGTAAATCTGTAAAGTAAATGCCAAAAATGTAAAAAGATATGTATTTTAAAACAAAATTTTAGAGCTAAAAAGACACATTTTATGAAACGGAGGGAGTAGAAGAGAAGAAAAATTGCAAATCCAATTGCTTGTGAGCAGAAGACAGTGCCCTCCAACTTTCCCTGTCATGAAAGTGACCCTTTTCCAACCCTCTTTGTTTTCTTCTGCCTTTTCCCTTTCTCTTTGTTTCTTTAATCTTTTTCCTTGAAATGTGTGTTAAATACTGTTACTGAAAACTTGGGGATTTGAGTTTGGATTTTTGGCTCAGAATTATATACTTTTTTCGTCCCCAAGAGATCATCCGTCTTTTTTTTTGTCGTCTCTAATAGTTTGTCCAACTTTTTTTTCCTATTTATATCACTATGATTTTATAATTTTATCATCACTTATCAAACTTTTCCAATTTCAATAAATCTCTGTACAAATGTGTTTTATGGATAAATTTTCGAAGACCGAAGGATGACGATACCAGAGGAGAGCTAAAAACAGAGAAGGGTAATAAAATTTGTTACAAGCTGACCTTCTTTTATGGGCATGATTTACACACTATATATATATATCAGTGAATAAAAAGGCGAAAGGCGAACAAAGACGATATAGGTCTCATTGCCTAGGCGAGAGGCGAAAAGCGAACGCCTTTTGTATCAAGGCGCTCCATAATGCAATATGTATATATCCTAAGTTTTGGATATAAGAGCACACATATATATACATTGATTAATGAAAACTTATAAGTTAGACATCTTAATCATCATAACTAAGCACTTAGTGTTAACTTATGCATAGGTAGATATCGATAGAAGACAAATCAGGAGATTGAAGATGTGTATTTGTTTTCTTTTACTTATAGTTAGGTTTAAAATTAACAAAGATTCAAAAATTTACTACTATTTTAAAAATATTTTTCTTTTATTTTATTCTAAAAAATACTTTACCAAAAGGCGCTAAAGGCGAGCGGGCGAGAGACGAGTGCCTAGGCGGCAAAGGCGTTCGCCTTTTGGAAACTACCCGCCTTGACCTATGAAAGGCGATGAGATCATTGCCTTACTGCCTAGGTGAGAGGCGCTCGCCTAAGCGTCGCCTTTTTATTGACTGATATATATACAGAATTTTGAATGAACTTTAAAAAAGGTGTCACCTTTCTTTTTACCTTCTTTATTTTTGATCAGTTGATGGGAACCACTTGAAGATGACAGCATGAGTGAGTGAGAAAAGTGAGGAAGACTTTCATCATTCTGTAATTAAGCTTGTGGGGTAACACAGGGGAAAAAAATGCTGTTATAGTAATACTGAGATAACACCTAATAACAATACCTTTATACACCAAAATAAAAGGGACTTTCCAATAGAAAATTTAACTATGCTATACTACTTCATTGCAAACACTTAGAGCAGCTGAAGTGGGTTTATCCAGAAAATGGCAATATAACAAAAATATAAATAAAAACAAGGAGAAATCTTTATGACTATCTCCCCTGAAAAACAAAAATTTAATTGAAATTGTGTTGCTCAATCCAAGGCCAAAAACCAGGTTGATCATCAATGCCACAGAACATATTGGTAAAGCTCTCTTCTTTGACAGAGTGATCAAATTTGTGGGCATTATTTGGTGGGCCTTGGAAGAGGTGGGCCATGCCGGGCCTGACGATGGTGGCGGACGACGACGGAGGGAAGAAGGTTCTGCTGCTTGTTGGGTGGTGGACCTGGTGGTTGTGCTGGTGCTGAGGACTATCATTTGTTGTTGGTGTTTGTGTTGTGGTAGTTGATATGTCTAGTTTGATCTCTGAGCTGTTCTCACTTCTGTTACTACAAGAGCCTTGATCTGTTTCTTTGTTGAGGTTGATTGATTCTGTTGGTTCTCCTCCTCTTCCTTTTAGTGTTGATATCTGCAATTCATCATCACAAACTTCAGTTCTTGTTTTGTTTACAAAACAAAAGCTAACCAATGGGGAAAAAAAAGGAAAATTGCAATCAAGCATAATCATGAAAGTGTCTTTCTTTTGTCTAGCTTTTTTTACTGAGGTGGTGTAAGTGAGATATGTCTCTTAGGACCACACAAAAGGTAAAAATGGATTGGATCTAAAGCTAGCAATCATGTGAAGTTTCCTACAACAAAATCAATAACACTAGAAAAATGATCAAACTGCCTACTATAGATCTTGTAACACATGATGTTAAACAACATAGCCAAAAAACAATACCAAGTTCTTCTTGTAACAAATGATCAAACTGCCTACTATATATCTTGTAGAATTTATATATACCTCAGCTTGGAGCTTTTGATTGTGGGCATGGAGGGATTCATTGTCAGCCTTGAGGGCATCAAACTGTCTCCTAAGAATGTCATAGTCCTTCTCAAGTTGCTTAGTCTTGCATCTTGCTCTCCTATTTTGGAACCAAATTGCAACTTGCCTTGGTTGCAAGCCAAGAGCTTTAGCAAGCTGCATTTTCCTCTCAGGCTCAAGCTTGTTTCCAAGCTCAAAGTTCCTCTCAAGTGTTTTAACTTGCTCCATGTTGAGCCTCCTCTTCTTCTCCCCAGCTTGTGATCCATCATCTGAAAAGTTTTCTTCTTCCCCTCCAACTCCACAACCTTCATTTGCTTCCTCTTCTAGCCCTGGAAATGACATGGATCTCTTCCCAAGCATTGGGCTTGAACCTATTGTCATAAAATCATGTGTAACTAATCACTCAAGATCTTGGCTATTAATTAGAGAAAGACCCACATAGAATTTCAGCCTAATAAGCAATTAAACTCATTGAATTGAGGCTACAACAACAACAACAAAATCTACCTAGTGTATCGTATCCAGTATAAGCAGGGTCTGGAGGGTCGAGATGTAATAATAATAGTAAGAAGAAGAATGAAAAGGAAGAAATTATTACCATGGAAGTGTTGGGGAGTGCAATTTTGGAGAATTGAAGAGAAAGAATTTGGAGGTTGATGGTCATTTTCATTGGGAGTTTGTAGCATGAAATTGGTAGGAAAGAAAGCCATCATTAATAAGTAGCTATTAATTGACTTGATGATTGATTAGCTAGGCTTGATTGCTTGAACATGAACACCCAACTTAGTATCTTGAAGACCCATCTTGTGTTCTTGATCTAAATTCCATTCTTGATTTAGGAGAGAGATAGAGAGAAAGAACAAACAAGTTTGTGTGTGTGGAGAAACAAGTGGAATAGAAAAGAAAGGATTGATAGGTTTTGATGAAGACCTTCAATAGTGAGTAGACAAGCTACACTGTTTTGAGAGAGATGGAAGAGAGAAAGCAAGCAACTTGATACAAGTTATAACTTTGATATGCATATATACTTTATATATGATGTTTTTTATATACACAATGTATAATTCTCCTATTAGAATAAGGTATACAAATTAATAGCTTGGGTCATGTACTCATATGTTTGCTATAGCTCTCTCTATCTCTAGAAATATAAAATATGCATTTCGAATCCGCCGACCTTAGGATTTGTGAAGACTAATAGATGTAAATTTACACTCTGGTTTATTTTGATGACTTGATTTGTATTTATGTAGTCAATGAGAAAAGATGTATGATTCCGATTAGAAAAGATAACGATATTAATTTGAGCTTAATTGTACAAATTGAATTCATATGTTCACTATCACATGCAATTATTGTGGATAGATCATAGATGTGAACAAGTTAAAATAAATCTTGATGAGAGTTTTCAGTAAATTGTGTGTATAGATTTAATTAATTACAAGGATGTCAAAGCCTAATTGTTCAAGTTGACTACGTAATAACGAAGTTCAAATTGATAAGTTTGTGATTCTTAGTCTATTAAAAATAGTAGTAGTATATGCAAAAGTCTAAAGCTTGCTAGCATCTACAGTTGTACATGGATATCATATAAATTCCCTACGCAAAAAAAATTGCTAGCCTAATTAAATGAGGAAGAGACAATTGCAATGGAGTGGCATTCATAATATATATTGTACTAAAAGATATGGAGATCGAGATTAATTTCAGGGATATATATATTTTATGCAATATAAAAATAGAAGTGGACGAGTTGAAGAAGGAATAGGAAATGGGCAATACAACTTGTACTTGTTAGTTGCATTCAAACTATATCATCAAATCCTGAATATAAAAAAAAAAAAAAAAAAACAAGTGGGTTATACTTGTGTTTCTCGTTGTGAAGATTGAATGGAGATGGGATAAATTTGCTAAAAAATTACAAAGAGTAACATCAATAAATTTCACTTTGACAAATGGTAAATTATCAGAAAAACTTATTAATTAAATAGCCTCAATTTTAGATCATATTTTGTAATTGGTATCAGATACATTTTTATCAATATTTTATTGATATTTTTTAATAAAAAAAAAGAGTTAATTACATACTTCCTCCATCTCACAAAGTTTATTCATAAAAAACCGTTTGTACTGTATTTAATAAAATAGTTGAAAAGTTGGACAATTTGGGTAATATATGAGATTAAATGAGGATAACTTTATAATGTTATAGAGATAAGAAGTTAAAAAGCAATAAAGTTGATGGGATAGTTGAGTAATGAAGGGTAATATATAAGATTGAATGAGGCTAATTTTATAATTTTGTGATTTTGTAATTTTGTAGGAAAAAGCGATAAAGTTGATTGAAAAGTTGGATAATAGGATAATATATAAGATTGAATAGGGGTATAATTTGGTAAAAGAAATATAATATAAATGGAAAATTGGGAAGATGAACAAACTTATTGGGACAACCAAAAAGAAAATATGAATAAATTGTTAGGGACGAGAGGAGTACAATCTTAACAGATTGAGAGACGGATAAGTCCGACAATTAGCTAAACCTTCGTGATGATATAAATGACCCAACCAAATAAAAAAATAATAATTAACAAACAGATAACTTTCATATGCTCATGTTTATCGACGAAAACTTACAATTTAGTAACAACCACACACGGTGTGAAAAACAATAGAAAGAGTTTTAAAAAACACCGTTAAAATTAAATCTTTCTTTAATACCATAAAGTATTTATATTTTATAAAGGTAGTCCTATCTTTTAAATTTTCCTAATAAATATTTTTTCCATTCGATTTGCATATTTTGGTAAATGAAACAAATAAGTTTAAATTAGAAGGGTGAGGAATATCTGTGGAGGGGCAGGGTTTGCTACCTAACCCACCAACACCCATCGTGTAGAAGCAAACACATCTTTATCTCTTCTTCTTAATTGTGGATTTTATTTGCGTGTGCTAGGAAGACATTTAAGTCTTTTTCTTATATAAATACATTAAAAAAATTAATTCATGAATGATGATGATGATGAATTTTCATTTTCAAGAAAAAAAGTCTGTGCTTCTCAATCCTTCTAACAAGCTGGTGTATTTTGTCATTGTGCAAAGTATCCAATTCTATCCCACTGCCACTCTTACAACAAGGCTAGATGCTGCCTATTGGTGTCAGTATTCCTGAAATCCTCATAACTTTGTTGCTGACACTAAATTTTAGGATTTTTTTTAATTTCCTAATCTGTCACTCAAATATGCTCCTAATTGCAAGGCCATGCCAGAGAATCTATTGAATTTATGTAAAAATAATTAAAGATTTTAAGTCTTAAATCGACACATATTATTCGGTTTATACTTAGCCTCGACTTTAACAGATTAAATCAGACTACAAGTTGGAAAAGAAATAAAGAAAATATATCACGTATAGTATATGATTTGGACATAGAATAATTCTCATTAATTAGATCAAACTAAAAATCAAATATTAAAAAGAAAAAAAAACGAGAAGGCCATGTTTTATGTCTTGAACAAAAAATAAAGATCATTGTATGTACACATAGTTTGTTACTTGTTTATTTAGGAATATTGAAATGTTTTTTTAGTCTATTTTTTTTTTGGTCGGAAGTTTTGTTAGTCTATTAAGTCCTTTTAACGATTTGGTTTCTAAAATTAACGTTTAGAAGTACCTTTGTTACAATGTTATCTACAAATATTGTTGTTATTTTCATGCTAATTAGCTCATTGTGTGGAGCTTTGGTATTTTATTGCATGACATAACAACTTTGAGTTTGTGTAGGGTTTCCATTTACTTACCTTTTTATTTTTCATCTTTCTTTTGTCAACAGTGGTGCCACAATGTTGAGTATATCATATTGCGTAGAGAGTAGTACTAAGTACTAGCCCAAAAAGGTGACCATCATTAGGTTTTTATATATCACCCTTTTTGAAAGTCAGTGGTTTTCCAACAAATCTTGTATTGGCCAAATTAATCAATCATAGATTAGTACTATGACATATTCTATTAACACTTGTCTTAAGTGTTCAAGTAATAATATATATAGCTATATATATTTATATGCATGGATTTTACTTGGTAGGATCCTCTATGACATATTCATAGGACTCGAGCCATGCTAATTATTAGTAAAATGAATGATGACCAACTATTGGCCAAAAAAACAGTTAAAAATCAAACCGGAAACAAAATTATTAATCTGCACTATTCTTTCTAGCATATGATCCATTTTTACAATCATTCCATTCCAACACCGTAGTATTTAAATAGGGCATAAAATTTTCATTAATTGATCTTCTTCTATCAAATGATTGGAAATGCTAGGAATTGAAGTTGTGATGCTGACAAGCATGAGATCACTAGTTAGTATTGAGATGAAAAAAATTCCCTATTTTTTTTCTTCATTCCCTTTTTATTTACATCATTGATTTCTGAGGAGGGAAAGATAGTAGTAAGATAGTACTCCTTATATAGTGATCGATGTATGAGATGGTATGGTACACTTTAATCTTCTTTATTTAATTTCTCCCCATTCTAGGTAATCAAAAAGCCCTTTTTCCCCAAACTTTAAAACACCCCATTATGATGGATTTAAATTGAAATTACTCCACTAAACTATACACCTATAGTGGTGTACATTTTTTGGTCCAAATATTCACATATAATGCCAACAAGTACCATCAATCAATTTGATGTGATTTCATGATGATCCCATCTTTTGGGCCATGCAAGTGTGCAATTCTTCTTGATTTAATAGTTAAAGATGCATGCATGCATGGATGGATGGATGGGAAGATGAGAATCATTAATAGATACATGAGATATTGAGTTAGAACATTGATTAATGTTGCACAAATCAATAGATAATCACATATGTATAGTAGGCTATATGCTAGCTAGCAACCTAACTAAATTGTGCATCCCTTTATATGGCATGATTGATTGCTTTTCTACAAAATCAAAGGGGAAAAACAAAAGGTGGGGGAAAGGGGACCCACAAGGCTCTAAGCACCAAGTTTGAAAGGAGGGATTGTGGGGTATGAGGTGGGTTCCCACCAAAGAAAAGAAGCGAGAATATATTGCTTGAAATTAGGGCAAAGACAAGAGCTACTCTGTAGAGCATTGCAATCACATGACCTTATTAGATGATGAAACATTGCCCCTTTGGAATAGGGTGGATCCATGTTCTCTCGTCGCAATTTGCAGTCCGAATCCTCTATCCCAAACTCGTATTCAAAACTAGTATCCAATAATGTCATATACAAGTTTATTGTGTCAGGATAATAAATAAAAGTGTACTGTAAAACATTATTTGGTGCTTTATGTCAAGTGATAGAAATTCGAGACATGGACTGAGACCAAAGATTTAAACCCACCTCTTTAAATCATGGATACTCGCGTGTTCTACTAAGTTTGAATTATTTTCAAAGATTTAATCTCATATGAAATCGGTATACTAATATAGCATATTGACAATTTGAATCAAATTCATTATTCAAAGCATTAACATATTCAAAATTACGGTAAAAAGAGGCGAATTTTTCGCAAATCCATCTCCATTCTCGCACCCTCTTCGCTTTCAAAGTGGGTGAACTTTCATATCCCACTAGAAAGGGTAGTTCCTCCGATTGTCGATGCGTAGATTTTCGATGAACATGCAAGGACTTTGGTTATAAATTGCCTATCATACTATCTTACCATCTTCAACCAAAACAAAAGCTAGCAAGATTAATGATCCAACATATGTGGATCGCTTCACCCCTAAAAAAATCTTGCAAATCCTTGGCAAATTAATTTAAACGGACGAAACAATTTAATAATTAGGGTTTGGTATTTTTGGGGATTTAAAATCTGAAAGACATCTGAAGTGAATCTTCACCACCACATGCCATCCTGTATGTTGTCTGATCATCTTGCACTAATCCCCATGTGCTTTCTTCTCCCATGACGTCACTCCTTCGTCCTCTTAAGATGGTGATTTGTCAACCACTAGTTCAATAAACAATTTGAAACCATCAAAAGAATACTCTTTTCTTTATTTCTTTTCAAGGATTTTGGTTCTTTTTTTTATTTCTTCTTCCTTGCAATTTACTTTAAACCTGAATTTTGGATCTGCATCGATCTGATCTTCCCCACCATAGAAAATAATAGAAACAAAAATCAATCTTTAATTCTTTCGTGTTAACCATGGCGACCGGGTTGCTAACTTGCTATCCATCTAATCACATGAAGATTGCGTTGACCCCTCAAAATAATTGAAATGTGTTATGGATAGTGTTGTGATTATGATTGGGTTAGTTTGTAATTTTACTCTTAAATACAGTAGTGCACAACAAATGAATATAACCAATTACCAGCCTGACAAATAAAAAAAAGCCGCTCTGTTGCAGACTTTCAGGTAACCATTTTAGGCTCGTTTCGATAGTTTAATCAAAATTCCAGATGACACTTTGTTAGGAAAAAAAAGAGAGTGAAAAAAAACATAAAATCAGTCATTTTCAGGCTTGTTAGTACGGGGTACCGTTTGGGAGTAATTGTTTGCTGTTTTGCTATTGTACTACTCCCCACTTTCCCGTCAAATCAAATTAAAAAGAAGTGTAACGCCAAATTCATTAGACAAAAAATATACAGTACAAGAAAATAAATTACAGAAAAAAATAAAAAAGACAGCTCAAATGGTGGTAATTTATTCTACTATTATGTCGGTGCAATTTGTTTGCCCAAGAAACCCGACATCCTCCCAAAATTTATTAAACGTGCACAAAAATGTCATTCGATTCACATTCGATGTACTAATCCCATAGCAGTTAAAACTTGTACTATAGCCTATCGATTAAAAAAAATATTACGTAAGTGCGTTAGGTTTGTACTTTTAGCACAGTAAGCTTTTACACTAGTCACTAGAGTTCAGCTAGAAGTGGAAAACTGGAAGTGCCCATTAACGTATGCCAGCCTTTTAACAGACGGCAAACCAAACCCAACATTATTAGCATATGCTCATCTGTGCTAATTATGAACACCTAAAGATGTTAAATAAAAAACCACTAACTACCAAGTAAGGATAATGTTGACAAAAATAACACCTAAATGCCACTGAACCAAAAAGTCTCAAACCAAACAAATACGGAGTATTATGTCAATGGAAATATGGAATCGCATAACTGGAAAAGAACAGCAAACACACCAAAAAATGACAAATCAACAAGGAATACAGGCAAACATATTCATCATAGTTCCATTAGTTTTTTGTAAACACTAAAAATCATTGCAGCTCAAAAACACACTCCATATTTACAGCCTATTGAGTTCCTACAATACAGCTGCATTGGCACCAGAAATCTCTGCTTATGTTACACGGAGATGAAAAAAGAAAACAAAAAACAGAAGCGACACAAATATGAACGCGCAGAAATGTATAATTACCAAGATTGTACACTAGAAATGAATTTCTGAGTTTCGGACACAAAACAGAAACACTAGGGTTTCCAGATAACATAGATCTGTGATTATTCTAGTGAACACTTATAAACTACACATTCCTGTAAAATTGTGAACACTGGAAAACTCTAAAATATGTGTTACAAAGCATGGATCATTGTCCCTTTGTTGCGTGTCGTAATATTCTTTACTAATGTAGGGTTTTGGACTCTTGGAGACCTGAAATACAAGAAACTACCCTCTAGCACAAGGTAATTGAATGGATGGATCTTTTTGTACCTTTTCTAAGATCTTAAAGTAATTACATGACATTGTGGATTATCATTATCCCCATATAGCCTATCCCCTACTATAAAGCACAAAGCACCAGTAACGGCCAAAAAAATGAATTGAATTTGTGAAAAAGATCAACTGCAGAACTCCATCTAAAGAGAATCGAACTTACGTGTAATAGCAGACTAGCTCCTCTCAGTCGGCCTCCGTTTCAAATTTCCTTCCTTTTCAAAGCTCTTGAGGTTTATAACCATCTTAAAAGATATAAATCTCTGAAGATCAGCCGAAATGCATCCCTGCAGATCTGAAGCTTCCTGCCAGATCAGGAAGCTTAAGAGTTGCAATTATACCAGCTCCAAGTGCGCTCACTGAAGCAAGAAGGAAAGCTGGTACATTTCCTCCTCCAAACAGGGCGTCCCATGGCCCCGCACCAAGGGATATAACCATCTATTGGAAAAAAAAACAATACATTAGCCAACTCCACGGAATTAACGGTTAAGCTATGTAGTCCAGATGATGACTTTATGCAAGCGTATAAGCAACCAAGCAAGTCTCTTTTGACAAAGGCGGGAATCCAATCAGGGTGCATTCTTTGAATATCTGAGTACAGAGATTTGTATATATCATGACATTTAAATGCATTGAAATGTGTGAAAACAAGTCTTTTTCACACATTTTAATTCATTACAATGTCTTTACACATTAGAGAGGACACTACAAAAGAAACCATAATTGCCGAATAAACAGTTACCTGAGGGATGACAATTGCAAGATTCAAAACCCCAATAGCTAACCCTGAAAAAAAAAAGCTTCTCAGTAAAAAAGGGCAAAGATATGTATTTGTAGAGAATAACAGATGAAAAGAAACGATAGAAACCTTGGCCACCTCCCGAGTCAGCAGTTACCTCTGCAGTTACAGAGTACGGCACACTATATGTTATCTACAATGAGGTCCATTACAGCAAAAGTAAGTCAAAAGTATTAGATAGGAATTGAGGATATAAATTCAGCCATTTGTGAATAGGAAAGTGCTCTTACAGCTAAAGGGAACCCAAGGATAGCAAAAATAACCAAAGCGGCTTTTCTAGTGGAAGAGCTTGCTCCCAAAACATGTTCGGCTCCTTCAGAATAGTTTCTAAGAGAAACCAGACTAACAACACCGGTGCTAGCCATGCATATAAATACAACAAAGTTGCTCATAGCCCACACCAGTCTAGCACCCATACGTCGACACATAGGTTCAATAAGAAATGAGCTGATGCCAAGGACAACCTACATAAAAGTTTCAACAAATTAACATGAAATGATACGAACCAATATAAATAATTAGAAAACTGATAAACTTTATCCTTGATTAAAAAAACATCTTAACAATTAAATAGCATTATGTAATAGAAAAAAAAAAGGAAAGAAAAGTTCTTACAGAATTCAATAGCAAACCAAATGCACCTTCTCTAACTCCTTGGTCGTAAGCTTTTACTTCAGAGTTATCCCCTGTTGGATTTCCATGATAAACCTCTCTCCCCATCCAGTCCGTATCAAAAAGGAAGAATGGAAACCAGGACATCTGCACAAGTTAGACAGGAAAGATAAGGCATTCCCGCAAATAATTTAAAAAGCATCTAAATTTGTTGATAATGATAAAAGGTTAACTTGACATCATTGTAGACGCATCATTGAGGGCAGGAGAAAAAGAAAGAGCTCATGAAGAGAGTAACACAGATGCAAATCTACCATAATCTTTAGGCAGGACAGAGGGGAGGGGGAAATAACTGTAGTTCAAGATCCCAACAAAATGAAGAATGAACAAGACTTGTAAAAAATGTCCAAGAAATTAGCTTTAAATCCACAAATACAATTTCCAAAACTGGACAAATTTTTTTGTTTAAAACAGTTAGATTACAAATATATATAGCATTCCAGGAACAGATAAATGAGAAAATAACCATAATACATAGGATCGATCAAAAAACTTACCCAAGTAAGAGTTGTAACCACAAGCACTGCATTCATGGCAGGTGGCAGATGCCTTAAGCTGGTTAATAGTTTGACCATAACTGCACTGGGACCTTCATTGAGACTTTCATCTTGATCATCTGGGTTCCGTACATCCACATCATTGCTCCTTACCTCCTCTGTTTCATGGACTCCGTTAATGTCATTTACAAATTTGTCCTCCTTAGGTGTTGCGCCAGGATTTGGCTTTGAAGCTTCAAACACAGTATTCTGGGAGCCATCTAGCAAAGGAGCAGAATCTGATAAAGACTGGGATTTGTTTGTTTCAAGCGGAACCTCATCAGCAAAGTAAAGAGTGACCAATGTGCACAAAGTCAAGAAGACCTGAAGAGCAATACAAGAGATTCAGATGGGATTCCCATACGTGGGTAAGAGGTATATGCTAAAGGAAAAATGTGCATAATTGACCTCTAAGCAAAAAAGTGTACTCTTTTAAATAAAGTTGTGCAATCAAATTGGATAAAGCAAGCACCCTTAAAGATGTAAGTTATATACGAGGTAACACGGCTTGCAAGAAATTTATTTACAGAAGATGATTACTGAACAAATCTCTGTGAGCACCTACTTAAGTCCTTGTGTTTTACACAGAATAGAATACTACTCACATGTATATGCAATGTTGCCCTTCTATTTAAGACAGTGTAATATGGCTAGAATCGATATCTAAGCATACTAAACAACCTGAACCTGTTCATTAGCCCATAACAGATATGACAGAAACAAACATCATCATCTTTCAATAGTTTAACTGAGATGCTCATAAAAAAAGGTGATAAGTAGTCTACCACAGCAATCAGGAATGCTGCTTTCAGATTTCCACAGGCTTCACAGCAAGCTCTACTTGTAAGGAAAGGAAACCATCTGGTCATAATTACGAATACTGGTCAGTAGATGTAGCATCAGAAACCTATCCAAACCGTTAAGGAAGCCAATAAAGAAGCACTTCAATCCCACACAATCAAGGCTCACCTCAGACAATATCTGAGTATTTTCAGCATTATGCTTTAATTTTTTTGAAGAGCATAATGTTTTTATTTAAGCAACTACCAAGTATTGAAATGATAAAGAAAGAAACTACACAAACCACCAGCAGGATGGAAGAGTTTTAGAAAATAATCAAAAGATAAAAAGAAGAAAAAACATGACTTGGATATTATATCACAAACAGTGTGCTGAAAAATAAAAAAAACCCTCACTTATGCCACTGGCTGCTAGCACCAGAAGAAAATCCCAAAATATTTCCTACAGCCATCCATGTAGCGAATATTGCATTTGCTGAATTTCGCTGGTCTGGTCCTGGCAGTATATTGTAAGAGAAAAGTAGTTAGTTTCTATAAAGAAATTGAAGAAATAGAACAAGTACTTAAGCCAACATCTAGGCTTTTGCTTCATCTGGTGTTTGAGATCTGAACATAAATGACATACCTGACAAATCAGCCAAAAGGGCACGAGCAGGACCCTGTAAATATGTTTAACAAAATTCAATTCCTTCCCTCCAACAATAGAAAAATCAAAGGTAACTGTCAATTACTCCTAGTCATGTATTCAAAGAAGGAAGAAAACTTCAGGAATGATATATGAAGCTACCACATTAAAAAGAGGTTCACACCCTATGCATGAGATGAAGGATTCCTTGAGCATGAGAGCTAAAGTCACGTTTGCGATGAGGTGAACGTGTATACTCAAGTTAAATTTCTGTTGTGCGTTTCAAAATACAAGCTACTAACCTGAACAGTATTGTTTGCAAGATCAAGCATCCAAAACCCAATGACAAACACAAGGGCTGCCCATTTCCGTGTGCCTTTGTACGTACTGTTCATACAGCGGTAAGGTTAAGAGGGGAACCTTGTGAGTTCTAAACAAGGCATCTACTAACAAAGTAGTACAAACCTGCAATGTTCCTTTGTGTCCCCTAGCAAATATCCAATATCTGCAGAAAAGCCGATAATTATCACCTATATTACAAAACTTCATATTAGCATACACATTATTTAGTACCCAGAAAATATCTAGTAGAAGAGATATCATGTCAATAATTCTCACCGCCACAGAGATCATTATGGTTCCCACAAGAATGAAAGGTCGTCTTCTACCATATTTAGAAGTACACTTGTCACTCCAGATACCAACACAAGGTTGAACCTGAAACAGTATATATCTGATTTATGATACAAGTCAAATATCATATCACTAAACCAATCAGATACAAAGGAGCATGTGGAGGTTGCCTGTGGAACTGAGGTGAGTCACATAGTGTGCGACTTAATTACGACACTATAAATAAAAATTTAGAAAATTCAAAGTCATAGTCTCATTGTAAATAATAGTGTATCATAGATCTTATAGTAAACATCAGATTGTATACATAACATAATTCAATCACAAGGTGTGTAATTCAATCACAAGCTTACCATAAGGTGTGTAATTGAAAATTTATTAGTGAAACTGAGCAGAAAGAGGGCTAAAAAAACATATAATGATGTAGCTTACCACAAGGCCTGTAATTGGGCCACATAGCCAAATGAATGAAGAGAAGGCATGCCCTATCCCAAGTGTCTGGAACAATAAATCCGAAACAACAATCAAGCCACAGAAAGAAAATTACAGTTTACTTGAGCATTGTAATTAGTCAATAACAGCCTAGAAGAAACCTCAGGGGTTAAAGAACAAAATAGCATTATACTGTGCACTGCAATGAGAATGACCACAAGCAATTAAATAATAAAACTACTGCACACACACACAGAGACTAAAAAACAGAACAACAATAAAACAAGTCGAACCAAATTTTCACCCTCAAAGGTATGTTGATCAAGTGGACTCTTTGTGGAGTAGAGTCACAAAGAATAGCATGAGGATCAGCACAGGCAGATCCTAAATCCCAATTCTTGAGGTTATGTGTTAATGCATTTGTGCAAATCTCAAATCTACTCTAGTACAGGTTGCCTGGCTGATCCTAAATCCCAATTTTATAAGTTATATATTAATATATATTAATGCATTTGTGCAGATCTACTCTAGAAAAGGTTGCCTTTCTACAAATCTTGAGTATTATAAATAAACAGTTTCCTCACTAATCATCCAGAGCATAATTCTTTGACTTAACTCCATCTATCATATTTTGTCACCTACACTTGCCAAGTCAATTGCACTCTACACAGGATAAGGTGAGTCAAGAACGCAGAAAAATAAAGTAATTAAACTGTATCAATAGATTAAATACTTCAATGCTATGTTATGGCATGATAATTTGTATCCCGTAAAAATTATACTCAGAAAACGTCATAACAGAAGCAAAATATTATAACACACATCTCAGTAAGAATGTAATGAACTATGCAAAGTACTCTATGGAAAACCACTCTCTTCCACTCTTAGACAGGTTCAAAACCTTCAGTCACATATCAGTGTAGATTTCGTTAGACTTCTCTATAGCAACTCTAAGCTTTAATCTTCACTGCTCTCCAAAGTAATCATTTCGCATATTTTGTCAACTGATAATTGACAACAGTTTCAGGCAAAAAAAATCCTAAATAGCTGTTTCAGGTTTCCAACCATGAAATTACACCCCTGTAGCTCTTCTAATTCTTTTTTGCCGCGTAATTACACATCAATCTTCATGCATTGGCCAGACAAATGACTAAAAAGCACAATCAATTCACAGAAATTATAGAGATAGGGATAACCTGAATATAAGGGGTCAAAAGCGAGAGCTGGAGAGCCCAACCAAATTGAACACCGGCGGCGATCGTGCAACTGAGAATCAAAGTAACCAAATTACAGTGGCGAGGAGGCCTAATACTCTGCTGAGAACGATCGGCAGAAGAAGAATCGCCGCCATTGGAAAACGGAGAGGAATTGCCTCTATCGACTGAATCTTCGTCGAAAGCAACCAATTCAACCTCAGCTCGCTTTAGATTCCTGTAGGGGACACGGATCGAGACGGCGTCGGATTTGTTATCCGCCATGGCTGGCTTACTTGCTCAGTTTACTCGACCACTTGTTTGAATCACTCGAACACCAGATCCACCATGCGAGATCTGGCGAATCGGTTGGAAGCTTCCGATCGGTGGAAATCGCAATCGACAAAGAGAACGCGTGCGAATCAATCTGCCGGTGGATTGGAGGAGGTTAAAGTCAAAATTGGAGAGCGCTGAGATTGGATGTTGGGGGGTCTCGTAGCTGTGCGTGTACGGTCAATGTTTGAAACGCGCCATTCCTGTAAAGAGATTTCTCAGATCGCTAGAGAGAAGAAAGAGAAAGAGAAAAGAGAGAGTCGGTGGTGGTTTTCGCTTTGCGGTGTCCGCAAGGATCCGAATAATGTACGGGTAGTTTATTCCGGTTTTCCACGACCCGGTTAGTATGATGAAAGAAAAGGATTGATATGGATATGTTTGTCATTGTGTCTCCGGAAGATCGATCTCTCCAATTGGACGAAGTCCACGGTTCACGGTTTTTAACTTTACGGATAATGGGCCGGTTCAGACCATAAATTTATAGTCCGAACCAGATTTGACATTTTGACTTCAACAAATATCTTTAAAAAAAGTTATATAAAAACAAAAAATTGCATTTAACCAATCATTATTTTAGGCCGATTCTTTACGCACACCAAAAAAAACCCTCGCGCACAGGATATCCCGCGCTTCATGAAGAGTCAAGCTTCATGAAGCGCGGAGTCTGCGGATATCCGGTTCCGCGCGTCACGATGTGCCAACCCCCACGCTTCGTAAAGCGCGACGCTTTGTGAAGAGGGGACATATATTTTTACCGGAAATATTCTGTCTGGTTAGATAGACTAGCTGAGTGGAAACACACCTACCCTCAAATAGTCTCCCCCTGTGTTCGAGTCTTGTTATTGACATTTTTACTTTTCTTTTTGTGTTCACATTAAATTTATAAAAGCTTTTAGGAGCACGCACGACCATTAAACCACGTTAACTTCACCTATCCACTATCGTTCTTCTTGCTCCATTTATTTTTATTTCAAAGTTCTCCAATTTTAGCATTGTAAATTGTGTTCCTTAATTTATTTAATCTTTTGTTCATAATAAGAAAGAATACGTATCGGATGAATAAGTGTGCTAAATTGTGGATATGTTTGTTTGGTTAAATGTCATAATTAATATTCATACGAAGTTAATTTCTAAATATTAAATTTCACATGATTTGACAAAATATGTGTGGTTATAATTAATTATCTAGTAATGAAATGTTTACAATTTATTTGGTGAAAAGTGAAAAAGAATATGAATTTATCTAAAATTAGGATAACAAATTATATTCGTTTTAAAAAATAAGGGGAATCAAGGACTGAAAACAACATTTGTAATTTAATAAGAAAAAAATAATTTAGATATGTAGAAGAAGTAAATCTTACCCAGACCTAACATTGTAATTGTAAATCCCCACTTTTGGACAAAGTGGATTCATGAATATTTAAGCTCCACGGTTTTTAGTGAGAAATAAATATAACCAAACACATATATTTTTTTGGTTGAAGTAACCAAACACATATAATTGAAATCACTTCCTAACATTTTTTAATTCCAATAATATTAAAAGATAATCAAACAAGTATTTGGAAACAAACTGAAACCTAGTGTTAGTTTAATTTGTAAGCTAGTTTAAAATAAAAACTTTAAAATGATTTTATAAATAAATTTTATGAAATCTGGTTAACAAAGTTAAGTAGATTATCTTAACAAATTTGTGCCATTGACGCAAATTTTTGCGGAGACTTGAATTCCGCTTTATAGTATAATAGGGTAGACTTTAGGATGTTATTTAAAAATAGTCAAATAAGAAATATAATATTAGAGTTGGAACTCAAGTGTTCATAATATTTTTAATAAATAATGTACTAAAAATTATCTGTACATAAAAAATAGTCAAATAAGAAATACAGTATAAGAGTTGGAACTTGGAAGTGAAACTATATTCAAAGAATCGGTTAGCTAAAATATTATTTTATTTTGAAAATATCACCACTTCCTTGCTAAAGTAATATTATTTTTATTCGAAATTTCATTTTATAGTTCAAATAAAAATAGCATATTTTATAAAATAACATGTGTTAGCATATCACAACTTGTATTATTACAAAGGAAGACAAAATTCGATTTTATAAATAAATCAATATATATTATAAAATCCGCCCGTTTTTAAGTTATCATGTTTATTTTGATCTCGTCCTATATTTAGAAAACTAATTTAAATATCAAAAATAAAATACTTTTTTATTACATTCCAATCATCTTATATACTCTTTTACTCATAATTATTATGCTTAATTTTATGATAATTTTTTTTACCTACTATATAGGTTCAAATATATATAGAGATTTTTTCTCTTCATTTTATATAGGTTTTAGTATCCCTTTACTTAAAACTTTCAAATCTTTTAAATTTCACCTTAAATCTAATTTACAATTACATGAATTTAAAGAGAGAAGTCTCATATAGATAGTATTTATGTAGTCTTATCTTTTTTAGAAAGGTAAAATTCATGTAACACAAAATAATTAGAATGTATTAATTTGTGTATCGTTTACATCACATGATATTTTGGTAAAAAAAAATACTAAACCCATTTATCACACTACTAAATACATTTATCAAAATTTCACTTCATATGGTATTTTTAGAACTTTAAATATATAAGACAATTATTATTATTTCAAATAGAACCCTTGTTATTTAGTATGTTAACTAGTATCAGTCCCGTGCCTTGAAGGCACGATTTGATTTAACTAAAAACTTGATTAAATTTTATATAAAGTTATTTAAAAGAATAGTTTGATATAAAATCTTGCATTATTTTATATAATTCGTTTCTTTTTGGATTTATTTTAATGATACATCATTTATGTCATAATACATTCTTTTAATCGAACAAAGATTTGCAAAATTATACTATTGTCGTATAAGGACTGAATACTTATATTTATAAATAAGTATTTTTATTTTACAATTAATACTTTTATATTATAGTTATATTGGGGAAAAAATCAAATAAAAATCAAATGTATATATATAATTTATATATATATATATCATACGTACTACTTATATCATAAACATATATCATATGTACTAATAATATTATCATCTATGGTACTACTCCTAATATTATTCTTTGCATAGATTTGGATAGAATTTTTTTAAGAAAATAATTAAAATAGAAATCAATAGATAAGAAGAAATCTAATGTGAGATCTATAATGAAATTTCAACCAATTAAACAAATTGAATTGTTTTAATAAAGAAGGATGATGCGGTCCAATGAGAAGGTGACATGTGTCGTGCTAAATATTATTTATAACCTCCGCTTTAGTATATAGTTATGATGAATTTATAAATAAAAAATTGATGATGGGTGGTTCTTTATAAAGTTTTGGGAAATTCCTTTTGGTGCCCCTAAGGTTTTGTCTTTTCCTTTTGGTGCCCAAGAAAAAAACTTATTCCTCTTGGTACCCCTGAGGTTTTGGCTTTCCCCGTTCATGCCCCTCTCCGGTTCAAATTAGCTAATTTCAAGCTTACCATTATGTTCATCATCCTTAAATTAGTAGGATTCAACTCTTAAAACACTTAAATTCATAACCAAACTACATTAATTTGGATTTTTAAACAATCCTCTATTTAAGGGGTTGTTTACAAAATTGTTTAAAAATTCAAATTGATGTAGTTTGGTTAGGTATTTTGATGTTATAGTAGTCAAATCCTACTAATTTAAGGGTGCTCAACATAATGGTAAGCTTGAAATTGGCTAATTTGAAATGAATAGGGGCGTCAACAGGAAAAGCCAAAACCTCGGAGGTATCAAAAGAAATAAGTTTTTTGCTTGGGTACCAAAAGGAAAAGGTAAAAACTTAGGGGTACCAAAAGGAATTTCCCTAAATTTTTGGTTTAATGGGTGGTTTACAACAAATTTAAGTTTAAATGGTGGTTTTCCGCAAACTTGTGTATTTAAAGGTTGGTTTTCTGCCATGTACGAGCAACTATAATAAATATTATAGACAGATCAGTTAGAGAAATATTATATCTACAAAGTTTACGTATTTAAATAAAGATTTAAGTAAAATAATTTATAAAATATCATACTAAAATTTATGTATATGATACAATGTTTAAAAACTCTAAAATAAATATATAAGAATTTCAGCTAATAATTTTATAAGATAAGGTTAATTATTTTTAATAAATATAATATATTTTTGAAATATAATTTGAATTTTTTATAATTTTGAAACATAATTCGGATATTTTAAAAACAAAAAATCTAGACTATATCTATATGTATATGCTTCATCTAGTTTAACAAAACATGATCTTTTCATTTAAGCAAAAAGTCAAGATAAAATCGGAAAGTAATTTCTGAAATATAATCTTGAAATTATTTTTTTTTAATAATATAATTTTGAGTTTAAAAGAAAACATAAAAGCATAATATATTAACACTATTTATATATAAGATAGAAATTTTTATAAATATGTACAGGTAGCGATTATATAAGCTTATCTTGTTAAATAGATATTTTTATAGATATAGATATAGCTATGGTTTCAAAAATATATATGGTTTCAAAAATATATATATATATATATATATTATTAGATAGAAATTCCAATAGATATAGATATAGATAAGGTTTCAAAGATTAATTCATTATTTTATTTTAATTGTTCCAAAATTACTTTACGATAAAGATCATTGTTTTATTGAATACTAATATTTTAGTTGTAATCATATGCATAATAGATGATCATATTTTAGTTAGTTTGATTTACAATACTTTTCCCATACTTTATAATATATTTATTTAACATCATTCACTTGTCCTACAATTAAACATCACATGTTAATCAAAATAAAATAGGAAAAATTTATTGTAAGGGTTTTTACGTACTTATGTGCATACGCTGAAATATCAAACAAAATAATTCATACACAACTAAGCTACTTACATGTATACATCGTACACAAATAATCGCGTACACAAATAATTCCTCCATCGTATATGTAGGTTATATTTTTATCTTTCTATGATATATTTCTTTCTTTGTAGATATAGAAACTTTTATTAAATATTATGTCCTCCTATTGCGGCAATGATCGTATAAAAATTATATCTTTGTATAGATATCCTCCTATATGTTCTTTAAAATTATTAAATCATATATATTTATCTTTTTAATGTGATTAGTGTTTTGTTGATTTAAATCAACTCATAATATAAATAAAAATTATATCTTTGTATAGATATCATCCAATTTTGACTCTGCCAGATCTTCATTCTCTGCTACAGGCTACACAAGAAGTGAAAGGCCATAATAAGGTGAAACTACTCTATTCATAAGAAATAAGTTGGTGTTTACTGGTTTCGAATTCAGAGATCTGATAATAACAGTTTTTTTGGAAAAGGGTTAACTGGTTTTGATATTTGCTCCAGGTATGTCAAAAATCATTTGTTGTCATTAAAGGAGGGGCAAATGGACTTGTGGCAACTTGCATTTTCATATTAGGTGAGCTGCGGTGCAATCTCAAAGAAGCTAAAGACAACTTTGGTAATGCCGTCAACAGTTGGCCTTAATTGTTTCTTTGAGGCCAAAGTCTTCATTTTTTAGTGTAGTTTGTACTGAATTCTATTTGAATGTTTGAAATTTGATACATTCTGCCAATTTGGTTTTCTTATTGGATCTTTTTTGGAATTAAGGTAAAACTACAGGTGATATGCATTCCAGTAAAGCGACTTATTGCAGATAATTTTGTAGTCTTCTTCCCGAGTTATTTATTGCAGATAATACGCTGAATCAAACTTGGTGCACGAGAAGTCAGGTGACAAAACAACCAAGAAATAAGTCTTCTAGCTTTTCCTCTAGAAAGCATGTCTGCAACATAGTGCATCTGAAATCATCAATGTTTTTCACTACATATAGACCACACGTTTCAAACTTGCGACAATCAATCGAAGTGGACGAAGATAGCTTAAGGGTAAAACAAAATTACATTAAAGAGAGAACATCCTCAATTTCTCTCAGAAGACTGAAGTTAAACACAGCAAGAACTTCACCATTCAAATTACTAAGGACACATTATACATTTGAACCATCATCCTCTTACAACAATGTTAATGTACTATAACTTTGGAAAGCCCGTCTGTAACAAATCCTCCTTTAAGTAAGACAAACAGAAACACAGAATCCTCATATACAGAAAATCTTTTCAAAGCGAATGACTCAGTTCTCCACTCAAAGTTCAAGATCCAAGTTTAAGGCCACTTAATTCAGACAAAACCCACAAATCCACTCACGAACAGTCTGACCAGGCAAACAGAAAAACCCATATTACTGGAATGCATATTGCCTACTTTCCTGGCAACGAACACAGCCAAATTGGAACTCAGACGACCCAAATCACATCCAATTAACACAAGGAAGCAAATGCAACGAGCAGAGCCAGATTTAGGTTTCAAATAACAAAGAGAAGCAAATCACAGCTAATTAACACAGAGAAGCAAATACCAGTAAAGAAATTTAGTCATCCCATAACCAAACTGTAATGGTCTTACAGGGTTTAAGTAGCCATCGCTTCAAAGCAAAGAACCCAATTCAAACCTCATCAAAGTGACCAAATTCCAATTAGGTTTCTTTCGATTCAAATTAAGCAAATTGCAATTAAGTATGTAAATTCAGCAAATTAGGTTTCGAGGGATGGTACCGGGAGCTTTGTCGCTTTCACCGCCGACGACCTCACGACCACCATAAGTTCGAGCCATACACGACTAGGGGTTTTCGACCCCTGCCGAAGAACGAAGTTGGAGAAGTCGAAGGACGAAGGCTTGAACTGGGACTGACGAAGGCGCGGATATCCGAAAAACCTGACGCTTCTTGATGCGTCACTCATTATAAAGCATGGACTCCACGAAGCGCCACTCCTTACGAAGAGTGGGGTTTCCTGTGCGCGGAGGATTTTTTCCGTGTGCCCATAGATTCCCCGTAATTATACACTACTCCGATAGGAATTAGTAGCTACCGAGAGCTAGATCAAGCGTCCTCTTGTTGGCAGGTGCATGACGGATGGACTAATTCCCCATAGGAATTTGGTCGCCGAGCATGACGATGAGCCGTGGTGTCAGAATGTGGACGAGGGTAACATGGACTTGACCGGAAGTTGCTGATCGACGTCTAAGTCCCCAATCCCGATGAAAGGAACAAAAAAGCAGCAGTAATGATCCGGCGATGAGTAGCAGTATGACGCCTAAGGCCCCCAATAAATATATGCCTGGCGATCGAATTGTTGGTGGTGAAGCCCCACACAAGTGTCGGGGCCACTGACGGATCCATGGGGGTGTGGAGGGGGAGGTCGCCCTCTGTGACGCCGGAGGAACGGGTAAAATAGTGGGGTGTAGACAACTTGACGGAATCAGAGCAAGGGGATGGGGGCAAAGTAGGACGGGGATGGAGCCGCCTGTGTAAAGCCTGGTCGGAGTTTTAATTTTCTAGATCTGGAACGTGGAATTGAAACAGACAAAGAAGAGAGGCTAAAAAACACACCGTTTTACTTTCATTTAAGACTTGTGGGCTTTACCACCTTCACTCCCAGCAGGAAGCCTAATTCAAAATTTACCCTATGCACAAGCTGCATTGATTCCCACCTACACACCTAAGAATGTTTTTGGTAACATTGCGACAAATGATCGAATCAGATTTTTTTCCGAAATTTGTACTGTATTGTTTTATTAACTCAATTCAAAAATTCAAATTATATAAGCCAATCTACTCTAGCTAGTTCGTTCTTTCCTTCCACACATAGAGCACTTCCTTCCTTCTGATCGAATTACATGTGCATTAATAACCTTCCTAATTAGGTACATCAAACAAAATAATACTCGGATCATATCCAATTCCATTTTAGCCAGAATGGTGATATAAGAGGAGCTATAAGTAGAAAAATAATGAATCTCAACTTAAATCTTGTATTCATTTAAGATTGAGTTTTATCCGCACAAATAGGAGTGCGCAACACAAAAACACGAGTGTGCAAACGAACAACCAGTAGTAATTAGAGACGACATGAGATGGTTAGCTGATTGAATTATAATGAAATAGGAAAGCAAAATTATAATCTATCCCAAAAATTGTTCAGTGTTAGATGACGTTGTTTCATGAAAACCCAAGTTGACATTATTATGTGCTTTCACTTGGCATGCACTGAGGTAATATTTTTGTTTGATTTCATGAATAATAACCTTTTTTTTTTTGTATAGTGAAGGTTGTCTTATTGGTCAAATAAATGAACTTGCATGTGCATATGCACATATAAGGTTGCGATTCTGGCCCATTGGCAAAAACAGCTAGTCCGCCCACCTTGTTAAAGGATCGGGGAATATGCATGTATGTATTGCGCATATGTATACGGTTTTGCCCTTGGGCCGAAGCCCATTGCATAATGAAGTTATAATCTCTTGGAATAAGCCCGACGTGGGTTGACTCAAAGTTAATACGGACGAGGTTGTTGAGAAGATTAAGCAAGCCACATTATCGAGAGTTTTGAGAGCCAATGACGGAAAATGGGTACAAATTTTGGATGATCATGTCATGTATCTGCCATTGTTGCTGCGAATGTTGCTGAGGTGTACTTCATGGGAATGAAGTACATATTTTGGTCAATCACCAGCCTACAACAACCAAAAACCTACAATACATGACATGATCATCGAGGTTAGAAATTAAGTCAAACTATCACTTACTCTAGCAAGCTCAAAAGAAGAATCTTGATGAAGATGGATGATGTGATACAAGGCCTATGATTCTTAGATGACGTACATATAGAATAAGACAAGATATATCTTGATGAAGATGGATGATGTGATAAATCCAACATGGAGAAATACAACTGCTAAGAGCACCTTCAGTTCGTTGAATGTTGTTGACGCCATAATATTGTTCTATTCAGATCAGGTCTAGCTCGCTCTTTGATGAATTGAAATTATGGCATGGCTTAGCTGGTAAGGCATACTGCAAATTTAATTGGAATCTTGTCACAATTTTTACGCACTACATATTAGCCGGTGTGCGCAGACGGTTGAGACGTGTAACAATAATATTGTTTGACAACAAAAACACAAGCACCTTATCAAAACAGTACACCAACGAAAAGAAAAATCAAACAACATATATAAATAGATAAATTTGCTAATTGCTATGAAGCTTAGCCTTTGTGTGTGATATTCACATTCAATCAATATTGTGTGCTTTAATTTGTCTGCCCTGCGTCTACGTACGTACGTGAGATTGTGAGATGTGCGCTCCTCCGTAAATTTATCGACTAAGATGTGCCCCTCCTTAAAACATGTCATGCGTCCGTCACTAGTCACATGCATGGGTGAATATCCTTGAAATTGATATAAAAAAACAAATATATTAGAATTAGGGTCATGAGATGTCATGACTACAATAATGTGATATATGATAATAGTGAAAAAGGATATATGAGGATACACATATTCTACACCTTGATCACTTCTTTTCCTCCCTTAGTGAATGTTTTGAATGAAATGACATTGCACTGATTGAACAATAAAATCATAAGAGTCATCTTTCATCTTTTCGTTCATGTCTTTTACGAAAAATTCATATCGATTTCCCATTTTGCCACCAATGGCCATGTCGTCATTCTTGTCTTTGCCTTTGCCCCACACAACCATGTACAACCCTGCAATGATGATCACGGATTCCACAATCCTATATATATATATATATAAACCACATACGTATGTACATCGATCATTAGTTAACTAATGATACCATTAAGGGTTATTAGGTAGATAGATGAATTATATTGCCGGCTAAGGTACATTTTTTCTCTAAGTACGAAGCAACTCAAGCCAACAACAAGTATCATGCAAAGCGGATTGAAGGCAGTGATGAAAATCGATCCTCTTTGCTTCAGCACTACTCCTTGTCGTAAAATATCCTAATCATGGAAAAATGATGCCCTGCAATTTAATTTATTAATTCACATTAATTGACCACACCAAAAAAACCAAGCTCAATTGATAATATGCATACATGCATGTATAGTTCGTGATCAAACTCCTCACACTGTAAACCGCATCAAGAGTCATGGACTCCGATCCCAACCGTGCAATAAACCAGGTAGCACGCCAGTGGCGTCGCTCCATGATGAGTGCAACCACGGTGCCCTCCATCGTGCCCATCCAACATATCAAAGCCGTGAGAGAAAGCTCGCAAGGATAAATCTTGAGTGTCGTCGCCTAATATATACATACATATATATATATATTAACACTTGAATTGTACCTTCCTTAATAAATCTTAATCAAAAGTGTATTAATAACCACACTGATCAGAAGTGTACTATATTGTGAGGAAGAATTATATTGAATTTACATACCTTCATTAATGGTAAATTAAGAGTATTTATACAAGAGATGTTGAGCTTAACAAACCCTAGTACATATCTATTAATTAATAAAAAGATATACAAGTATCCTGACTTGACAAGATAACCTATCTTCTAAGATACCATTAATGATATATATTAGGGTTAATATACTAGACACACATAAATTGAATGAACAATAAAGAATGCTTTAAAATAACCGTGATTCGCATGAAAGTGATTGAACTTGAGGGGTAGCTAGGCATGCACGTATCTACAAAATTCATTTGCAATTAGTTTAAGATTCATATATTTTCGAAAGTATGTATTTATGTACTCCATGTTTCATATAGTCTCTTTTCTACCAAGTAACTTATCAAATTAAATATGTTAAATTAAAAATGTAAAACCATATATTAATCTCTCATAGATATTTAATGTGGGCCAATCAAATTTTGTATGTAGAAATGGAGATAGGCAGAGTACTCGAAACAAACGTACCTGCAAGATGACGAAAACTGCGCAGCTTAAGGCAACCGGTGGGAATCATCAACGACCCTTTGATGACGTCATGGAAGCTAATGTCGTCAACGAGGCCTTTGAGGTTGTGCATTGAGTTGGTGCCCGCACTCTTTCCAATCTGTAACACCCCTATTTTGAAACCATGGGTATTACATGCCAGTGACCTCGGATTTTCCCATCCAAAGTCACCCAAGGCGATAGGTAACACAACTTGATTCATAAAAATGAAATGTTGAACTTAAATTACATCAAAAGTGATCAATGTTTGATACTTGACTAGAAATCAATGATCAATGATACAAAGTATCGATGTTTGAGTGAAGAAGACATATAAATCATTTTGCAGCGGACGTATAATGACGGTTAAAAGATTCTTCACAAAAACAAAATAGGAACCTCCGAATTAACTTGTAATCTCTTAAAAATCTTCCTTCCTTCAAATCTTTGAGTCCTCGTCTTAAATCTGCTACGGTCTTGCCCCTGTTACCTGATATTTCCATAAAAGCAAGAAATACCAGCCGACCAATGTCGGGAAGAAAAGAAAGTGGTATTAGTCTAACGCGAGACTAAGCAAGTGGTAGAATGTGACTATGTTCTTCAAAGGCTAAGTATGTCGGCATCAAAGTTCAAAGGACACTGAGGGATGCACGACAAATCGGGTTCTTTTTGAGGTGAGAGTGTGATATAATTTAGAGGCTGAGGCTTCATTCGAATATAACTCAGATCAAAGGGACGAAACCGAAGGATGGTGAATAACGAGCTTTCTTGTGAGAATAAGAAATCACAAGGAAGGTGATTCCTAGGAACGAAAGGTGATTAACTTATTGTTGGGAACTTATTTATGCACACCAAGATTTACGAAAAACAATTCAATTCCAACAATACACTTTATTCTAACGGTTTTCGGATGTGGCAACTCATAAGAGTCAAGGGCCACACCCAATACATCCTTCGTTCATTAATTGTTGTGCATAGGGCACTTATCTTTCATGAATGACCAAACAGTGCATTCAGTTATCGATTTTTAGATGCAGCAACCCCGGACGGGTCAAGGGCCACATCGGAGAAGGATGGAGTCCTTAACACCTAGCTAGGGTGTTGTCACCTCTCTACGCTTGTACAGCAGGAAGAGTCATGACTCGGTATTAGGGTATAGGTACATCCTAATACAAATTCTCAAGAGGTGTAGCAGAGACGAGTCTCTCACCCCTAATCCCTATTCTAGTCCATAACAAAGTCTCGAAAAGAGACTTGAAACAATCAGAGGCCACAATCATCGGTCCTAGGTCCATGGACTAGCGCAGTGCAATAATATAAATAACAATGGGGTCATTATCTCTACACATAAATTAACCCTAGGTTCATTTTATTTAGCAAACAAGATGTTCCCAACAATTATATGGCTAATAAACGGAATGGAAGGAAATTCACGTTTAAACGTAAAGAGCATGAGAACCATCCACTTGCCTTCGATTTCCGGGAGTTAAGTCTTTACGAAGATGAAATCTGTGAGCGAGCTCTCCTAGAAGCTTGACCTAATCCGAAGCACGGGAATGATAACGAAATAAATTAATATTTAATTTATTTCTTAGTCTAGGAACTTCTCGAATTATTAGTTTATAGATCTAAGCTTTCGGCTTATTAAAATGTTAGAAGCGAGTTTAGGATTTTTGGTAAAGTCCTCGTTGTACGAACGTCCTTCCTAACATTAATTACAAGTATGCTTCTTAAAGAAATTAAATAAATATTTAATTAAAATTCATTAATCGTAATAATATAATATTTTAACATTATAAGTCCCGATTACGAAAAGGATTCACACTTACTTTTAAAAGGAGCTTAACTTAATTCCATGGGTTGAAAATCGTACTCTTTTACTTACTCCCATCGACTTTGTAAAAACAATGATCCAAATTTTATAAGATCATAATTTATGTGATCATGATAATAGTATTTTATTTTTATTTTTTTCAAAGGGCTCTTATAACATTTCACTTATGTAAGTTATATATATATATATATATCCATGGTTTAAGACAAACAAATTCTTAATCATCCTCTTTTAATATATTAAAATAACTAGGGAACATCTTATTAACGTCATTTATCATCTTAGTTATGGCTAATGGGACTTATAATAATTAATGGGCCATTTAATCACCTTCATTTTATTATGCTGATGGGCTTCACATTTTAACAGCCCATTAAATCACTAATCAGTCCAATTAAAAATAAAATCTAGAATTAAGAGGAGGCCCAACCTAATTACCCTTTGTGTTTCACGTGCCATCTCCTCCTTGCCTCCTTCCTCTTCACGCATCAGCAGCTACCCCGACCAACGACAGCGGACCGACGCCGGCAACAAGCGGAGATCCGACGCGGCTCCTGTAGGCGCTCGACGACGAATGAGCGGCTGGTGGTGCGGCGACGAGAGGGCAGCGGCTCGGTTTCCGACGACGGAAAGAAAACGAACGCAAATTCAGATTTTGCTTGACGGGGGGGGGGGAATTTCTGGGCGTTTGTGGACAGATTTTCGGTTGAACTTGATGGGGGGAAGGAGACGGAGTGTTCAGGGTTTTAAGAGAGGATTATAGTGGAATAGAGGATGCTGGAATTGATTTTTGCAAGGAGAAACCCCCATTTAGGCCCGTTTGGTATCCAACGGCGGAAACGGAAACGGAATGGATTGGAATGAAAATGAATCTAGTCCACATTATCATCATGATACATGATGAGTCATCTCAATTTTCATTCAAAAACTACCGCAAGGAGGCTTGCGGTACCCTTGTGGCACCTCAATCATTCCCCAATCTAAGGGTGGGGTAACAAAACACCTCAATCATTCCCTTCATCCCTTCTCTAGACACACAAATTTCAAAGTTTGAAATTAAAATATTGTTTCTAGTTAATGTATAGTGACCCATAATTGGACGAGGTTCATTTCCATTCCATTCCATTCCGTTTCCATTTCCGCCGTTGGATACCAAACGGGCCCTTAAAGAGGAACTTCTCCCATTCTTCACTCAACCGGGCATGAAGAACTGACAAGGGGAAAAGACCGGGCACTGTTCGGCCAGATTCTCGGACGGTCCTCTGTACTCGAGTGTCACACTCTTGCGTGTACGAATGGAGAAGGAGGCCGGAAATCCGGCTGGCAAAAATCGGTCAAAGGGAGTCACTTTCGGGTTAAATCAATTTTGTTTCCTTAAAATAATAGCAAGCTTTTGTATCCAGTTGGTGAGGAAAGAGGAGGGGGGGTTGGAGAGTCTTGGGTTCAAATCCGGGCTCTTACGCTCTCTTATTTCTTTTTATTTCAAAAATTAGGGTATTTGGTTTAGTTGGGTTGCGGACCTAATAAAGACTAAGCCCAAATCTCTTGTTTAAATTATACAAGATTAATAATTACCCCAACTTGGTTCATTTTTGTTAATTGATAATATTAATCTTCTTAAATTAATTTTTTAATTTATTCACTTTATAATAACTTAGACTTGTGAGTTACTTATAAGTAAACATACTTATTTTTAGATTATAAACTTCTATTTTATAAATTAAATTATATTTTAATGATACTATTACTTCTTAAAAGTTTTCGGTTTCTCGTTAAGAAAACAAATTCATAAGAATATAGTTTCACCTCTCAATATATTATATAATACTTTATAAAAATAACGGTTATTACACAATCCCAGGACCTTTGATTAGGGTCATGACCATTACCCCTACGATTGTAGAATTAGAACCTATATCATTGGTTTTGTGTCTATACGTACATGTATCTAGAAACGCATGAATTGAATGAACAATAAAGAATGCTTTAAAATAACCGTGATTCGCATGAAAGTGATTGAACTTGAGGGGTAGCTAGGCATACACGTATCTACGACAAAAATTAAGACAATGGAAAAAACCAAAAGCTGAATTTGTTAAACTGAACTTTGATGGCTCTAAGATAAGTAATGGTAACGCGGCGGGTGGATCGATTATTAGAGATATGGATGGAAACTCAATAACTGGAACTGTAAGATTGTTTGGCAAAGTATCGGTTTTGATGGCTGAAGCTCTGGCTTTGAGGGATGGAATACTAAAGGCCAAACAAATTAATGTACGGAGAATGGAAATTGAAGGGGACAATGTAACAGTTATCAAAGCTGTCAAAGGTCTAATCAATTGCCCATGGGAGATTGAAAGGATTGTTGCTGATATTCTCGTATCCCTACACGGATTCGAGTCAGTCCAAATTTCACATGAGAGTAGGCAATGCAATGCTGTGGCCGATAAAATTGCGAGTCTGGGCCACAGTCACTCATGGGAAGCAATTCAGAACCACCACGAGCTCCTAGCTCTCATCCACTCGGATGCTCTAGGGTTCCCGCCTTGAGTGGGATCCCTAATCCTCACCAAGTCAAAAAAAAAAAAAAAAAAAAAATACACGTATCTACGAAATTCGTTTGCAATTAGTTTAAGATTTATATACTTTCGAAATTATGTATTTGTGTACTCCATGTTTCATATAGTCTCTTTTCTACCAAGTAACTTATCAAATTAAATATGTTAAAATAAAAATGTAAAACCATATATTAATCTCTCATAGATATTTAATGTGGGCCAATCAAATAGAGATAGGTAGAGTATCCGAAACGTACGTACCTGCAAGATGACAAAAGTTGCGCAGCTAAGGCAACCGGTTGGAATCATCAATGACCCTTTGATGATATCATGGAGGCTAATGTCGTCAACGAGGCCTTTGAGGTTGTGCATTGAGTTGGTGCCCGCACTCTTTCCAATCCCTAGACATTTGATAGGGTCATGTCCATTGCCCCTACGATTGTAGAATTAGAACCTATATCATTGGTTTTGTATCTATACATACATGTATTCAGACACACATAAAGAATGCTTTAAAATAACCGTGATTCGCATGAAAGTGATTGAATTTGAGGGGTAGCTAGGCATGCACGTATCTACGAAATTCATTTGCAATTAGTTTAAGATTCATATACTTTTGAAATTATGTATTTGTGTACTCCATGTTTCTTTAGTCTTTTTTCTACCAAGTAACTTATCAAACTAAATATGTTAAATTAAAATCTAAAACCATATATTAATCTCTCATAGATATTTAATGTGGGCCAATCAAATTTTGTACGTAGAAATGGAGATAGGTAGAGTACCCGAAACGTACATACTTGCAAGATGACGAAAGCTGCGCAGCTAAGGCAACCGGTGGGAATCATCAATGACCCTTTGATGACGTCATGGAGGCTAATGTCGTCAACGAGGCCTTTGAGGTTCTGCATTGAGTTGGTGCCCGCACTCTTTCCAATCCCAGGACCTTTGATTAGGGTCATGACCATTGCCACTACGATTGTAGAATTAGAACCTATATCATTGGTTTTGTATCTATACGTACATACATGTATCTATACGGCTAGGTACAATTGCAAATAAGGTTAATGAAGTTTAACTAAAACCTATACCATTGCCTTTGTCAATTAGTTGGGGAGTCCAATTAACTTTTGCTACCAAGATTGGATTTATAGTCATTAGATTAAATCATATTTAATAAGTCATTAAATGATGAAAAAATGGAAACCCTATAGACCTAAGATATATAAGAGAAATAGAAATATAAAACTCAATTATAGGGGGAAAAAGGTAGATAAGATTTGATAAAAATAGATTACAAGATAGGATGAGTTTGGAATTTGAATGTCTCCTTCTTTGAATCACACCGAGTTGTTCAATCAAGTGTCATTTACTCATTTACATAATGTACACTACTTAATCATTTGCATTAGACGTAATAACTACAATCAAATCCCATTTTTAACCATGCATATTTGGCAATCAAATTCCATTTTGACCATATATATCACGTGCACTCGACCAGACTCCACTTTACTCCGGCTAAGACCCAAAATCTTTTGGTCGAGGGCACTGCCCATATGCCAGTCGAACCGATAACATCTGGGTACTATTCTTGGAGGTTTAATAGCTTGATTAGATATCCGAAGGCGCCAAGAACCAAATTCTTTATGAAGCTGGATTATGCTTCCATTGGACACTCGCGCCGAGCTTACCTCATTGTTTGATGGTCCTCTTGCTAACGACAAACTCATTTTGAGTTCTACCGAGTCAGGTTGATTCTTAACCACGTTGGTCCGGAATATGTTCAACTCTTCAGAATCGACTGGCCCTACATATCATGTGCATATAGATAGTTTTTTTAATATGTAATCTACAATAACACTTAATCAACATTCTATAATAAAAATATAAAAGATTCTTAAATGCAACAATATATAAATAAGTGGTGATTAAGTATAACAAATACAAGGAATTGTTAATTGTAACAAGTAGTATAAAATAACGGGGAATCTATGGGCACACGGAAAAAATTCTCCGCGCACAGGAAACCTTACTCTTCGTAAAGAGTGACGCTTCACGAAGAGTGGACTCCACTCTTCATAAGGAGTCACTCTTCTTGATGAGTTAGAATTTTCGGGTATCCGAGCCCAAAACCTACGTTTCGTGACGCGCTAGATTTTGTATCCTCATAAAGCGGATCGCTTTAAGAAACGAATTATGGCATTTACTCACTCGTCGTTTTTCGTCAATTCCCCGCCATCGTTCTTCATCAATCCCCCCAGTTCAGGCAGCCGTTGTTCTTCGTCAATCCCCCCATTTCAGGCATTAGGACTATACATATACACATATAATTGATCATTCTGGTGATTTAATTTATTAACTACAAGACAAGCTAATTAAGTTAAGTATAGATAATAAAATTAAATAATAATAAATTCCAATTCATGTATTAACATATATTATTTCATACCTCATTTGTATTGTTTTTTTCTTGTGATTCTTCTCCTCTTTCTTCATGTTGCGTTTGCGACTCCTCCTCTGAAAAACATTCTAAAGGTCATAGGGCTCATCCGAAATCTCCGACTCGATGGATGAGTTTTCTTGATACGATGAATCTGATTCACTAAATGACATTGTTTCTTATGCTTTTTTTTAATGAATGATGTTCTGAATGTGGTGGTATTATGATCTGTTTCAATATATAGAGAGATTGTCATATGATATGGATATTTTTTTTTGAGATAGATAGATTTTAGGGATATTCCGCATGGTAACCACAAGGTTTTGCGAATTCCGCGTGGTGCCCAAAGTGTTTTGGGATTCCGCGTGGTAACCATGAGGTTTTACAAATTCCATGTTATAACCTCGGCATATTCTAAAAAGTTAAAAATATATAAAACTCACTCCTAATATTTACTTAATTACATAAAATCACCTACACTATTTTTTCAACAAAACTAGCAAATCTTTTTTTCTTAAAACACTTAATTTTATAATTATACAATCATATATTTTTATTTAATCTTTTTCCATGTAACTATATGTTATTATTTTTAAAAATTAATTTTTGTTATTATGAAAAGAACTGCATTTTCCAAAATTTATAATAGTTGATATTTTAAGGGAGTGTTTTTTTAAAAGTAGGTGCACTAATTCAAGTAATTTATTTTTCAAAATAATATAAAATTGGTTTTCTAAATATAATGTACATATATAGTGAAATGAAAAAAATGTGCAAAAAAAATGATGGAGTTTTTAATGACATGTACAAATTTAGGCAATTTTTTATAACATTTAAAAATAATAAATATTATGTGTATCAAGTGATAGTTATTGTATTAAGTGTTTTAAGAAAATAGATTTGCTAGTTTTGTTGAAAAAAAAAATGTAGGGTGATTCTATGTAATTAAGTAAATATTAGGGGCGAGTTTTATATATTTTGTACTTTTTAAAATATGCCGAGGTTATAACACGGAATTTGCAAAATCTCAGGGTCACCACGCGGAATCTCAAAAAACTTTGGGCACCACGCGGAATTCGCAAAACTTCGTGGTTACCACGTGGAATTTCCCTAGATTTTATTTTTAATAGATAGTTACGAAATACGAAGGGTCTTCGGTTGTAACAACGAACGAATGCGAGGCAGGCCCGCCCGCGCCTGCACGGCATTCCCACGCTTTAGAAAGCGTGGCGCCTCAAGGAGCGCCGATATCACTCTTCACGAAGAGTGGCTCCTCACGGAGAGCGGACTTTCAGCGCTTTACGAAGCGCGGTCTTTCCCGAGACGGTTACCCGGTGCTCTGACGCTTCATGAAGCGTTACGCTTTACGAAGAGTGGGATTTCCTGTGCGTAGAGGATTTTTTTCATGTGCCCATAGAATCGGCCAAGAAATAACGTAATTAATTAGTTAATTAGCTAGTACGTACAGTCTAATTATGTATACCATGCCAAGCTTAAGGTACGTATGTACGCGCATACGTACGTGAAATGAAATACTCCCTCCGTTTCATAATAAGTGTCGTTTTAGCACTTAAAATTTGTTTCATAATATGTGTCGTTTTAAGTTTTCAAAGTGATTTATTAGGGGTGAATGATGATAATTTTTATTGGAATGTGTATTTGTTGACTAAAGTTGTTCATTCATTGGCCAAAAAAATGTAATGAGTGGTAAGATTAAGAAAAAATTGTAAGTTTTAAAGTGAATGATTGCTTTTCTTAAAAACTGTGTTAAGAGCTAAAACGACACTTATTGTGAAACGGAGGGAGTATTACTTAAAAGCATCTTGTATATTTTTTGGGTAGTATATGGGATCGGAGTTAATGATACTATACTACAATTGATCATAGCTAAAGGCTTAGAATAAAAATGTTGCAAAAATGAGTCTGCCAAGCATCAACTCTCTATTTCTGTGTTAACTAGTGCTCTCTTGTGACTCTTGTCTTGTATGGTGCTCGGTTTTTGTTCCTGCCCATAGAAATGCTGCAGAAATGAGTCTACCAAACACTAGCTCTCTACTTCTATGTTAATAATTGGAAATTATTAACATAATTGGAGTATTAGAGGAGAGAGAAGATTTAAAGTTGTTATTAGGAAAGAGAAGAAGATTGTGTATACTAATAAAGTGTCATAAATCTCTCACTTTGATTGGAAAAATATAGTTTCTGCTTATTTTACATCCTTCATCCTCTTATCTGAACCATTTATTAATATTAATTTAATGATCTACATTGATTCACTCCTTACACCATAAGAATTTTTTTACTGGATCCTAAATCTATACAGGGATTACATGCATGCATTTCCTCCGATCTTTTAACAGGGTGGAGGGACTAGCTATTTTTGCTAATGGGCCAGGATTGCAACCTTTTTTATGTACATATGCATATGCACATGCAAGTTCATTTATGTGACCAAGAAAACAACCTCCAATATACCCAAAAAAATTGGGTTGCTATTGATGAAATGAAACAAAAACAATAACTCAATGCCAAGTTAAAACACAAAAGAATGTCAACTTGGGTTTCATAAAACAACGCCATTTCGTCACCTACCCTACAGACTGCTGTTTGTGATCGACCAAGTAATTGATATTGGGATCCTTTCATCAAGTGCTCACAAAGATTGATCATGTTGCGTACGTACGGTAGATGTTAGTGATTGATATAATGTTCCCAATTCATCAATCCATAAAAACTTAGATCATGATATTTTTTGGTCGAATACAGTTGTAAGAAAATATGGGAGCTATTAATAAATAGAAACTAAACCAATGTTCAGCTGGATATATAGATCTAATTAATTAATTAACTGTTATTCTTCACCAACATGTTCACCTTAGCACCATATTTCGTCAATATTACTGATCATTTGTCTAGAAGAACACAATTAATTAAGCTTAACTATATCCGCCGTTAATAAGAAATAATTGGCTGGTTCACATTTTAGAACACAAGCACGGCATCTGCACTGGGCTTCACCATCAGAAACTCGCCAGGCATATATCTGTTGGGGGCTTTAGGCATCCTACTACTACACATCGTCGGATCATTACTGCTGCTTTTCTATTCCTTTCGTCGGGATCGGGGACTTATACGTCGATGAACAACTTCCGCCCAAGTCCATGTTACCCTCGTCCACATTCCGGCACCGCGGCTCATCGTCATGCCCGGCGAAATAAGGCCCACCCATATTGGGAATCCGTCCGTCCGTCATGCACCTGCCAACGACTCTAATCAACGTCCTGCCGTCGGATCTAGCTCTTGGAGTTTAGCTATGAGTAATATATAATTAACTAGAATTTTGAATCTAATTTATTATGTATGTATGGGATGCTGACGCCGGGCCTAATCATAGGTTTAATACATTAATTAATAGAGCCCCTACGTGTACTTTTTTCCTATTAGACCCCCTATAAAAAGTGTTCATTTTGACCCTTGTATGAGGCCAACTTTTTCCAATTGTACATCTTTCGAGGCTTTATTCGTTACTGTGTTAGACATTCGCCAAGGTATCAGGTCTAATTTCCAACTAAGCTTGGCGTAGTAAAAAAAACAAAAGCCATGTGATGCTAATTAGACACTACCTCTTATAAGATTATTTTCATATGATCGTTACATATGATTAAGCATATATGAATTTGAAGGAGAATAGGGAAGGTCACGAGTCTAAGTGTGCCCGAAAGGAGAGTAGTTTATGCAACATGCGCTCGTCCATGTAAGCTTAAAGTGCTCAATACTAAAAAAGTGAATCTAATATAGGGGTCTAGTTGAGCACCTTTTTATAGGGGGGCTAATAAGAAAAAAAGTAGAGATAGGAGGGTTTGTTGATGTATTAAGCTCATAATCATATAGTATATGATGTACTTACACCACGTAGTAGAGTTGTAAGTTCTTTTTTGTTAGAAAGGGAGAGCTAGGCTCTCAACGTAAAAGAGGGATTTATCGGGCAAATTCGAGAGAGCGCAATCCCCCTAGCATCCTCCGTAATAACATTCATAATAATTCCGCCCAGCGGAACCTCAAGTATATAAAAACCAACAGGAAATAAGTGGGCTTGCGAGGCGAGGGCATCTGCCACTCTATTAGCCTCTCGATGGACGTGTCGAGTGTGAGCTAGCCACTCCTTACACTTTCTGACCAAGGTGATCGACTAGGGGGTGCGAGGCACGATCCACTTGAAAGCTAGCTGCGAGTCGAGTTCCAAGATAACTCTTCGACAACCGGTGTCCCAAGCAAGTTGTAGGCCGCTTATCGCCCCCCACAATTCAACAGTTGATACAGAACAGACGCCAACGTTGTGGACAAACTCGGCGAGCCACCTCCCTTCTTCATCCCAAAGAACGCCCCCGATGCAGCCCCTAGACTCCGCTACAATCGAACCATCGGTATTTATCTTCCGCCGTCCCCGCCCCGACTTTCCCGGGCTAATCCATCTTTCCTCCCTCGCACTTATCCCACCCCCCAGCCTATCATCCCTCCACGCTCTCTCAATTTCCTTCGCTCTGCAGATCAGGAAGTTATCCCGGTCTTCAGGGATGTCCATTCCTTAAAAAATCATTTGGTGCCGTGAGCGCAAAGAGGATCTCGGGGCTCGACGTTAATGATACTATACTACAATTGATCTTAGCCAAAGGATTAGAATAGAAATGTTTCAGAAATGAGTCTGTCAAGCGCCATCTCTCTATTTCTGTGTTAATTAGTGCTCTCTTGTCTTGTATGGTGCTCGATTTTTGTTCCTGCCTGCAGCAATGTTGCAAAAATGAGTTTGTCAAGTGCTAGCCCTCTATTTATGTGTTAATACTAATTATTTTGATGAAGATTTCCATCAATACTCCTTTGCGTGTTTACAAATAAATAATTGGAGTACTCGAGGAGAGAGAAGAGGTAAATTTATTATTAGGAAAGAGAAGAAGATTGTGTATATTAATAAAGTGTCCTAAACTTTTCATTGGAAAAATATAGTGTCCGCTTACTTTGCATCCTTTATTCTTCTATCTGAACCATTTTTGTCAAAGGAGAGGCGGCACTCTCCGGCTCCTCAAGGGAGCGTTTTATTAAAAAAATTTAAAATAGGCTAAGTAATACTTAAGCAGGGGATATCCCAACCTCTTACATCTTCAAAAAGTAGAAAAGAAATCCCCTCAGACGGGACAGACAATACATGAAGTCCGACAGGAAAAGGGAAACCTAGGGACGCAAGACAATCCGCTACCGAATTTGCCTCGCGATACACATGTTGGAATTGGGTACTCCAATCCCTACTAATAAATTCAGTCGTGGCATTGCTTAGCCAGGCTATACATCGGATGCAAAGAGTTTAATTTAGAACTAATTAAATCTAGAGCAACCTTAGAGTCTGATTCAACCACCACCTTCTTGAAGCCTTTCTTCTACTCAAGATCCAACCAGTCTATCAACCCGGTCAACTCCACAGCAATGACCGAACCATGACCAAGATTCCGCATGAAGCCGCAGATCCATCGACCTTCCTTATCGCGCAAGGCTCCTCCCGCATTAGTTGCCCCACCGCTTCTACTCGCGCCATCCGCATTGAGCTCGACCCAGCCTTCTTTGGGTGTGCTCCAAGACAAAGCGAGACAGGGGTCGATATCGCAATCGAAAAGAGAATTACTCATACCTGCGACATTGTTGTACTCCCAAGCCCGCTCCAAGACATAGGAAAATTTGTCCAGAGCGGTATCATCACCGACATTGATTCACTCCTTATACCATAAGAAACACTTTTACTAGATCCTAAATCTATATAGGGATTGCATGCATGTATTTTCTCCGATCTTTTAACAGGGTGGACGGACTAACTGTTTTTTCTAATGGGCCAGAATTGGAACCTTTATATTTGCATATGCATACGCACATACAAGTTCATTTATGTGACCAAGAAAACAACATCCAGTGTTCCAAAAACAAAACTAGGTTGCTATTGATGAAATTAATGAAACAAAAACATTAACTCAATGCCAAGTTAAACACAAAAGAATGCTAACTTGGGTTTCATAAAACAACGTCATCGCGCTTAGCGCATCATCTCACTGGTTGAGCACTCATGGTAATACCATGAGGTCTCGGGTGCAAGATTCCAGGGTGGCGGTTTCCCCTATTTTCTTTAGAACCATCACTTGTGGATACTCTAGGCGAGCCTTAATAGTACTTGTGGTGACCCTAATCCTTTCCTTATCAAAAAAATACCGTCATCTACGCCACCTACCCTACAAGCTGTTGTTTGTGATCGATCAAGTAATCGATATTGGGATTGTTAGGCAAAAATTGTTAAAATAAAACAACTATGCACAAACACATCTTATATATTTTTTAAGTTCGACCCTTATCTGTACATCCTTACAACTCTGAAAATAATACAGATACATAGAGAAACTTGGGGTTGATTTTCCATGCATCAGAGAAACAAGCTTAAACCCACCTTCTAGGAAGGGTTGCCTAAGCTCGTTTCCACTATCATTTGCATGGCGTGGAAAGAGAAAGATACACCTTCTATGAAGGATTATCTAACTTTCACACTAAGGTTTTTGGTTTGAGGTTTGGATTGAACTCGACGAGCGTTTGGCTATATGTCAAGTTTCCTACGTACCCCGTTAAAGGGGATCAAATCACACGTAGTTCTTAGGAGATTTTGTTTTACTTTTATCCTTGTGACTGAATTCGAGGTCCGCTTGGGCTTGATGTCGAACTTCCTACGTATCCGTTTCGTACGGAATCAAGTCTACGTAGTTCTTGAAAGGGTTTGGGATTTGACGACTGTACTCGATATATGTATCACTTGATCGAGCTGCCTACGTGGCCTTTTGAATGGCGTCAAGTCTTTACGTAGTTCTGTAAAGGGTTTGGGATTTGACGACTGTACTCGATATATGTATCACTTGATCGAGCTGCCTACGTGGCCTTTTGAATGGCGTCAAGTCTTTACGTAGTTCTGTAAAGGGTTTGGGATTTGACGACTGTACTCGATATATGTATCACTTGATCGAGCTGCCTACGTGGCCTTTTGAATGGCGTCAAGTCTTTACGTAGTTCTGTAAATTGACTTTTGATTTGAGATTTGGCGACTGTACTCGATATATGGCATCGAGCTACCTACGTAGCCTTTTTGAATGGCGTCAAGTCGTTACGTAGTTCTACCATGGTGTTAAATTTGATCTTCACAAGTCTTATTTTGATCTTGAACAAATTTGATGTGTTTGACTGAATTCGGGACTTGTTTTGACGTTTTGAAGCCGAATTTCCTACGTATCCGTTTGTGACGGAATCAAGTCTACGTAGTTCTTCTCTTTTGGAAAATGAAATTTGATTTGGAGTATAGGGCCGAATTCGAGGCTGATTAAGCTTGATATCGAATTTCCTACGTATCCGCTTGAGACGGAATCAAGCCCACGTAGTTCTATTTAGATTTTTTTGAGCAAGTTGTCATTTTTTGCTTTAAAGCTTGCATGTCGGATTCTTCTTCACCTTCGTGTACGTACACATGCATGAGAAGACCTTGGAGTCCACTAGCTAGCGGAGGAGGAGCACTACAATCTAGTATTTTGACAAGAATGGTCCATGCATTAAGAGTCGGTGTGTGGCGTATGATCACCAACTTACATAATTAATTAGTGATCAGAAGCCATTTGTTAGACAACTCATTTGCATATTTAACTGGCGGTAAATTTAGGCTCGTCGGTCACCGGGGCGCCTAAGCCAGAGAGTCTTGGCGTAAAATCGGGGTCCGATCAGGGTCAACTCAACCACGACGTTTATGTTGAAAGGATAAGCGTGATCGACTCGACTCAGCCCCAACAATTTGTGTTGAAAGCACAAGGACGCTTGAACCGCTTTGATCGAAACTAGTAGCCCCCTCCTCTATATAGTAGCTAGTAGCTAGGCTTCAATTGCACTTTTTTTAGATAAATTTATATGCGTTGAACATGGTGTTTTGAGCCTTGAAGCCCGATGGTTGACGTAGCTATTACACGAGCCTTCGGAAGGTGTAAGACCAACTGGACTTGGATGCCAATCCGATCATATATAGGCCATCGATTGTTGTTGAGCAGCTCCCTTCGCCATCTCATCTTCTCCCCACAACGTAAGCCATCGTTCGATCAAAGATAGGAAGATGGATTTTTCCGGGATAATACACTCGGTTGTGGATTCAGTTTCGAGCTGACCACGGCTTGTTGTGGGGGCGAAACGGAAAGTTTCTAGCCAACCACGGCTTGTTGTGGAGGCGAAGCTGAAAGTTTCGAGTTAACCGCGGCTTGATGTGGAGGCGAAACTGAAAGTTTCGAGGCAACCACGACTTGTCGTGGTGGCGAAACTAAAAGTTTCGAGCCAACCACGGCTTGTCGTGGAGGCGAAACTGAAAGTTTCGAGCCAACCTCGAGTCCTTCGGTACCGTTGACGCAGAGCGGGCCTTGAATGTAGATTTGGCAAGTCTTTTACTGTTGTTCGAACTTGTTCATTGGGATCTTGTTTGAGCTTCTTCATCGGTGTCTTGTTCGAGCTTCTTCATCGGGGTCTTGTTCGAGCTTCTTCGACGAATCACTTGAACTTCTCCATGACTAGCTTTGATCCATGTGGAGCGGGCTTTCTGGTATGACCTTGATCGATGATGGCGGCATCCTCGTTGGTGGATGAACTACGACATCTTCGAAGGGGTTTTCTTTGAGGGTGCGTCCGGTGACTTGATGTATTGACCTCCTCCATGGCTACCTCCTCAGGATCGTCGATGCTTCTTCTTCTCTGTCGAGCATGGACTTGGATGGTGACGGGAGGACCGTCCGTGGTTGCTCTTTTCGTTGGTGATGAATGGGCCTTTTGTATTATCTTGCTTCAATCACCGTCAAGATCTTGTTTGGGAGTGATTTATTGGTGGCGAGATAGCGGTCCTCGGTACGTTGTCCTCTTTGGTGCTGAACGAGCCTCTGATGTGTTCTTCACATGCACCAGCTTTTGGTGAGGCAACCGATCGAGCCTTGGATGTCGATTTGACGATGGATCTGTACGTTGTCGTAGCATCTCCGTGGTCGCCACCCGGGTCTTGATTGGAAGTGGCAAAGGCTTCTCCCATGGACGGCTTTAACTACTTCAAAGAACTTGAGTGCCCGTAGCTCGGTTGTTGGCTATATCGGCGTCGTCAACGTCCTCCGTACCGAGTTCCGTTCGCCGTCTCCGTCTTAGTTCTTGGCTTGAGCAACCATCAATGGCCGAGGCTTCAAGAACCGCCCCACTCCGATACATGTGTGTATATATAGTACCGCTCATGACCTTTGGAGATGTTGTCGAGACGATATCGATCTCAATCCCATGGGTCTTTGGATTCAACCTGTTTTTTATATGTACAAGTATACGATCCAAAACCAAGAATTATTTACCACATAAAAAGTATTAAAGCAAAGAGAGCATACTAATACGGTGGTTTGATCGATCATAAAAAAACCAAAGCTTTGATCAACTTCTTCTTGATTGTGGTTTGATCTCCGATCTCGTATGTTCTGCCTTTGCTTTGAATTTTGTATGTGTGAAGCTATCCTCCGGCCTCCTTCTTCTTGTCCCCCCCAAAAGTCAGATTCCTCTTTGTCCTTATATAATGGAGACTAGAAACTTGTAACCCAATCCATTCAAGGGGTTTTAATTTTGGGTGTTTCCTCACCTTTACTTTGAACGTTACACAGTGGTACGTTACACGCATCTTCACTTTGACGTTTCATTGCTATTTGATACTGCTCTTAATTTGGGTTAGCCCCACTAGTTTTCCACCGCTCATGAATAAGCTAAGTAAAGGAAAAATGTGATTAGTGATCTACTCACTGCCTTCGTTGATTAGTGGGTTAAATAAGTTAGATTTTTTTTTATTTATTTTCATTTAGTTGATTAAATGGGTTAAATAAGTTAGATTTTAGTTTAGCTTTTTTTTTATAACAGAAATCAAAAAATTTTTGGATGGAAAAGTGGTAAATATTAACTTTTGGTTACGGTGAGAACTATTTGTAAACCTCGGGGCACCAAAAGGAAAAAAAAAGTTCGTGGGACACCAAAAGGAAAAGTCGAAACCTCAGGGGTACCAAGAGGAATTTCCCAAAACTTAAATCATAGATATTTTTGGTCGAATATAGCTGTACGAAAATATGGGAGCAATTAATAAACAGAAACTAAACCAACATTCAACTGGATATATAGATCTACTAATTAATTGAATATTAACCAACATTGTAAGGCCCGAGGTCGTAGAAGCGTTATCTCGTGTCAACCCGAGGATTTCCCAAGAGGTCACCCATTGTTGTACTATTCTCGTCTTAACACACTTAACTTATAGTTCTCTTTTACCTCTCGAACCATGAAAATGAAAGATCAAAGAAGATCAAGCGGAAAATGTTAACATTATAAGGGATCAGATGTCGATGCCCGCGTAAGGGACCTTGATCGTGCCTCTCGGTTCGCGTTGATCAAGCCTTTGTTGGGCCACTTGCGCTGGCTGCGAGAACACCTCTCCGGATGGGAACGATATATCAATAGTCGTTGTACATACCTGGTAAGTGGTAAGCACCAACCATGTGGACGACGATGCAAGGGTACGTTGGCAAAGTCAACGAGCCAAAACGGCTCATAGAAGCCGAAATTGGTGAAGACGTTCCCAGGGGCATTGTTGCCGAAGGTAGCGTAGCCAACGCAGTCGCAGAGGAGGTAGAACACCGTGGTGGTTGTGAAGAATAATGAAGGGAACCGGGTTCTAGCATTCCGGTTCACCACTTATTTTATTTCTTCTGTTGCTTGGTCTAGTATAAATAGTATCTTTAGGGTAGCTTATCTTTAGTGAGTCAGATTGTGGGAACTTGAGCGCCGCTGCTCATTACTTGCTGCACAAGGTCTAAACAGCCTCCTCCTAAGGTTAATCAAAATGAGATTTTGATCTCAGTTTTGTGCTAATTAATGCGTGTATTTTGCTTCTTCTAGCTTGTTTTCAGCTTTGATATGGTATCAGAGCATTCCACGATTACGGTCGGTGGGAAAGCTATTTGCTTTGAGGTCTTGTTATTTGAGCTGTTTTTGCTGTGATTCAGGTTGGTTCGCAGCTGTCTTTGATTTCTGAGTTCAATGGAGAACGAAGATGCACACTCTGAAGTTAGGGCTGGTGGAACCCTAACCGGACATGGACAACAAGATGGTAACAACAAAAGCTCGGGTTTTGACCCGTATTTCCTGTCAAACTCCGACAATCCAGGGATGCAACTGGTGACAGCCCTGTTTGATGGGACGAACTTCCAAAGCTGGAGCCGCAACGTGAAGCGAGCCCTGGCTTCAAAGATGAAGCTTGGCTTCGTTAATGGTTTGCTCCCGAAACCAGAGAGAGGGCATCCGGATTTCCTTCGATGGGAACGATGTGATAATATGGTTATGAGCTAGTTGATATGCTCAATAGTGAGTGAGGTTGCTTTGAATTTTGTGTATGCAACGTCCGCAAAGGAGTTATGGGACGATTTGGCTGAGCAATATGCAGAATCAAACGCACCGCTGATTTTTCAACTGCAGCGTGAGCTGGCTAATGTGAGGCAAGAAAACCTGGATGTTGGAATGTATTATGGAAAGCTAAAGAGGCTTTGGGATGAATTAGGAGCGATATCAGAGATACCAGTTTGCAATTGTGGTGCATATGAGCTATGTTCTTGTGCCTTGCTTAAGAGATTTGTGGACAGAGAGAATATCACCAAGCTTATGCAATTCTTGATGGGCCTGACAGATGCATATGAGGGAGTCAGGAACTCGATTCTATCGATGGAACCACTTCCATCCGTATCTAAGGCTTTTCACATGGTGTTTGCTGTTGAGCCGCAGAAACGAATCACTGGTAATGCCCCGCAAACTCATGATGTTCTTGCCGTGAACAGGGCTGGGAATTATGGTCAGAACAGGTTCAATGCAGCAGGCAATTACAAGGGGCATGAGGCTGGAAAAGGTGGCAACACGAATGCAGGGAAGGATCCAACTGGCAACTTCAGCAGGGATTTCAAACGTGCCAAGTATGACAGGAAGTGCAGCTACTGTCAGGAAAACGGTCATGTCCGAGAGACTTGTTTCAAGCTAGTGGGATATCCCGAGTGGTGGAAAGGGCCTAAAGTTGAGGGGTCGGGCAAGATGATGGCTAACATACAGGAAACGGGAAATTACAACACTCCTTTAGACAATGAAGACAAGGAGAGTTCCAAAGGAGATCCTGCTATTATCAATGCCGTTGTGCAAGAAGTCTTAAAGGCGATGAAAGGAAAAGGACCAATGGATGAAGGTCCCTCGGGCGGTCATGGCTACTGCAATGCCATAAACTTTGCAGGTAACACTGCACTTCTTTCACATGAATCAATCATTAATGCAAATCAATGTACATGGATCATCGATTCCGGTGCCACTGATCATGTCAGTTACATCAGGGACATTTTCACAGACTTGAGAATGTTGAGCAAAGTCATTAAAATTGGCTTGCCAGATGGTTCAACTCAGGTGGTTGAATATTGCGGGAATATTAAAATCATACCCGAATTGCAACTTAAAAATGTCCTTTTTATGCTGAATTTTAGGCACAATCTTATATCAGTATCTCGGTTGGTTACTGACAATGCGCATTTCTTTGTATTTGGGCATAATGGATGCACTCTACAGGACCCTACAACTAGAAGAGTGCTCGCACAAGGGAAGAAAGAGGGAGGACTTTACAGACTTGATGCTGACGAGCAATTTGCAAGGAAGAATCTGAATAGTAGTTTTACTTTTGTTGATGAAAGAGTTTTGTGGCGGAAACAGTTAAACACCGTCTGTAATAAGGATTTGGATTTGATACATGCTCGGTTGGGGCACCTTTCTTTATCTAAAATGAAGCATGTTTCTATATGTGATTGTCATAATGTGCACCAGTATAATTGTGATGTTTGTGCCCTGGCCAAACATCACAAACTTCCATTTCAGCCTAGTTCGTCCATTGCTGCAGGATTATTTGACTTAGTGCACCTAGATGTATGGGGGCCATACAAAACCCCTACTTATGGAGGCGCTAAGTATTTCCTAACGGTGGTTGATGATCACTCTCGTGCTACCTGGACATTCTTGATGAACAGCAAAGAGCAAGTCCACAGAATTTTTTGTCATTTTCTGAGGTATGTGAAGACACAGTTTGCAGCTCAGGTGAAGTGCATACGGTCTGATAACGGGACTGAATTTATGAATAAACAGATGGCTGATACTTTGCTTGATTGTGGGATTATTCATCAGCGTTCTGCGCCTGGAGTTCCGGAACAAAACGGAAGAGTTGAGAGGAAGCACCGCCACTTGGTGGAGATGGCAAGGGCCCTAAGGTTACACGCTAACTTGCCACAACATTTTTGGGGTGATTGCATATTGAGTGCAACACATATAATAAACATTTTGCCCTCATCAGTGATAGGTTGGAAGACACCATATGAATGCCTTTATGGTAAGAAACCTGAATATGCACACTTGAAGGTGATTGGATGTTTGTGCTACATGCTGATTCCTAAGCAACAAAGAGGAAAATTTGAAGCTTCCTCCAAAAGATGCATGTTGTTAGGTTATCCTCCGGGACAAAAGGCTTACAAGCTACTAGATTTAAGCACACAGCAGGTGATGATAGCAAGGCACGTTTTATTCAGGGAGGATTCTTTTCCTTTTAAGGAGAATGTCTCCAAACAGAGGCAGGAAATTACAAGACCGCCTATGCCACTGGTGTCAGCTGGCACTGATGATGAAAACCTCATGATAAATCCTGTTACAGATGTTCAGAAGCAACCCAATTCAGTCAGTGAAGGTTCCAGTTCAGCGACAGGGTATGAATATGATGCAACAGAGAACGAGCATGATGCTACAGACATCGAACAAGATGTAAGGTTGGATGACGATGGAGAACATGAGCACATAACCGATCCTGTTCCACCTACTGAAGCTATACCACAACCACCAAGGAGGTCCAACCGTGTGATAAAGCCACCAGCGTACTTAGAGGATTTTGTATGCAAGAATTTAGCTACTCGTGACACCGAAAATCATGTTGCTGATCCAGCACAAGATTGTTTTGCTCAAGCTTTCCATGTGGTATCCTTGACTGATTTGCAAGGGTATTCGAGAGACTATGTTCGATCCTTTTGTTCCATGTGTTTTCAATGGTTGAACCCAACAGTTACGACCAAGCCAAGCATGATCCGAAGTGGATCAAAGCAATGGAAGCAGAGATCACTGCTCTGGAGAGAAATGATACGTGGGAGCTGATCACATTACCATAAGGACAAAAGGCCATCAGATCCAAGTGGGTGTACAAGATCAAATTCAGACCAGATGGAGATGTTGAGAGGTTCAAAGCGCGTTTAGTGGCTAAAGGGTTCAACCAAGTTAAAGATAAGGATTACAAGCATACGTTTTCTCCGGTCGCAAAATTTTCAACCGTTCGGGTATTGATTGCAATGGTTGCAGCTAAAGGTTGGCCCTTGCATCAACTCGACATCAATAATGCATTTCTTCACGGGTTTCTTGATGAAGAGGTGTATATGGTTCCCCCTCAAGGCTATTCAAGGGCTGCACCGGGAATGGTTTGTAAGCTGAAGAGGTCCTTATACGACTTAAAATAAGCCAGTCGTCAATGGAATATCGAGCTGACGAAGCACCTAACTCAACTGGGGTTCAAGCAATCCAAGCACGATTACTCACTATTTATTAAAGCTGAACATGGGACCATTACAGTGGCCTTGGTCTACGTTGATGACATGTTGCTAAGCGGTAATTGTCCAGAGATCATTCAAGCCACTAAAGCTTCATTGGACCGAGCCTTCACTATCAAAGACCTGGGCATCGCCAGATATTTCCTTGGGCTCGAAATCTCACGTTCAGCCAAGGGCATCCATGTCAATCAAAGGAAGTATGTGCTTGATCTTTTAACAGATGCAGGGTTGCTTGAATGTAAGGCCAATTCTTTCCCTATGCAAAGGAATTTGCACTTGCATCCTGATATTGGAGAGTTGCTCCCGGATCCAGAGACATACCGACGCTTAATTGGGCGCCTCTTATATCTCACACTCACTCGGCCAGACATCACATACAGTGTGCAACACTTAAGCCAATTTCTGGCCACTCCTCGCAAGCCTCACTTACAAGCTGCATTATATTTGTTGAAGTACCTTAAGGGGACTATCAACTCAACCCTTTTCTACCCAGTCCAAGACGATCTATCCCTTGTCGCCTACAGTGATGCTGATTGGAGCACTTGTACCTTCACTTCAAGATCACTCACAAGTTACTGCGTTTTCCTTGGCAAGTCGCTGGTTTCTTGGAAGACAAAGAAGCAAAAGGTCGTCTCAAAATCTTCGGCTGAGAGTGAATACAGAAGTATGTCTCAAACCGCAAGTGAGATTGTCTGGCTCGAAGGGCTTTTGCGAGATATTTAAGTCACTGTTCCTACACCAATTCCTCTGTACTGTGACAACTCTGCAGCACAGCAACTCGCGGCCAACCCAGTCTATCATGAGCGAACAAAGCACTTGCGCGTTGACTGTCACTACATTAGAGAATTAGTGCAAGAAAACTTTATCACTACCCTTCATGTGCGCTCACATCTTCAGCTGGCGGATATATTGACCAAGCCGTTAGGATCTCAACAGCATTCCTTTCTTTGTCGCAAGCTAGGCCTCGTGAACCCGAGTCTAGCTTGTGTAATGGTATGGGTACATATTGTAATTAGGAAAAGGTGGGGTTAATACTTGTAATTAGGTTGGAGCATAAAAGAGGGCTTGTACCACTTTTGTGGATTATCCAGATATTCAATAAACAAGTTCATTCTTTGTCTCCTTCCTCTTTCTCTTCTTTCTTTCCCTGCGTGTTCTTCTTCTCTGTATCTTTCCTCATCTTCCCTTCTTCTCTAATCTTCTTTCTTTCTCACTAATCTCTCTTAATCCCTCTCTAATTGTCCGGGTCATAACAAATTGGTATCAGAGCCTAACCTTCCTTGACCATGGCGGATTGGAATTTCGTTCGATTTGAGGCCACCGACCAAAAGCTCGACAAGATCTTGGAGCAATGTCGAGAATTGGAGAGCTTGATAAGGAAATTTGTGGCTACTAGGGGAATTGCTTCTCAGGCCGCTCAGACACGGGATCAAAATCAGTCAGCCGCATTTCTTGAGCCAACCTGTTCTTCGGGAAGCAACTTTCTGGGTGGCACACACAAGGTGTTCGAAGAAATGACCAACAAAGATTTTGTGCCCTTTCCATCCGAAATGCAAAGAATTCGACCGATGGTGGTTAATGAAGATACTACAAGGTTCATTCTCGGAAACCCAATTGATAGACAGGTACAAGATCGTACCTTGCTTGTTAAAATTCATCTCATGCAATATTCAATTTCGGGTCTGGAATTGCATAAGGTATTTTCTAGGATTGGGAATTTGGAAAAGATTGAGATTTTAAGTCCCAAGTCTGAGTTTCATTCAAAAGTGTGTTTCAAGAATAAGGAATCAGCCATGGATGCATTTAGTTCTCTCAACGGGAGAGACATATACGATGGGTGTTGTAGAATGGAACTGTTTTTGATGAGCAATCTTTGTAATGAACAAGGCATTTCTAACGAGATTGGATCAGGTTATGAGGTGTCCTGGAGTGAGTCTTTGCTGAAAGGTGATGAGATGTTCAAGCGAGATGAAGAATCGACTCTAATAGAAATGGGAAATGGCCCAAATGGTGGGAAGGAACCCGCTGATTTGGTTGAATGTCAGGTGTTCGATGAAATGTCGAACTCAGGAATCTGCCATAAGGAAGAGTTGTCGTTCGAGATAGTTATTGATTCTTCTGCTATTCTAGCTGAGATTGCAATCCTAACAGTTCCCACGTCTGATCAGAATCAGCCTGAAAATCAAATTGTTCGGCTGTCATCAGCTGACTTGAGAAATACATGGGGCCTTCTGTCAAAGCAGTACACAGAGGAGTACGAGCAATGCCTCGAGAGTATTATAATTGTTGAGAAAGCTGAGAAATTCGACTATGAGGGGTTGTGCAAAGGATTGAAGCTACTGTCAGATTTTGAGAAAAAGGCCAATGATAGAGTGATTGAGTCTGGGGTACTGAAAGGTGTAAACATTGAAGATATAAAGAAGGCGGGCGAGCGTTTCATTCTTCAAGATGGTTGTAAACCATCTTCTCAAGTTGAGCTTAATCTGAAAGTTCCAGCAATGATGATAAACCAGGAGCAAGTTAATCTGCAGGAACTCGATGTGGAACTGAATTCAAAGCCTGATGATAAGCAAGTTGTTGTGGTTTTTGATCCCGGTGGATCATGGCTGTGGTTTTTGAACTGAATTGAAGCAATTTGGATCATAATGGGTCAAGATTGAATTGAGCTCTGGCATTATTTTGCCTCCAATTTTTTTGTTGAGCTGAAAAGTCAAGGCTTCAAGTTGAGTGCATATCAAAGAAGCTTTTGGGTAGTTACCTGTTGTGTAATTTGGGTGATGCTTGGCTGAGAATCACTTGATGAATGTTGCAACGTGAAGACATGTGATGAGCTCATTTCTTTGGAAAAATTGCAGATTGGTTTGCCATAAGAAATGCTTGCAGTTTTGTGGCAGCAATTGCCATTCATAGATGGCTATGTGGCAGGAAATAGGAAGCCTCTTGTTCTGTGACATTGTTGTTTTCTGTAGAGCAACAAAATCTACCAAAGTTGACCATTATTCTTTCCTAGAAATTCCTTTAGTTCTTATGAATCTTGAGGACAAGATTCTTTAAGGGGAGAGTAATGTAATGGTATGGGTACATATTGTAATTAGGAAAAGGTGGGGTTAATACTTGTAATTAGGTTGGAGCATAAAAGAGGGCTTGTACCACTTTTGTGGATTATCCAGATATTCAATAAACAAGTTCATTCTTTGTCTCCTTCCTCTTTCTCTTCTTTCTTTCCCTGCGTGTTCTTCTTCTCTGTATCTTTCCTCATCTTCCCTTCTTCTCTAATCTTCTTTCTTTCTCACTAATCTCTCTTAATCCCTCTCTAATTGTCCGGGTCATAACAGCTTGAGGGGGGTATGAAGAATAATGAAGGGAACCGGGTTCTAGCATTCCGGTTCACCACTTATTTTATTTCTTTTGTTGCTTGGTCTAGTATAAATAGTATCTTTAGGGTAGCTTATCTTTAGTGAGTCAGATTGTGGGAACTTGAGCGCCGCTGCTCATTACTTGCTGCACAAGGTCTAAACAGCCTCCTCTTAAGGTTAATCAAAATGAGATTTTGATCTCAGTTTTGTGCTAATTAATGGGTGTATTTTGTTTCTTCTAGCTTGTTTTCAGCTTTGATAGGTTGCGATGCCAATGGTCGTTGTGTTCTTCGTCACTTGGTTCTCGAGCGACCCCGATTTGAGGGTGTCCTAAGTTTCTACCTGGACAGAGGAGAAAGCATAGGCGACAGCCAGATCTCCCATGGCTTGGCACAGCACACCTTCCACACCTTGTCTGCTCTTGTGACTTCCACCCTTGTTTTTGTTCCCGTTAAACTTGTCATTGCCACAGCTCCTCCACCTTCAATATAATTGCACGTCAAGTGTATATAAGTTTGAATATTCGTTTCATATTGCTTCTTTGGTTTCTCCTTTTAAGTAGGTACGTACATACCTGAAATGAGTTTGGCAAGGGAGAGTGCGAGGCTAATGATAGAGTAGGAAAAGGACATGAGAGCCGCCGTTGCCGACAACCAAGAGAGCTTGTGAAAGTTTGGGAGCTGTGACAACACCCATTGAATTACCCCGAACCCAACGTAACCTCGGGGTAGTAGTGTGCGGTGTCACACTTGGCATTGTGACCGTGCTTGTGGTAACAGTTTATCGCCCTGATTGATTAACCGAAACGTAGAAAAAGAATCAATTTTAAACAATTAGATAGAGATCGATGCACATACTCATCAAACTCATACACAAATGTACAAAGAACAAACCGTGCGTGCGTGTGTACGTATGTACTATAGAGTTTTCACAAGACAATGAAATACTGCCGTGTTTATTGAGTAGTAGTAGAGAAGTACTTATACAAGAGAAAGTAACAGCCTAGCCCTAGCGGACTACAATTGAGGAGATTAATTAGCATATAAGATATCAAGGGATTCTAACAACCAAGCCTAACAGCATTATGAAAATACGGTAAAAACAAACTAGTCACTAATATGCCCCCTCAAGCTAGGCAATGAAGAACTTGTAATGCCGAGCTTGGACACTAATTGGCTGTATCGTGGCTTGAGTAGCGGCTTAGTTAAGATGTCCGCTAGCTGGTCTTGAGTTGAGATGTGTGAGACCCGAAAGAGACCCCGTTGAACCAACTCTCGTACAAAGTGATAGGCAATGGCTATGTGTTTCATTCTTGAATGGAAGACAGGGTTGCTGCTGAGAAACGTTGCACCTTGATTGTCACAGTAGATGGTCGGCATGTTTGGTGGTCGAAAACCGAGTTCTGAGATCAGGGACTGGACCCATACTAGTTCAGAAGCGGTATCGGCCAATGCTTTGTATTCAGCCTCGGTTGATGAGCGAGCTACACTTTTTTGTTTGCGAGAGCTCCATGAGATTGGAGTCGAACCGAGATACAGGATGTAGCCGGAGGTGGACACATAGTCGTCCTTGTCACCGGCCCAATCTGCGTCTGAGAAGGCATGAAGAATGGGTGGAGTGTGAGCAGAGATCATAATACCTTGGTCGAGAGTGCCTGCCAAGTACCGAAGGAGACGTTTCAAGGCTGCCCAGTGAACATCGGTTGGTTCTTGCATGAATTGGCTGAGCTTATTAACTGTAAATGCCACATCTGGTCTTGTGAGACACAAGTACTGTAAGCTGCCAATTAAAGTTCTGTAATCGGTCGGTGTTGGTAGAAGATGACCGGCTGATTTGAGAAGAGGGGCAGACGCAGACATCGGTGTTGAGACAGTCTTGGCAGCGTCCATACCTGCTTTTGTAAGCAGGTCCAATACATATTTTCTTTGAGAGAGAAATATACCTGATTGACGAGGAAGTACCTCAACTCCAAGAAAGTAAGACAAGTTGCCGAGATCCTTCAACGCAAAACGACTTGATAGCTTTGTTATGAGCACTTGAACTGACTCGTCGGAGTTGCCGGTGACAATTATGTCATCAACATAGACGAGAATATATATGATGGTTTGGGCTCGGCGTAGCACGAACAAAGAGGTGTCAGATATGGAGTTCTCAAACCCGAGCTGAACGAGATAAAGCTTCAATTTTGTATACCAGGCGCGGGGAGCTTGTTTCAAACCGTATAAGGCTTTGTGCAACTTGCATACATGATGCGGCTTTTCCCTGTCTACGAAGCCAGGCGGCTGCTCAACGTAGACGTCCTCATGTAACGTTCCTTGGAGGAACGCGTTATTGATGTCTAGTTGCTTGATAGGCCAGCTTTTTAGAACAGCGATGGTCAGTACAATACGAACCGTGACCGGTTTGATAACAGGACTGAAGGTTTCAGTGTAGTCACATCCGGGTCGTTGATGAAAACCCTTAGCGACAAGACGAGCCTTGTACCGATCAATTTGACCATTTGGTAGGTACTTGATTCGAAAGACCCATTTGCACCCTACAATGTTTTGGGTCGACTCAGGAGGCACCAAGGACCAAGTTTGGTTAGAACAAAGAGCCTTGAACTCCAAGTCCATAGCAGCACGCCACTCCGGGATTTTTAGAGCTTGGGTGATGGTTTTTGGTTCGATTGGGGGTGTAGTTGTGACGTGCAGGTTTAAGCGATGGACGGGTTTGAAGATATTGTTTTGAGATCGGGTTACGACTCCTTGTGGAGCCGCTGGTGGGTCTGGGGGAGGTGATTCGGGCGGTGTGTTAGGAGGTGTAGGTAGGGGATTATGGTTTTGATCTAGGTGGGGTGAATTTGGCAGGTGTGTAGGTGCGTGATCTGTGGGATTTGGAGGAGCAGATTGATTGAGAGAGGAGGGCCCAGGGGATGGTATGGTTAAGGAAAGCGTGGATTGAGGTGCATGGATTTCGGGATGTGCATGGGGGCTGATATGGCAGTTTTCCGAATTAGGATTTCGGGTAGGGTTTGGGCTAGGATTTCGGTGAGAGGGAGTTGTGGGAGCGCGTGCGGACATGTATGAGGGGCTAACCGGTAAATTTTGTAGGGTTTGCTGAGATATGGAGTTGGGATTCGGATTTGGTGGCTGAGAGATTTGATGGCTGGCCGGCTCTGACGGGATTGAACCCCACCCGACAGAGAACCGAGCCGTGGGTGCTATGGTGGCTTGGGAGGGGGGTTCATGTGGGTGCGTCGGTGGGGAAATTGAATCCCATTCCCTAGCCGACGAGCCTGCATGTGGTTCGGGTTGTATGGTGGTTTTGTATGGAAATGTGGTTTCGACAAACTGGACGTGTCTAGAGATGTAGATTTTATGAGTGGTTCGATCAAGGCAGAGAAAAGCATGCTGAGTTGGTGCGTATCCAACGAAGAGACACGGGACGGAACGAGATTCAAGTTTGTGATGTGTATAAGGTTTTAGCCATGGATAACATAAACATCCGAAGCTCTTTAAACTCTTATAATCCGGATTTTGTGCAAGTAATTTTGAAAAGGGAGATCGAAAATTTAGGATCCGAGTTGGTAATCTATTGATCAAATAAACTGCATGAGAAAACGCCAAGCTCCAGAATTTTGTGGGCATACCCGATTCTTGTAAAAGTGTTAAGCCAGTTTCGACAATGTGTCGGTGTTTTCTTTCGGAAGTGCCATTATGCTCAGGAGTGTGTGGTGGTGATGTGTGGTGCGAAATTCCAGTTGAGCTGAGGTATTCTTTGAGGGCTAAATATTCACCACCATTGTCACTGTATAAAATCTTGATTTTTGTTTTGAAAAAATTTTCAACCAGATTTCTGAATTTTTTGAAGATGGAATGTGTTTCGGACTTGTGTTTCAAGTGATAGATCCAAACATATTTGGTGAAGTGATCAACAAAAATAATATAGTATTTGAAACCATCATAAGAGTGAACCGGAGAGGTCCAGACATCCGAGTAAATAATTTCAAGGGGAAAACGAGATTCAAGTGTCGACTTCTTGAAAGGAAGTTTGTGGCACTTATTGATCTGACAAGAATTACAATGAGATTGAATGAAACTGCTAGATCCTAAATTGAAATGCTGAACGAGGAAGCGAAAAATCTTTGAAGACGGATGCCCTAATGAATGATGAAGGTTGGCTGGCGACTTGACAGTAGAGGCATGGACGACAATTGTGTTCATCGGCCATACATAAACGCCATCCACACAGCTGCCTCTAAGCATGATATGGCCGGTTTTGAGGTCCTTCACAAGAAAACAATCCGACAAAAAACAAACAACACAGTTATTGTCTGCACAGAATTTTGAAACTGATATGATATTTTTCGAAATTTTTGGAACAAGCAGGACATTAGTAAAATCAAATTTGTTTGTAGAATTTGTGAGAGAAAAAGATCCGGAGTGAGTAATTTGTAAACCTGTTCCGTCTCCGACGTAAAGGTCATCAGGGCCCGAGTAGGGGTGGTGAAGAGATAAGGTGCTAAGGTCATGGGTAACATGGTGAGAGGCTCCACTGTCCATTAGCCATTGGGATGGGGTTGGTAAGGTTGAGACGGCATTGGCTTGGGGAGAGGATTGAGAGGGGAAGCGATTGGAGGAAGGGAGACGAACCTGGGGGTAGTCTTCTTTGAGGTCGGGACATTGGCTGACTACATGGCCGATTTTGAAGCAATATTGGCAACGGCCCTTGAAGGGTTTGGATTGAGTTTGTGGCTGATTTTGTTGGCTGGGGCGTGGTGGTTGTTTGTTGTTGGTGGTGGTCCAGTTTTGTGGTGGTGGTGGGGGAGTGTTGTACTGCCATGGAAGTGTCGAAGAAGACGCCTTGAACTTGTTCTTGCCCTTGAAGGTTTGAGCCGTAAGAGCAGTTGCTGGTGCCCCCTCAGTGCCGCCATCAGAGGCAAGGTCAATCTCCTTGAGAATGAGGCGTTCATGAAGATCATGAAAAGTAATTGGCGTCTCGTGATTGTTGACTCCATCAATGACGGATTGATAAGAGGAGTCTAAACCTTTGAGTACATACTCTGTGAGATCTTCGGATGGCACCGGGGCGCCTAGGGAGGCAAGCACATCAGCAGCGATTTTCATGTTTTTCATGTAATCAACAATGGACTGGGAGCCCTTCTTCATTGTCTGAAGTTTGGTTTTGAGTTGCTTTTTGTGACCTCGGGATGCTGTGGCAAACGTTTGTTGAAGAAGGTCCCAAACTGTCTTGGAGTTGACAGCTTGGGTGACCAAGTTCACCACATCATCCGAGAGGGTGCCAAGGAGGGCGCTGTGAACGAGCTGATCCTGGCGTTCCCAGGTCTGAAACGCAGGGTTTGGAATTCTCGAATCATGAAGGCCTGGAATTGTAGGAATTGGTGTTGTAGTTGTGCCATCAACATGACCGAAAAGACCATGGCTCGTGAGAGTGATTTTCATCTGAGTTTTCCAGGCCAAATAATTTGTGGAGGTGAGTTTGATAACATGAGACATGTTAACAATGGTGAATGGCTTGGCTGGCTCGAATGGATATGGTAGGGTTGATGTATGATTCGTCATTGTTGGTATGTTGTTGGGAGGAATTTTGTGTGGATCGTAATACGGCGACTGATACCATATAGAGTTTTCACAAGAGAATGAAATGCTGCCGTGTTTATTGAGTAGTAGTAGAGAAGTACTTATACAAGAGAAAGTAACAGCCTAGCCCTAGCGGACTACAATTGAGGAGATTAATCAGCATATAAGATATTAAGGGATTTTAACAACCAAGCCTAACAGCATTTTGAAAATACGGTAAAAACAAACTAGTCACTAATATGTACCGGTTCGTTTTTCACGCCCGTCGTCGTCGTAAGCTCCTGAATTAATCTGCTTCCTCCACAGTCCTGTTGGCCACCTGATCATCATCCATTGTCGGTCACTTCGTTACACCCGATCGATATGTGGTCTAGCTAAACAAAAAAACCCATTGACACGGCTAGAGTAAAATGTGTCTACAAATCCTACAATGTTACATCCAACTCCAAGAATCTTAGCTCTTAATTATGGTAATATACCTACCCATTAGCTAATTCATTTATGGTGATTAATTACCTCGATCTGGCTACATCCATTAAGGTCTAGTAGTCTAGTACTCGTACTATGGATAGGTCCAGGTTAATTTTTCCTTTTTGGTCGAAGGATAGGTCCAAGTTAATTGCTTTGAGGAGAAAATGCCCAAATTTGGATTTTGCTTAATTATTTGCATACAAAAACTTGCCAAACGCAAATATATACACCAATAGTATATGATTGCAGCCATAATTTCATTAAATGCGTGGGCAAACTTGAAGATGATTTGGCTCCCCGCACTTAACTTAAAATTTGCAACTCATTTACCCTTTTCCTTTCTTTTTTTCCAATTTATATTCACGTCGCCAATCTCCATCGATCGCTCTTCTTCTGTCGTTTTTGCGATCCTCCTGCTTCTTGGGCTTAGAGGCTTTGTTGTCTAATCAACGATCTCCTTTGTTCGGCTTCGTACCGAGACCGAAATTCTGGAAATTAGTGAGCCGAGGACCGACGAAACCGAGATTAGTGAATCAAAATTCGGTTTGGTTCAGTCCCTGACAAACCGACCAAATCAAACCCACGCAATTCACAGAATTAGAAGCTTCACTAGAACAACAGCCACTTTGTCAAAATATGCATGCTTCAATACTTTGCACTAAACGACTCAAGGGCTAATTCAAACTAACCGAGATCAAGATGATACGATTTTAATTTAATTAGTCCAAAACAACTAGAATAGTAATAAAATCATAGCTAGCATGCATTACAAAATTTCGTAACAGAATGCATAAACATACACAGCTATATATGTCTCAAAAAATCATGCGTAAGTCAAGAGCTAACAAGGCCAAGAAGCCAAAATTAAAACACATAACGTATATATATAGCATGACATACTTGATAAGAGAAAGTTAAGCTATCTTACTTCAAATGCAACCTTACTTACACAACATTTTTTCCCTTAGAAAGTAACCGTTTCCAAAATTAAAATCTGCTCCTAACAAAAGATGCAACTAAGTGCAACCTATGCATGTTCCTTAACGTGTGTGTATAATTTGAATTTGAATGTGTGCATGTAATTAATACGACAAATTATTTCACATGCCTCTACAAATTTCCTTACACGCAAAGAACAGCCGCTAGAATTTTCCAAGTAAATTTTAAAATGGTGAGATTTGGGAGGTCAAAATACAGACACCGTTATCGAATGGGTCCAAGACGTCAAAGTAGAACCCAAGTTGCCCCTAGTCAACTATAGCGAAAAGGGCAAAAAAAAAACGTGCAACACAATAGAATCCATAAACAGACGTATAATTATGAACAATTTACTCTTATTAATCACTCTAATATTATTAAACCAAAAAAACTCCTCTAAATATTTATATGATATATAAGTAACAGATTAGTAAGCTCTGAGCTAATATCCAATGAGAAATCCACTAATCCACTAATTATCATCCACACTATTTAATATTTTTTGATGAAATCTAGCTACACTATTTAAATACAATCATGATATAGTTTCATTAAACATTCTAAACCCAACAATTATACACTTGTAACATCTTTCGATTCCCATATTTCAAGGGATAGGATAACTTAGAATAAAGGTATTTCCATAGACTAAAGTATCATCATTCCCAACAATATTCCAATATCTTATGTCGTTACGTGATTGGCTTAGAATTATCTTATATTATCAAACACCACCATAATACATATGAACTTTCACATTGGTCACAAACCCATGTATAGCCGATTTAATAATATATAGAATTTTAAAAAACTTCAGCCAAACAACGATTGACGAACCCTCGATTGAACTATCTCCACCGACCCATTTAATTGGCCCATTTCTTAAAGCAAAATAATACTCCCTCCGTCCCGGAAAGTTTGTCCATAAAGCACAATTGCACGCAGATTAATGAAAATTAGAAAAGTTTGATAAGTGATGGGGAAAAGTGTTAAAGTTGATGAAAAGGGTATAAAAAAGAGTAATTTATAAGATTGATTGGGGATAATTTTGTAATTTTATAGGAAAAAGTGATAAAATTGAGAGAAAAATTGGATAATGGGGGTAATATATGAGATTGTATGAGGGTAAGATTGTAAAAGCATAGTGATATAAATGGAAATAAAGTAGAGATGGACAAACTTTCTGGGACGCTCGAAAAGGAAAGGCGGACAAACTTTCAGGGACGGAGGGAGTAATCAATATCCACATATTTTAATAATTAAAATGTGAAAAAAGGGAAAATATATAAGTCGGCAGACAAAAAAGTAAAAGGCCACAATGGGCGGAAAGGTCTCAACGAGCCAACCCCAATGCTTGAATCCACTTAATTAAATTAATTAGTACTATTAGTTTCATGCAATTAAGTATCACTTGTTGTTTTATAAATTATACATATTAAAGTGGAAAACTATCTTTCTCAAAAGGCGATTAGCCCATGACTCAACTACAGTGCTTTTGATACGATCTTGCTATTTATATTTTACACAATCTCAATCTAATCTCAATCCATCAATCTAATTAAAAAACATAAACCAATCGCAACTTCCGCATATATCTAATGGTTTTGTTTTCTTATGATATATGTTTATTTGTGGTATTATTGTGAAGGTCACATACTCGCATGCAAGAGGAGTTCAAATCGTTAACGAATAACATCATTTTGGAATATTAGAGTGAACGACCAATTTTTTAGCATGAAGTTCAAAAAGGCCAGGTATGGATAGGGATGCACATTTGTCCCGTGGGGACGGGGACTCGTGGGGACCCGGGGCGGGGATTTCCCGACTTAGTGGGGAGTGGGGCGGGGATGGGGATCGGGTTTTAATTCCCCGATGATGATGGGGCGGGGACGGGGAATCCATTATCCGCCCCGTTTAGTACCCGACCCTGATATTAATAATATATTATTTTATATGACTATTTAATTTATACTCAAACTATAGTCTATATGTAAAATATTATAAATTTTATTTTTTATAATCTATATGTAAAATATTTTATTTTTTATAGTCTATATGTAAAATATTATAAATTTTTTATATAATTTTAAATATTATAATTTTGCTTAGAATTTGAGGTAATTTTTTGGAATCCTAATAGTAAATAAGACTCTTCAATTAAAAAAAATTAATAAATGGGGACCCGTTAACATACCCAAACTCGATGGGTATTCCCCGCCCCGATCCCCGCGGGGATTAGATGGGGATGGGGCGGGGATGGGGAAACAAATAGGTGATGGGGATGGGGATGAGGAATGCATAATCCGCCCCGCCCCGACCCCATGTGCATCCCTAGGTATGGAAGAACATTTTGAGGAAACTCAAATGTTTACCATTAAGAAAAATACGTCGTTTTAGATTTTGTCTCAAAAATTAAGAAGTCAAAGGAATTTTATAAAAATCTTTTATTTTCTATTAGTATAAATTTTGATAATTATCTCTTATTAGTAAGGATAATATAGAAAAAACTGTGCTAAAATATCAAAAATGACAAGTATTTGTTAACCACCTAATCATCCTAAAACGATGTAAATGTGGTCCTTTTATTACACTTTTTTTGGGTAATAGAGATCCTTTCATTACAATAATTTACAGATATATATTTCCCTGTTGTTGGTGAATATCGTTTTTTTCGGATTTCTTAAACACTTGAATTTTTACCTTATAAAAAATCTATATTTCGATCCCCATGATTTTTTTGTGCATTTTTGTCTTCCCTTATCATAACGTTTTGCCTTGATTATTTTCGTGTATCTTTAAACTCAAGATTTGTCACTAAAATACCTAAAGTACTTCCATGTGTTTGTTTCTTCCATATTAATTAACTCGATTATCCGTTTTTTTCGACCTTTCGAACAAACTCAAAATCCCTAATAATTTTTTGGGAGTAACCCCTAAGGGTCCGTTTGGTATCCAATGACGGAAACGGAAACGGAATGGAATGGAATGGAAACGAACCTAGTCCACATTAGCATCATGATACATGATGAGTCACCTCAATTTTCATTCAAAAACTACCGCAAGGGGGGTTTGCGGTACCCTTGTGGCACCTCAATCATTCCCTAATCTAAGGGTGGGGTTTCAAAACACCTCAATCATTCCCTTCATCCCTTCTCTAAACACACAAATTTCAAAGTTTAAAATTAAAATATTTTTTTTAATTAATGTATAGTGACCCATAATTGAACTATGTTCATTTCCATTTCATTCCATTCCGTTTCCGTTTCCGCTGTTGAATACCAAACGGGCCCTAATTAACTAAGGAGTAATTTCTATTGGGAAAAACGGGCAATCCTTTGCCAAAACGCACTAGCAAGACGGACGCGGTATATAGTTTGACCAGGCGTTAAATTCGACCAAAATATCGCGGCGAGAAAAGTCTGCGCGAGAAGAGATGTTCTCATCAGTATCACAGAGAATGACCCGCCGTAGCTTTTTAACGGCGTCTACACGTGTCTCTGGCGGGAGACGCCGGTTGCCGGTAAACCCACCTTTCAAAAAGGAGGACCCAATAAAGGCGTTTGAATGAATACCGGCTGGCAATTTCTGCTATTTTAATAATAATAAATATAAATAAAAAAACAAACAAGAGTCATCATCCCTGTGACAACGCCTAATCCCACCCGTTAATCATCGAATTAAAATCCTTTTAATCCCCGTTTATCGCCCCTATTAATCACTCCTCCCGAAGAATAAAAAGAAAAGGGAAAAAGAATTGCACTTTGCAGAAGTAGGACGAATTCGATTCCTGTGGGCTTAGCTTAGCGTAGCGTAGCTTAACTTAAGTCTCTGATGGAAGCCCAACAAACTCTCAAGAGATAGAGAGAGAACACGAAGAAGAGTAGCCTCCTTCTCTTGTTCTTGTTCTTCTTGTTCTTCTCTTCCCTAAGAAGGTTGGGATTGAGATAGATTGGGATAGGGAAAGGGAAAGGGATTTCGTTTGCTTTCCATTTCCTTTCATTGCACATTCAGATTGGTGTTTGCGTGTTTGAGTTCTTCTTCTCCCGATCGAATCCCGAATCAGAGCTAATCTTATCCGGTTCAGTAAGCTACTCCTGTTCTCTACGCATTTCTTGTGTTCTTCAGCTTCGTTGATTGGTTCATATTTCTCCGCTGGTTTCGATATGAGCAGATCCAGTTTTTTCAGGCCTCGATTTTGTGAGTAGTGGGAGATTGGGAGGGTCAATTTTTGATCGGTATTGAATCGATTGGACTGTGAATCTGGAAATAAAGGCTTTCTTTCTGTGTTCTTCTTCTGTTTGTGTTGTGCCTGTTCTGATCTGCACTTTTGGGGATCTGCTTGTTCCAGTTTCGTTTCCTCTTTCTCTGAGCTTTCCAATTATAGTGTCTCCTGCTGATTTTTTGAAACCTCTTTTTGCTTTCCTGTTCATCTGGATTCGATTTCAGTTTCTAGAATTGCTGTTAATCAGATTCAGATTGGCCCGAGTTTTCCCTTGCTATTCTGCTGAAACTATTGTATTGCTATCGAATTAATAGGTTCTGTCTTTTTTTTGTTAGGTTTCTCGTGTATCCACGGAGCATCCATTCTGAACTTGCTATTGTAAGAATTGAGGCAGGAAATCAGGGCTTTCTGTGATTAGGTTTGTGTGGAAATTCTTTGCCCCAATTTTGTTGTGGTTGAATTGGGCTTATTAGACATGTTAGATGGTCGATCCTGCCTGATCTCAAGGGCCTTGCCAAGCTCGTGTGACCAAGAAAGCCAGTGGCCTTACATGAGTTGCAGACTCGAAGCTGAAGTCTCCAATGGGAAACGTCGATTGGAGCCTGAAGAAGACGCCGAAGGCAAGCTGAGTAAATCCGCAAAGCTTTCAGATGTCTTGGATGAAGTTCAGAACATCCAGATTGGTTCATCATCCTCTTCTTCAGATGATGAGCCTGCAGATCAGTCTGGAGGAGGTCAGTCATCGGACAATGGCTCCCTTATCAACCACATTGGTCGTGACAACACGATTACTTGCCTGTTACACCTCTCAAGAGCCGACTACGATTCAGTTGCCTCGTTGAACCAAAGCTTTCGTTCCTTGATACGGAGCGGTGAGATTTACAGACTGAGGAGGATGAATAATATAATTGAGCATTGGGTTTACTTTTCTTGCCAGTTGCTTGACTGGGAAGCCTTTGACCCGGTTGCATGCCGTTGGATGCGTCTTCCCAGAATGACATGCAATGAATGCTTCATGTGCTCGGATAAAGAGTCATTGGCGGTCGGAACCCAGCTGCTTCTCTTTGGCAAGGAAGTGATGTCCCACGTCGTGTACAAATACAGCATTTTAACAAACTCGTGGTCACTTGGTAAAAAGATGAACGCTCCCCGGTGCTTGTTCGGTTCAGCAAGCATCGGTCACATTGCAATCCTAGCTGGCGGGTGTGATTCCAAAGGAAACATTCTCAGCTCAGCCGAGCTCTATGATTCAGAGAACGAGACATGGGAAGTGATCCCACCGATGAATAAACGAAGAAAGATGTGCTCTGGGGTGTTCATGGACGGGAAGTTTTACATCATTGGTGGAATTGGCGGACCCGATTCAAAACTCTTGACTTGTGGCGAGGAATACGATCTCCAAACCCGGGTTTGGAAGGAAATTCCGAATATGTCTCCTGTGAAAACTGGTGTGCCGAGGGAGAATGAGATGCCGCCTTCAGCTGAGGCGCCTCCTTTGGTTGCTGTTGTGAATAATGAACTATATGCCGCTGATTACGCTGACATGGAAGTGCGGAAGTATGATAAGGTGACCAAGCTGTGGTCTACAGTCGGGAGATTGCCTGAGAGGGCAGGTTCGATGAATGGATGGGGTCTTGCCTTCAGAGGATGTGGGGACCGCTTGATCGTGGTTGGTGGGCCCCGTAGCTACGGCGAGGGGGTCATTGAGGTGAATTCCTGGGTGCCTAATGGAGGACCTCCACAGTGGGTCTTGCTGGGAAGAAAGCAATCTGGTAGCTTTGTTTATAACTGCGCTGTCATGGGATGTTGACATGGTTTTGGATCGCCGTTGCTAATGGGTAAACCGTACAATTACTTAATGCTCTGCTTTTCTTTTTCGCCTTATATATTTATGTTTTTGGCTGGGAGGTTAGAAAAGATTTGAGATTTTTAGGCCAGATTCAGTTGTGAGGCTTTCTTGGAAGAAGTTCTATAGGTGTTCATTTGCCTAAAGAGCTTTGCTTCTTTGAATAATGCTCTCTTCCTTCCAATTGTGGCCTTCCTCCATAACACAGGGATAGCTTTTTCAATAATTCACTAGCATTGGAGAATCACACAAGTAAATTTATGGGTCTTCATCTTTAATTTTCATGACATTGTGACAGAAAAGGGGGGAAATGGAAGGGAGAATAAAACTCTTGTTAGGGTTTTTATCTTTGGAACTAGTTCATCATGTACTGATTGTATTCTGCCAGCACAGTTTCAAAAAAAAAGTCTATGAAATTTGTCCATTGAATCTGATCTTCTTTGGTAGCTGTTGTAAATTCCATGCTTACTCTTTGAATCTGCAATTTATGTGATAGCATTTTGATGCAATGCATTGTCCCGTTCTGTGGATCAATGATTTGATTTCACTTGGACATGTTTATGTGATCACAATTGCTATGATTATGTGTTTGTTTGGCATGACAGTTTTCGCTGTCATATATGCAAATTTTTGTCAGATCATCTGTCATTTCGAAATCAAGGCTCTTTCTTATAGTTATCTGTCATATTAGTAAACCCTGAGTTTGACATCTGTAAGGGCTCGTTTGGTACCCGTATCTGTGTTTGATCATTCAACCAACCAACATAAGCTGATGATGCTAATTTAACATGTCCTTAACTACGTAATTGCCATAGACAAACTGCACATGGGTTTTTCTCAAAAGTAAACAACACCCTCTTTGATACATGCTTTGGTTTCCCAATCACACCTCATCATCTTCATCTTCTTGCAATTGTCTACCTACTTTATTCTTCTCTTTGTAAATTCCAAGCTACCATTTTCGATTTTTGTCAAAGTTGAATTCAATTTTGCAGCTATTAATCTATTTATTCGGCTTTCTAATATTCTGTGGATTGGAGTGCTTGCTTCATCATTCAGCATAATTCCAAATCAAAGTCGCCACGTTTGAGCCTAATTTTTCCGGGTGTTTCCTATGTATTTTGGAATCATTTGACTGAAAAGTCAATTTTGCGTCCTTTCAAGAGGTAATATAGGGTCAATCTTATGCTGTTATGTTGTCTATACAGCTTGCATTTGCACAAGCTAATGTTAACTACGGTCAACTTGTTATGCAACACAAGAAAGAAAATTTGAGAAACTAATTTTGCTGATAAAGCTTAATATTGAACTTGTGACGTTCATTAAATAAGGGCTTAAAACGTATCCAGACACCTAAACTTATCCATTTTGATCACTTAGACACCTGACATTTGAAACGGACCTATCAAACAGCTCAACTTGTCAAAACCTCCGTAATAAATGAAATGCCATGTCACTCATCTTCCTCCTCAAAACCCCCAATGTGATAAAAAAAAACCCAATTCTGAAATCTTGCGTTCAGAGATTAAAAATCCCCAATCAAACTGAAAACCCCTAAAATTGATTATACTGACCCCTAAATTCGAAGCTACCCCCAAATTCTTGTTGTTAGAAGCCCAACAATTTAAATCCTAAAGTTCGAAACCCTGCAATATCGGCGTCGACGACGAGGTTCCCGTTGGAGGAGCGGAGCTGGCGGCGGACGCACTTTAGGGAGGCCCACAATGATGTAGTTGCATATCAGAGGGCGAGGGAGGTGTGGGAGCCGACGATGTCGGCGGCATGGGTGGAGAGGACGGAGAGGCCACCAGGGCAAAGGGCGCGGGTCCAGCGGGAGGAGGTGGGGTCAACGTGGATCTGGTGGTGGCGGTAGGAGGAGAGGTAGGGGAGCCGGTGGGGCGGTAGGAGGCGGGAGGGCGACAGGGAAGAGGGCTCACGGGAACATTGTCGACGTCGGTGTCAAGTCATCGACGGGAACGTCTCTCCGGCATCCTGTCTTGGGGTTAATTAAGTTTTTTTTGGTCGGATTGGGATTAATTAAGTGAAGATGCTAAAAATGGGGTATTACGTGGCATTGTAACTTTTTAACCATTTACACGTGTGACGGGTGCATGTTACGGAGCAGGGAATCACAATTTAGGTATTCAACGGATAGGGTTTGACAAGTTGACCTATTCAATAGGTCCGTTTTAAAGGTGAGGTGTCTAATCGACCAAAATGAACAAGTTCGTGTGTTTGGATATGTTTTAAGCCATCAAATAAGGGGGACAAAAATTGACCGTATTAGGTAACGATCAGTTTGCGCAGCTACATCTTTCACCTTCTTTCACGCAATCTTGTCGAGCTGTGCATGAAAGCAATTCATCCATTTTCAGTCTCATGAAATCAGCCATAATTTAGGATATGGACTTGACATGATCTAACTCATAACAACATATCGCAACGTGTTAGTGTAGGCCACGGCCACGAACCTTGATCTATGATTGTTGAATATATAACGGGACCTTCACAAGATTGAATTGCAATTGTTGGGCCTTATTGGGCTTGCTAGTCTGGGCATTTTTTTTGCTCCTCAGTGAGCCTTATAGATGAACTGGGCTTTTTCTTAATGTACTTATGTTCCGTTAGGAATTTCCTCGTCATGTACTCAAAATTCAACCCAGAAAATTAAATCCGATAATGTGATTTATAACACGTAAAAATAAATTCACAACCACCAAACTCAGTCAAAAAAAATTAATATTATCGTATAAACACCTGTCTAAACATGCTAGGTAAACGTTTCGTGATAATCATGTAACATCATACATTATAATTTATGATCAAGGATAATGGTAAAGAACAATAATGTGTGCTTGCTTTAATGGTCACAATATAATCATATCCTCGGGATAAATATGTCTAATGAAAGCAAAGTGCAACAAGCAACTGCTTATAATTTTTTTTTATATTAGCGTGGTGAAGGTCATAAGAAAGGACCCACCACATATATGCGAACTACAGATTAAAATTCTCCAAATCGTAAGTTAAGTACTTGAGTGCTTGATCTCCTGTCACATATGCCTTTAATTATGATTCATATATTTATTTAATCTAAATTCTTTTTCATAGTGATGTATAAAAGAATGCCATTATTATAGATGTATAATCGAGAAGGTATAGTATATTTGAATACATCGTGTAAGAAGTTGAGAAGTTCTAGACTCCTAGTATAAACGACTACAAAAAAAAAACAAATCCCTGAATAAATTGTCCTACATTTTCTTGGTGAAATATATTATCCTGTTAAGAGTATTGTGAAAAGGGGATCTCAAGGTCATAAATCACTTTCATTAAACAATTTAATCTCATTTGCGATTGTGAGCTAAATCCTAGTACTTGGACAACTAAAAAAACTTAGAAGTAATACGTTTATACAAAGAAGTGGGTCCACTTGTATTTTTAATTAAATGTAAGATACTGATAGAACGGTGTTTTGTTTAGTCAAAATACCACTTTTAATTATGTAATAATTTTGACATTTAAATAAACGGGTAGTCCTCTAGAATAAGTATTTAAAGTTCTCTTACTCGAACCTAATAAGCGGTACGTTGTTTTTCACCACTTGTCTAAAATCTAAATAGTAGGAATGCCTTGTTTTTATTCGTCTAAAGCGCGCCTTTTTTCCATGATTGAACTACAATATAATGATTCATATATATTAATTTACAGCCATATTCACAAGGACATATGTTATAAGTTGATGGATGTGGGCTCATAATATTGGCAACCACGAAATTAATATATAAACACACCATGTGGTAGGTATGTTGTTGCATGCATATCAATATATCATTAACGTACTTTTAGTTTTAGTGGTAGGCATGCCTCCTGTAATTAAACTTGTATATGCCAATACACCAAACATAATCATATAAGTTTCGATCTCGTCATATAAAATCGCAACTTGACTCAACCAAAAAAAAAAAAAATCGCCACTTGAAAGTGTTTATATATAAACTTTGCTTAAATAAAATGTATGTATATCATTCATGTGGGTCCGAATTCATTATAGATTTATTATACTTGACTATTTAGATCGATCCGCGGGTAGAAATTGGAAGAACAAAAATCACCCACGTAATGTACGTGGATCCTACAAAAAACAAACTTCAAATAAACATATATATATAATTTAGTGATTAGTATGATTTTACAAAATACACCCGAAAAGGGGACTATTTGATGGGTGGTGGTGTTTAGATTCTTCCATTATACAAAATTTCTTCAAACTAGTGACAATCATAAATCGCGAGCAGAGATTAATCTTCAATTAGTATGGACAGGAGTACACTCTCGGTCAAAAGAATTGCTCATTTTGATGCTCATTGTAAAATGAACCGAGCACGAATATGATAGTGCATGAAGATGGCCCGGAACCGTGGGTACCGTAATGTGTACTTGGAGGCTGACTCGTCGCTGATAGTCGGACTTGTCTACTAAACGCCAAGCAACACACACCCAATCTTTAGTCCGGCAATAAAATGCTAAGGCCTAATGTCGCGGGATTGGAGTGTCCACGTCACTCATGTCTTTAGGGAAGCAAATGTTGTCGTCGACTCCCTTGCTAAGTTTGCTTTTTCTTTTCCGCTTGGCTTTCATGTTCTTGAAGAGCCGGTTGAGGACTCTCATTGCTTTCTTTTGGACGATGCTGAGGGTCGGGCGATCCCCCAACTTATTGCTTGTTAGCCCCTTTTTTTCTTAGTTATAAAAATGAATATGATAGTGCAATGGCCAAACAACCTTTACATGATCGAGTATGTAATTAGAATAAAAGATGTCAGAGTAATTAGGGCGTGGCAAATTTTAATCCCTGAGATTGTAGAAAATTTAAGCAAATCTTTTTTGATAAAGCCAGCCTATCGACCGACAATTTGAGAGGCCCTCGAAAAGCCCACAATCGATTGGGCCCTCTTGGAAGCCCAGATTAAATAAATAAACCACAATTATATAACTTCAATTGCTCTTTTCTAGGCAAACAAAACTTGTATTATACTTCATATTAACGTGAATATAGCTAGGGCTTTTTACGTACAATGAAATTGACAACTATGAAACACCTTGCTCATGAGTCATGAGCACACTAGGATGAGCCGTAAATATGTGGCTAATCTATCAATGTTTTTGCTCTTTGTTAATTATAAAAAAAAAAACTCATAATAATAAATGAAATGACAGCTGAAATTATGTGGTAAAGTTCGTACACAGCAATATCATGACTAGTAAGTGGTTCATTTTTTGTATATATAAATATAAATTGAAAAAAACAAGTTGCTTGAAATAGAAATATAATTAAGGCCTAAATTATAGGTGCACTTACCACGTGCAATTAGGGTTTATAAGTAGTTGTTGGGTTCCTTCCTAAATTCACAATGGCGATTTGTGGCCAACAAAAACAGGTCGAAGCACGTGGATTCATCATGCTATGATTAAGATTAGTTGATAATCATTTCACATGCATCCATGCTCCTTTGTCTCTCTTTCCTTCACTCAAATTATTTGCTACTCTAATAAATATGTTTTGTTCGTACTATAAATAATACTGGTATGTTACTTTCATAATTCATTTTCGTTTTGTTGGCAGATCCATAAGTGATCGATGAGCAAGTTGTTATAATATAATATATACATTTTTTTTATATATATATGCCATCTAGCGATTAAAGTTATTAGATTAATTAACATTCTAAAATACAGTGTGCAATTTTAATTCCTAGCATTCAAGTTGGCATGATTTGAATCTTCACTAAGCAACCTAACTTTTCTTTTTCTTGAAAACCAAGCAGATCGATTCCAAGATCCGATCGCTGAGGGTCCTCAAGATCGATTATATCTAAGTTAGATTTATATTTAAATAAATTTTCAAAGTAATCCGTGAGCATATATATGAATCACAACACAATCAATCAATACAAAAGTTAGAGACAATCACGAGAAGTCGTAATATCAAATTTAACAACTCACTCTTAATCAATATTTTAGAAGTACAAAAATGATACACAAAATCGGTCTAAATTCTAAGTGTTAAAATGTGTAACCTAAAGGCTAAAAGTTAAACGATGAAGTACACATCAAATTGATTAAGAACAGAATTGGGAGGGTCGCCCCCAGCTATGGGCCTCTTAAGCGTTTGTTCAGGAGGTTTGAAGTTCGAATCTCACTGGCGGTGTGTATGGAAAAAACAGAATTGGGAGGATCGCCCCCAGCAATGGGCCTCTGCAATACCCGGTCCGGACGTAGATTGACTAATCGAACCGGGCGAGAGATCAAAACAAAATTGATTAAGAACAAAAATGATCAATAATTCAGATTGCACAGTCATAATGTGCCTAGAACCTGAATCACACGTTACGACTAGTAGTACGGGAGTCTAGCTGACCAGCCAACGAGTCAGGGAGTCATCCCCTTGACTGGGGGGTCCAGGGGTAGAGCAACCCCAGGACCAAATGGTATATTATACTTTCCGTTTCTGGGCTTTTGAGTCTGTCGCAATCTGTTTTGGGTTTGCGACCCATATTTATAACTAGGGTTTCCAGAATCTCTATATAAACTCTAAATAGGTAGAGCTCTATAAGCTGATATCTATCTTTCATAATAATGTGTATTGATTTTCTGTCCGTGAACATATGTAACTGTGTCGATTCTGTTTATTGTTCGCTCTCGTTCGATCTCTCGTTATAACGGAAGGGAGTACTTAGAATCATAGACGGACCTAGGGGGGCATGAGTGGGCCCGTGCCCCCCTCCCGTCGGGTTAATTAGTGGTATATGTATGTAATTTTAGATTAAATTTAAATATATTTTAATTAAATTTGTATAAATAAGACAATATTGCTTAATTTTGGTTTAATTCCACCAAGGTTCAATTTTTCATAGCACCAGTTTGCTTTTTTTTATTCAAATTTAATTCATTTCTCTCCAATTTTTGTGTATAAATTAGTTATTTATTGCATAATTTAGATTTTATACATACTGTGATTATTTTTTTGAGAAATAGGCACCTATTTTTTTTTAACATTTAAGAGTATTGAATAACTAAATTTATCGATTATTCTTGAATCATTAGATCTCCTACACGAGCTATGCCCCCCTTTAATTCCGTTCTGCGTCCGTCACTGCTTAGAATCATAGATGAGTTTATTACTCATGGATCATAGATTCATAAGTAAATCAACACGGTGAGATTGGATCTGGACCTAGAGACAACAAGAAGAAGAAGAAGGAGGAAAAAAGGGAGTGACGATACATGAATATAATACGGGCAAATGCATGTGCAACTCAAGTAAAAAAATGTGTGAATCTCACATGGACGGTCAAGATCTTGATCTTGAGTTGTAAAAAATGCACGAGCATCGAAAAAGGTTGACCAGTCTTACCCACATTTGCATGCCGTCGCATATTATCACTACCCGACAACTCTCATCCACCCACGTTGCCTTAACAGCTTTCGGATTTCATCTTCCTAAAGCTTTATACTGTTTTCACCTTTTTCTTGTTGTGGTTTTGTAGTTGCGTTATTTGGATCGTTAAGAAATGCACGCTTATTCATGACTCATGATGAGATTTTAATGATCTAATGAGGCGGTTTAGGGCAACCACAACGGAGAAATGTTCCTACATTTCTTAAAAATTGAAAAAAAAAAAGTGGGGAGAAATCAGAAAAAGATTTCTCTATTTCTTTCCTTTATCTCTTGTGATACAAATTTTTATTGTGAATTTCTCTACCAAAACCCTACAAAATTTGACAAAAGGTGAAATTAATTTATTTTCCTTTTATTTGTTATTTAGATAAGAAATTTTGGTAGTCTTCATTATGGATGCTCTTAAGGTTTGATGGTTTATGTGATGACTGATGAGCATATGCAATGTAGGTCATTCCTGGGTTGATCTCTCATAAAATGTGGAGTGATTCATAAGGTTGAGAGTATTAGAAACAATGTTCCAATTTTTTACAAATAGTTTTTAAGTGTCGTTGATGGTATCAATGAATTTTGGGGTGTCTCCTTGAATCTCGATTTCTTAGACTCCATTTCTTAGTGAAATGACTTGATGAATTACACGACTTATTCGCCATTTCACCAAGCTATTATTCGCCATCTCACCAAGCTCTGATGATAAAACTAAAAAATATAGAACCATGATTTTTCCCATTTCTATCGTAGTGAAATTGTACATGAAAATGTTATGTCGGAGGCCGTTTGCATTTTTCTTTGGTTGAAGGTTATAAATATGCTTTTTTGGTGTTCACTTGTGGTAATTCCGCCTTCCTCCTTAGTCCGTGCTTCATTCCAAATACTTAAAAAGTTATTCTTTCACAAAATTATCCGTATTTTTAATTTCTTTTTCCTTTTGAACCGGAGATGATTTATATATATAAAAACAATAACTATTATCAAAGAAACTTGGTATATCTCCATGCTAGCTAGGTAAATGGCTTGATCTAAAAAGGGTCAATTAATATATCACTTTCCCTTTCTTAAGGTCTATTTTTCATACAATCGAACTTTGCATCAAAGTTGTATTCAATCCATTACTAAAGAAAATAAATATCGATCCATATTAGTACGTGTAGCTAATCTTTTTTTCTTCCGAATCAATAGTGGTTTCTTGTCTCTATCAAAACAATGAATTGTATTAATTTTTAATAAAGTTGAAAAGTTGATTACAAGTATGCAACATAATTAGTATCATTGTTGCTCCTCCATGAATTTTTATAGCCATATTTTAATAGTCCAAAACTAGCCTAGAACTATATATGTAATACACTATTATCATAAATTAAATTAGTAAACTCTAGGAAATTTATATAGAACTTGATTATATTGTATGCATGTATGCAAATATGGAATTAGTAACATACACCTAGCTATGAGCACACATTCAAATAATATTCATTAAAAAAAACCTCGACTTTTCATAATTTCCATTTTAAAAAACAAATTCCAGGTGGTATTTGCAAAATACAGTCATTGATTTTTTCACACAACTACTATAAGATTTGTGGTAGAGCATTACTGTTTTTTTAGGCACATTGCATTTTCTTCGCACTTCTACTGGAAACACAGGCCGGTTTGATCGTTCTTATAATTAATTATTTATTAAATAATAAACCAATTTGTATAAGAATATAAATGATATATTCTTCTGTTATTTAATTTTCGCGTTATTGTGCAAAATATTAGTAGCTGTGAGCCTGTAAGTGCAATTATATACTTAATAAAAACTACCAGTTCTTATATACTTGTCTTTATAAGACGGTGGGCTACTCCTCCTATTGCCAATTGGTTTTAGGTTGGAACCCCACCGCCCTTGTATCGGGTCACCCACACGTCTAATACGGTATCAGAGCGGGCGGTCTGGGCCTGTTTCTTCAAGTGTCAACTGGGACGGTCCAGCTGCACTTGAGGGGGCGTGTTGGGATACAAAACTTATCCCACATCGGAAATTGGGAACAAAATTACCTAGTATATAAGACGGTGGGCTACTCCTCCTATTGCAAATTGGTTTTAGGTTGGAACCCCACCGGCCTTGTATCGGGCCACCCACACGTCTAATAGTCTTAGCTGGCAAAATACAAATAGGGAGACCCATTTTGGTTTTGCTTAACATAATTAACTTGTTTATTAATTCAGCTCTGCAATGGGCGAAGAGTAGAATAAATTTGTTCAAAGTTGTAAGACGTGAAATATAATACTGTATTTTAGACTCCGTACGTAAAGGCTTGATTGAAGAGGAAAAAGTGGTTTTATATTCTTAATTTCATTTAAAAAATTGAAGCAATTAAACCAGAGAAGGCAACAAGCCAACAAGTAACAGCCCTGATTTTGAATGAACACCTAGCTGCTTATTATGTCAAACAAAACATGCATGACCATTGACCTATGAAAGATCAAGAGCTAGAAGAATAAAAATGCCAATAATGGTGTTAATTACATGCTATATATGATTAATAACCATATCATTTTCACTATAATGTTGCATTTTTTTTTTTGGGTGAGGACATTTTCCCACGAGGGTTGAACTCGAGATTTATTTTGAGGTTTAACCATTTTATTGGATACTCGGCTTTGGACACCCAGTCAAAACGGTTAAACCTTTGAGAGTAATGTCTAAATGTCACCGGTTCGACTCTCATGCGCAGTGTCCTCGACAAAAAAAAATCATTGAAAACTCAAAGATTATAATTCTGTGTGTTTATTTTTACGTGGTAAAATAGTACAGTATAAGTCATTAAAACGCTTTTGAATTCTTGTGTGTTAAGATTTCTAGGTGAATACGGATGAAATAATGGACCAATGGCTCTAAAATGCAAAAGACAATGTGTACAAGGTGAAATATACAAGACCATTTAAGATCGTTTTAATACAAAAATATCATCAACGCGTACATTTTTTTTGGTAGACATGTTTAAGAAAGAGTAAGCTGTTATACAAAAACAATGAGTTGCTCAGAGCATCTTTATCAATAGATCTCCAACATCTCATTTTTTTTTCACTTTTTTACTTTCTCTATCCTAATCATCCTACTTCTCCACTTTTCTACATCCATAAAAAAAAAAGGAAATAAAGAAACACACTAAAAATTGCGAAGCATCGATGCTTGGATCTAGAAATGGAGCATCTATGCTCCCATCCCCTTCCCCTTTTTGAATTATAATTATTTTGTCAAATGCTTGGGATGCTAGAATCCCATTGATAAAGATGCTCTTAGTCGGCGGTTCTAAAGAGTCTACATAAACAATACGGAGTAATATTAATCGTTTAAAATATGTTTATCAATAACGTCAAAGTATCTTACCAATTCGAGAATTATATCAGTATTGTACTGTGTGCTATGGCCCAATTAGTTTTCTATTCTTAGCACTGAGTAATAAAAAAGTTATCTTCATTACGAGAGACATCCAAGGAGAGGTTCTGCAGTGTATGTTGTTCACTGATGACATTGTATTGGTGGAGGATTCTGGAGCTGAAGTTAGTGACAAACTGGAAGTGTGGAGAGAGAGGCTAGAATCTAAGGGGTTTAAGCTGAGTAGATGATCCAAGACGGAATATATGGAGTTCATTTTCAGTCAAGAAAATGAGTCGGCGAGTGAGGTGCGGCTGAGAGGTGAAGTCATTGCGAAGAAGTATAACTTCAAATACCCGGGATCAGTTTTGCAAAGTGAAGGGTGTATTGAGGAGGACGTTAGGTTTCGGATTCAGAGAGACTGGCAGAAGTGAGGGTAATTTTGAGGGCAACTGTGCGACAAGAATGTTCCACTCAAGCTCAAGAGAAAGTTTTACAAATCCGTCATAAGGCTTGCAATCCTCTATGGCGTAAAGTGTTGACCGACGACGAAGGTTCAAGAACAAAAATTCACAGTCGCAGAAATGAGAATGTTTAGATGGATGTGTGGCCATATGAGGATGAATAAGATTAGAAATGAGGAGATCAAAAGTAAATTGGGGGTGGCTAGCATAGGGGACAAACTCCGTGAGGCGAGATTGCGCTGGTTAGGACGTATTCAGAGGCGGAGTCCGAATGCTGTAGTTAGGAGGTGTGAATGTTTGGATTTAGGGGTGTGCAGGAGGGATAGAGATCGTCCGAAGAAACGTTGATGGACAACATAAAGCAGGACATCGACTTGTTAGGGATTCCTGTAAAGTTGGCATAATGTAGGGAGGGTTGGAGGGACAAGATCATGATGTTGGATGGCTAGCTAGCTTATTGTTGGTAGATCCTTGTGTAGTTGGTTTGTTTTTGCTAGTTGTAGTCTTCTTTTTTTTGTCTTCTTTTTCACTTTTTTTTTAGCTTTAGAGTTAGTATTCCTTTGTGTTTTTTCAGTTTTCTTATTGAGTGGTTTAGTTTTTCTTGGGTTTTATTGAGCATATTCCATCTAGGTTTAGCATGTCCCCATCCTGACCCACTAGATTCTGCGTCTGCGGGATTTTCCTGGGTACATTTTGTTGTTAATTGCTACCTGCAATCGAATTAATTATTTTTTATTCTTTATTCAACCAAAAAAAATCTATTTATTTATTCTTAATTAACATCAGAATTAATTAGGAACTTTGGCGGGGCAAGCACTAGACATAAGGACCTCATTCCCCTTGATTTGTGGGATGCTTTTACTTTTACTTTTACCCTCTTAATCAAATTCTTCTTGTTTTATTTACCACTCTGGGCCACACCTTGGGTGTATATACTCCTACTTTTTTTACACGTAATTTTGGGCTTTGTACGTCAAAATGGTTCGATTAAGAATACCAATTCAAATATAAAAAAAAAGGGTTTGTGTTTTTTATGAACCAAAAAAACCTTACTAAATGAAGCTAATTGAAGCCTTTCCACCCAAAAAATTAACCGTTTCTCATGGCAGTGCACTCAGCCAAAAACATGAACTTAATTGAAAGTTTGAAACCAAAAATATATAAAAACAAAACAAAAATAAGGGTTTGACACTTGACTTATTATAATTGGAAAAAACGCCACATATATATATATGTGCATAAATGACGTGTCTTAATTTGACCAAAAAAAAATGACGTGTCTTAATTGGAAAAGTATGATTTGTCCACTAAACTAGATCTAATCTCAACCCTCCATTGGGTTCATGTTCGACCAAACACCATTTAAACCGTCCACTGGCTTCAACATGACGTGCACAAATAAAGACGTTTTCTTTTTTTAATGTAAGAAAAAACGTTATTATAAAAACAGGCATGTATCAAATTAAGCAGCCGTTGATATATAAAAGCTACCACCTCTACCTGCAAACTTCTCGTGGGTCTCTTTATTAATGAGTTTTAGCACCTCTACCTCCAAACTTCTCGTGGCTAGTCTCATCTAAACATTTGTTTAGACTAACTAATCCTTAGTATTATGCATGAACAACCTGGACTTAAGTTTTGGTCAATCATTCATAACCATCCCTAATCAATTAAAAGACGACTTACGTAGGTAAAGTATCGAAACTATATCAAATGACACGGAATAAGAAAGAAAATTTTCAATTAATTTTTGACAATCTCGTTCTATCTCGTATATATTGAGATGGAGGACAAGAGCTTAAAATCTTGTTAATGTCATTCTTAGCCTAGCTCATGCAAAAACTACCATATTTTCGACTTGAGTGTTTTATCCAAATTTGACCATATGGACTCAAATTATATTTCGACCAAAAAAAATGGACTTAAATTATAGTATAACACATATCTCCTAGCTCAATCTTATCTTGTTCATAAAAGTTACTCCCTCCGTCCCATTATTTCGTTCCCATTTCACATTTTACACAAGAATTAAGGAGAAATGTAAAAAGTGGGTAGTATAATGATTGGATGGTAAAAAGGAGGAGAGAGGGATAAAAAGTGGGTAATTTGAAGGATTTAGTAGGGGTAATATAGTAAAAGGAGAGAAAAAGGGAATAAAAAGTAGGTAATTTGAAGAATGTAGTGGGGGTAATGTAGTAAATTTGGCACTCAAAAAATGGAAAGAAATAGAAATGGAAAGGAAATTTTAGAACACTTTTTATGAAAAGTGGGAAGGAAATAATGGGACAGAGGAAGTATAAGAAGACGGCCGGTTTTTTGGATAAACTTGATTCTAACTACTTTTCTGATTCAGGAATATTTATAAAACTATATGGCCCTCATTATTATGTATGTCATACGATCTGATTTTAGTAGTGTAAATAAAAAGAGGTATCATGCGCAATTGTCGAACATTGGCTTTAGTTTGTCGTGTCTTCAAATCTCATCTTGTCCTAGTTGCCATCTCTATAATCCCATCTACTTTGTCAAAAAAAGGCCTCTCTTTCTTATTGATTTTCGATTTTTAATTGGTTGTTTATAATTTTCTTTGATAGCTCCACATATCAAACCCTCCTTCTAGGCCGTTCTTGTGTGGCATGTCATTATCATTCTATAAAAGTAAATTGTAGCCATGTATTCTTGATATTTTTGAATCAATTTCTATAGTTGATATGTTGATAAATATGGATTATTATAGACTTTATAGTTGATGTTTAATATAGTTGATTGAGAAAGCGTTGAGATAACAAAATATATACGTTTTTTTGTGTCAAAATGGACAAATAATACAAGATAATACCTCATCCGTTTCAAAATAGTTGTTCATATGACAATTTTTTCTCCTTTGACAATACTTATTCATTTCACATTTTTTCCATCTCTCTTCATTTATACCTTTAATAATTATCACTATTATAATCATTATATTTTTCCATATTTTATTTACCTCAATAATTAACTCTATACTTTCTATCAAAAAAAATAAATTAACTCTACACTTATAGCGGTAATATAGGAAAGACAATTTTCTTAATATGTGTAAATACTCAAACTGAGAACTATTTTGAGTAGGAGTATATGATACACTTATGAAGATGTGTTTATTGAGGATAATCGTCCCTAAAACACCAATCTTCAATACAAGACAATATGGTACGTTGTTTCTTAGGTTAGATATAAGAGCGCCTTCGGTTTTCTTATCTGGTAGTCTATGTGTTACAAATCTTACATTATAGCACGAATATGGTTTACAAAAATTAGTGTTTAGTTGTTATTATGTACCATTGACTTAATAGTTATGAAAATAAAATCTGTAGAGGTATTTGATTTTTGTGGTTACAAAATATCTTTATACATAATTTATCATCATTTACACACACCAAAATTGATCACGATTGATTTATGCAAAACCATTGTTTATGTGCTAAGCTTACAACCACCCCAATATTCATTCAAATTATGACGTGTACCTGCCCAACGAATAAACAACCTTTGCGCACATCCCCCAATCAATTCGCTGTTTATTTTTTTTATTTCTCCAAAAACAAAAAAATAAAAATAAAAATCAAAGGTGGCAGTACGGGACCTTGGGAGTTGGGACAATCAAGTACCTTCTTGGTTTATGCTCCTTTTTTTTCAATTTCCCTTTATTTTATCTCCCCAATAAATATACTAATACGGAGTACCGTAATGGTGGGGTCGGTGTGTGATTTTCCAAGCATCTTTCTGTCCCTCGTCTTGGACAGGCATTAAATATTCCACCCCTTTCTTTTTCCCTTTTTTCAATTTCTGCCCATTTCTTTTCGATTTGCTCACTATTTTGACCATTACTCCCCCCATCCCCACTCTGTATAAAACCCCCCTCCAATTTCAATATCCCCATCATCCAAATCTCATCCCCATCTCAAAACAAACCCTAATTTTCTCTCTCTCTCTCTGTCTAGAAGAAACCAAACCCAAAAGAAAAGAAAGAAGCTTTCTTTAATGGAGGTGGTGACACTGAAAAGGCAGAGGGACGAAGAAGAGACCTCAAACCTAACAAAGGATGAGTCTTTCAAGAGGCAGAAATCCTACGAGGACATCCTCACAATCCTCGACGAGGAGGAGGAGGAGCCCAATCAGGATCTGTCCTCACTCATCACAACTCTGCAACAAGAGATCTCTTCTTCTTCTTCTAGTTCAAGCTCCTCCGAAGAAGATCAGCTCTCTCTGCAACAAATTGAGCAGACCCAGATCCCTACCGAGCAAGAAGACGAGTCCGAGAGGATGATGAAGCATCTTCTAGAAGCTTCCGATGACGAGCTCGGGATCCCGAACACAGAGGCGGCGGATTCCGGTGGGTCCGAGGCGTGGCCGGAGATCGGCGCCGGAGATCTGATGGTTTTTCCGGCGGGGGAGGGTGAGTTCGGAGATGGGCTTTTGTGGGAGATTGAAGATGAGGCCGCCAACTATTATGCGCTCTTGCAGTCGGAGCTTTTTATGTAGTGGTGGGGGTGTTAATGGGAGTAGGAAAAAAGTTAGGGGCGGAAAACGTGAATAGCAGGAAGTTGAGGGCTAAGTTGAAAAGGGGGTTTCTATTTGGTGCGCTCTTTCGAATGTAAATTATGACAGTGACCCTTGAATGTTAGTAGAAAAATGGGATGTTAGAACGTTAATTCTTTTATTATATACAGTACATTCTACTACCATGTTACGTGTTACCGACTTACCATGTTACGTGTTACGTGTTACGTGTTACCGACTTACCATGTTACCATTGATTAAGAGAGGATTAGATTGAAAATAGGGAAATTCCTTTTGGTACCCTCGTATTTTTGACAATTTCTTTTGGTGCCCAAAGAAATTTTGTATTACTTTTGGTACCCCTATGTTATGCTATTTTACCTATCCGTAACCAAAATCAATAATTTACTTTAAAAGTTAACTCTGTTAACCACCAAAAGGCAAAAAAAAAAAAGAAGAGAAATTAAAATTATACTCACACGTGTCTTCCTTTCCAAATCTCTTTCACCGGCAGAAAACCAAAAACACGACAAATTTCCAAGCCCAGAAGCTTGGCCGACGATGGGCAAGGCCAATGACGGGAACCAGGGGTAGCACGAGATGGAAGACGGAGAGGCGACTTTGAGGCCGGCGACGGGGAGGCGACGCCTCGACTAGCGACGGGGAGCCACGAGCTTGATGACCGGCGACGAAATCTGTACAATACTCCAAGGGCGGAACTTGAATCGACAGTACAAGTATGAAAATTGCTATAATTCGTGAGGTTCAACGTGAGTTTAGGGTTTAGTTTCAATTATTGAAAGTTTTATCAAAGCCAGGGTTTCAATTTGGGGATAATCTGAATCTAGGATTTGTAATTTGGGGATAATCCGAAATTAGGGTTCATTTTCTAATTTGAGGAGATTCAATTGCTATACGAGAGATCACTTTCAAGCCAGTAGATGAATTTGAAAAAAAAAACACAGTACTGCGAAATCAAAATTGAATTAAGTAATTGCAGTCTTCATAATCAAAAAGTAGCTAATTATACGATTGAAGGCTTGCATAATCGAATTACAGTAGGTGATTAGGTCAATTTTGTTTTGTAATCGAATTACAATCGTGTTTTTTGGTTTGTTGGCAGGTGAAAGTGATCTGGAACGGAAGACCTGTCCTTGTTTTTATAATTTTAATTTCTCTCTTTTTTTTTTTTTTTTTTTTTTTTTGTAGTTAACAGAGTTAACTTTTGGAGTAAATTAGTGAGATTGGTTACGGATGGGTAAACGTGCATAACGCAGGGGTATCAAAAGGAAATCAAAATTTTTTTGGATACCAAAAGGAATTGTCAAAACCTTGAGGGTATCAAAAGGAATTGTCAAAACCTTGAGGGCACCAAAAGGAATTTTCCTTAAAAATATTCTAGATTTTGTTAATAATAATTGACATGGAGGGTTGAACTATAAGATAAGATCCATAAGTAAAATAATCATGGTTTAGAAAAACTATAAAAATTAACTAAACAAACCATAAAATAGCTCGAGTCGATGATTGATAAGTTCGAGCCAATACGTATGTAACTTTTTCTCTTAAATTTTAGTATGGGTACAAACTTGTCGTTACCCGTGAAGATGGCATGTCACCTCGTGAAGGTGTAAGACAATTAGAGATATGAATATTATTTATCATAAAAATAAAGAAAACATTACAGTATTGACTTTTATGATAAAATGACTCGAATACTTAAGTTAGGAGTAGTGCTCTTAAAGTTTGTATTAACGGTTTAAATGACAAGTAAACTTAAGTATTCGAGTCATTTTAATAACTTTAAACCTATTTTGAAGACTTAATCCTAACTTTTGTTAGGTCTTTTTTGTTAAATAAGCAAAATCCATTATAATCCGTACTACGTATTGCTTTTATGGCCACACCTTTAAAGATTTGTATGATGATAAGTGCAAATTAAATGTGTTCATACTACTTAGTGCTTAGATCCGGGTGCATTCAGGCCGGGTCAGGATGGGCCATTTCTTTTAGGTACGATACAAACCGAGGGAGTGACACAACTTTACCTACACAAGAGTGTAGGTAGATGCATGAGCCCATGACCTTACCTTCTAGTTAAATTTTTATAGATTTTTTGAAATATATATTTGTTACAATAAATGGTATTTAAATCCGAGGGTCCATTTGTTTTCGTAATACCAATCAAAACTAGGAAAAATTACGAAGTTAAACTCATCTGAGATTACATTGCACGATGTCTATATTAACAATGTTTTTCTATTGTAATTAGCTCTTTTAATATTTGTGTATATAGAAAAGAGGAATGCGTGACTTTTTTTGGTCGAGAGGGATGAGTGTGATATTAGAACCTATATGCATTAACAAATAACATAATGATCTTGTTTTATTTGTTATCGAAAAGATTTTTCTATCAAAAAATTATTTTCATCTTTTTTGAAAACCGTGCATTTCTCTCTATTTTTTATATTTCTTACTCCCTCCGTTTCAAAATACATGACCATATGCTCACTTTTTTTTTTTTTGGTTGAGGGCGCTGCCCATAAGAGTCGAACCGGTGACCTCTGGGTACTACCCCTAGAGGCTTAACCGTTTTGACTAAATGCCCGAAGGCATATGCTCACTTTTTCTTGTTTCATAATACTTGTCCATTTCACATTTTTTCTCCATCTCTTTCCATTTATACTCCTAATGATTATCTTTATCATAATCATTACACTTTTTCATATTTCTCTACATGAATAATTAACTCTACATAAGATAGGGGTAATATAGGAATAACACTTTTTTCTTAATATATGTGCAATGTTCAAATGGTCATGTATTTTGAAACGGAGGGAGTAATACACAAGAACAACTTTCTTTCAACCAAAAAAAACAAGAACAACTTTCTATCCAAAAACCTATTTCACCAAACAAGCCTAAAATTGTTAATTCATCTTTGTATGGCAAAATAGGAGCAACAACCTAAAAATCAGGTTGTAAATTTTCATTAAGTTGAATGAATTATATATATATTTTTTATTTCTTATGATTTTCATAATTTATAATCAAAGAGAGGCTTCGTCTCTAGATATGTTAAGCCTCATTAGTCGTACACACGAAAAATCGCATCAAAACACGAGTGTACTTCCAAACCAAACTTTGCGTAAACACCAACTAGAAAAAAAATGCACAAAGTGATATCGATGGACTCACTATCTGTTGGAACAGTGATAGGAATATCACTGGAACAACGTTTTATCCTTGGAGATTATATTGTGACAAATTGATGGAAACATCATTAGAAACAATATTATCTTCAGTTTTGATGATTGACAAACTATCTTGAGCTAAATTGTTCAAAAAGTATTTCAGGAACAATGACTGGAAGAATACCCATGCGTGGAAGGATACCCATGCCAGGAAGCGTTGAAAGTTCAACGCTAGTGGATGACAGCTAAGGATAGAAGCACGTGGCTGACGTCTTATCCGTGATGTCATCTTTCCGTGCCATGTCAGCGATCCGGATAGAGTCTTCTCAAGGAAGCTAAGATGAAAATTAAAATGAGGACACATGGCGTTCATCCAACGGTGCGATTAAAGTAAAATCCATTCTCCCAAATTAGGAGGCAAATTTGGGAAGATTGAAGAGACGTCTCCTTCACTCTATAAATAGGAGATGGTCTGCTACTTTCACTGGTTACGCCTTCAAACACAACAAACACGAAAACACTTCATTTCACAACTGAGAAAGAGAGAAGGCTGAGACAATCTGGAAGATTGTGAGATCGAGTTCATCTGCTCTGGTGAACTGTTTTGTTGAGAAGGAGTTCTCAACTGAGGAGAAGAGGAGACGATTCCAGCTAGGGTCGTCTGGTGAGGTTTGTCTTTGCTGAGTATTATTGTGAAGAGTTGGTACAGATTCTAGGGAAGAGAAGTTAGACAATTGTTCTAGGATTGAGTGAATCGCTAGGAACAGATTGTGCTAACTGTATCTTGACGAATTGTACAACTAAGATCAATAATATGAGAGAAAGGCATTCAAAATCCTCCATGGGAGGTAGAGGTTTACTCTATTGGATTAGTTGATCCAGTAGAGGTTCCTCTATAAGAAATCGTGTCCGTTTACTGTTTTTCTCTTTGTTTGTCATATCTTAGTTTCTGTTTGTTTTCCTGCATACTTTGTTTTCCGCTGCTGCTCAAGGAACTGTTCCATAACAGTTCCTTGTAAGTTCTAACGTTTGTTGATCCTAAGAATTGGTATCAGAGCCTGAATAGCTCTAGATTTGTGCGTTAGATTGCAGGTCTTACAGGATGTCTACAGATCTCGATCAGGAAGTAGGTCTCAACAACAACAAGCCTCCTAGGCTCGTTGAAGGTCGCTACGTGGTATGGAAAAGTCGCATGTTGAACTGGATGAAAAGTCACGACTACCAGGCGTGGATGGTGATAGAAAAAGGAAATTTCAAAATCAATCCAGCCAAGGAGAATGACCACACTCAATGGGGTCCAACTGAGTGGAAGTGCCTCGAAGCCAACTACAAGGCTAAGATGTACTTATCCAATGCAATGAATGATCTGGATGCTACTAAGGTCGGAAATATTGATACTGCAAAGGAAATGTGGACTGCTATTGAACAAATGCATATTGGCAGTGCTGATCTAAAAGATGATCATCAGATGTGTGCCAGGCGAGAGTTTTACAACTTTCGTATGGAACCTGGTGAAACTATTGATAAGTATCAAACTCGCTTTGAAACTTTTTGTACTAAACTGAATCACTTAGGAATAACAATAGCTGAAGTTCCTGAAAAAATGAGAGTGCAACAAGTTATTGATGGTCTATCTGGTGAGTGGATTAACATGCGTACTGCTTTTAAAGAAAATCCAGCTAATAAACTGCTTAAAATGCATGAGATTTTTGGAAAACTAAAATCTTATGAGTGGAGAATGATGGATGCTGAAAAACCTAATAAAGGAATTGCTCTTAAAATAGAGAAGAATTTAAAGGTTCCTAAAACTGTTGAGGAAAAGTGTGAGGAATCTGAAAATGAGTCTGATGATGAGGATTTGGTGTTGATCACTAAGGCTTTAAAGGCTTTGTACAGAAAGAACAAGTTCCGTAGGAACAGTTCCAGTACGTACAAAAGCTCTGGAAAAGCTAGTGATAAGGATGAAAAGGACCTAACATGCTATAACTGTTATAAGAAAGGACATTTTGCTAAAAATTGTCCTAATCAAGCTGAGTCTTCTGAAAGCAAAAAAGGCAAGGAAAAGGCCTATATTGCTGCCTGGAGTGATTCGGATGAGGATCCAGAAGCTTGGGTCAAACCGGATCTCTGTGCTATGACAACGGTGGACAATTCCTCTGACTGTTCCATCGAGGAGGTAAATGATGAACAACGCTTGATTAATTCTTTGGCTGATATTACTACAAATGACTTGATCAAAATAATCAACTCTACTGTGAAAGAAAATGTTGATTTGCAAGAACGAGTTGATATTTGTGAACAACAAATTGATGATTTGATTGCACAGAAAATCTGTCTTGAATGTCCTGTTATGACTAAACAAATTGAATCTGATGCTAAGACAATTGCTGATCTTAAGAAAGAAGTTGATGACTTAAAATTTGAGAAAGATAGGCTGATTAAGGAACTAGACAGGAACAATTCCTATAAAGGGAAAAGTATAATGTCTGAAACTGTATTTGTTCCATCCAGAGCTGGACTTGGATACTCTCCAATTTCTGATGGCATGGAGGAATGTTCTCTGGCTAGGGAACTTGATGCTTGTAAGCCTACTGAGTTAGAAATTGAAAGAGAAAAGAATGCTCACCTTGAGGAAAGAATTAAAGTGCTTGAAAGTGGTACTAATGGAACAAAGGACTATTATACTGGGAACAATAGTCATAAGATGTCTCAGGGTAATGGATCTAAAGTTCCTAATCCGGAAACAATGGAAAAGAATAGGATTCAAAAACCACATTCTAAGTTCTATTTGGGAGAGTACTACAAAACGTGTTGGCATTGTGGTGCTCATGGACATTATAAGGAACAGTTTCCTAAAAGAAAAACTCAAAGTCAAAAAGGTCAAAATGATAGGAACTATGCTAGGAACCATGCTTGGAAATATGCTAGGAACTATGCTATGAGATCTAATGATGTGAACATTGCTGATTTTGCTACTAAGGTGTATTTTCCATGTAAGGATCCAGGCAAAGAGCATCTTGCCTGGGTTGCCAAAGCCTAATCTCTTATGCAGGTGGAAGAGAGGGGGAACAACATGTGGTGCTTGCTCCAACCACATGACAGGAAACAGAAACTATCTAACCTCTCTTCGCACCGGACCTCAAGGAGTTGCAGAAGTACATCAAGGAAATGACAAAATGTGCCTATACTATCCGAGGAACAGTTCCATCAAGCTTCAAGCCTACAACAATGCTGATTTTGCCGGACATTTGGTGGATAGGAAGAGTACACTTGGAATGGCACAATTCCTAGGTGCTTTGGATCAAATTTCAACTTCAGGATTACGGTATTTCTCTTGACACAATTCCTATGAAGTGTGATAGTACCAGTGCTATAAATATAGCAAAAAATCCTGTGCATCATTCTAGAACAAAGCACATTCATGTTAGACATCATTTCTTGCGTGAAAATGTAGAATCAGGAATCATTTCCATGGAACATTGTAGAACCGAGGATCAAGTTGCTGATATTTTCACTAAAGCATTAAATAGACGTCCTTTTGAGCATCTCCGAGTGCTCTTAGGGATGATAACTTTAGATTAAACAAGTCCCGGTTCATTATTCCCTCGATGAAAGGCTAGAATTGATTTTGCTTTGATTTGAACATGATTGCATCATCTTGTCATTGATAATGCGTGCTAGTCTAAATTGATTGGAAATTCTTGAGTGCGTGGAACTTCAGTCGTATTCTTTTTGGCCCAAAATGATCAACCTGATCTTGTTAACCCTCATTATAAGCCGAAATGATGGTTGATCATAAGCTTTCCCTAAGCCGTGGAACAGGTGAAACGTTTCCTATGAGCCTTGCTTGTTTGAAACCATGTTTTACTGGATTCACTCACCTGTTTCCTTGATTGTTCCTTACCGCATTACATATCTGTATATGATTTGTAGTTTGGAAAGATGCTCTTCCCATGTCTTTTCAAACCCGGCCTTTTATATTGATCATGGGGCATGATGGAACAATGAGAATCCTGGCTTACGGAACAGTTCCAGAATCAGAAGCTGAAGCGTCACAGAGTTTTGACAGGATAAAGGTGTGAAAAGTGTGTCAGAATTTGCTGCAGAATTTTTAATTGTGGCCGTTGAACAGTGATTTGAAATGATTTGCTTATGCCACGTGTTGGAAATCGTGGGGAGTGAAAATCGGAATTTTGGAAGTTTTTTGAAAAGGACAGGTTTTTGAACAGTTATTCTTTGGCGTCCCCACTAAAACCCCACACTTATCCATTTTCTCGCCCATCTCTTTCAAAATCTCTTCTTTGTCTTTGTCTTCCCAATTCCGAGTTCTCAAACCCTAACAATGGCGTCTTCTAAAAACAAGAAAGTAAACTTTGGTATTGCTGCTGTTTTGAGACCCAAGCACCCTAACGAGCTTATCCAGCAATGGTTAGAGTCCAATCCTTTCTCTCTTCAATAGAAATTGAGAGAAGATCTGGAGTGTGCGTCTGAACTTGAGAAGGAGCGTCTTGAAAAAGAGATCCAGACATATGTGGTGCCGTATCTGTATGCTCCGAGAAACCCAAATGCTCCTATGTCTATTTTGGAGCATTCATATCTGGAATCTCAGAAAGCTAAGCACTACGCTGCTTATGGGCTTCCTGCTTCAAGCCCTGAGAGGACTCCTTCGCCACCACCTGAGAAGACTCCGGCGACGCCAACGACTGATAAGTTGCCCTCTCCCCCTAGCTTTCCAATTTCAAGTATGCTTTCTACTCCGCCTGAGAATGTAATAACCCTCAAATTTGATTAAGGGTAAAAGAGTAATATTTTATAGTTTTATAGTTTTTATAAATTATAAAATTATAATTATAATATTTTATAATGTTTTCTAAAAATTATATTTCCATAGTTAAAATCATGTTAGTTATTTAAAGAAAAATAAAACAAGCAAAACGCCTACAAGGAGACTTGAACCTCCAACCTCCCCTTATGTCCTCATAAGACACTCATAACCAATTGGGCTAGCTGCACTTTCTATCATTTAGGCCCAACAAGTTAAACAAATTTTCCGTTTTAAAAATGGGGTCGTCTTCAACCTTCCGCCGAGCAGGGGATCGGCTTCAGTCGGGGATTTCTCCTTCGTTCCTCCATGGAAATGGACGCCGTAAGAAGCATTGGATTCCTTGATTCGATCCCATTAATAGCCCTCAATTAATTGGGAGTAATCATCCCGAATTAGTCGCGTAACGGGCAATTAACTCAATAGCTAGGGTTAATGCATAGTTATCCGAAAACTGAGTATATTCCTCTCGATTGATGCGGATTCGGCGAGATTGACCAATCAGGGGTGATGGGAATGGATAAAGGAGCGTTATCATACATTAAATCCTCGACAATCCAAGCGAAAATTGGGGAATTTATGAGATTATTGCCTTTATGAGGTATTAACGCTCATATTGAAGTCGGGGCTGAATTGGAGCAATAGAGGAGCGTTCTACGCCTATAAAGGCCAGGAACCCGTTTGGGAGAATCACCAAACACTAAGCCTCACAAAATCCTCCAAAACGCTGCTGTAATCGCTCCAAATCCGGTCGAGGAAGTCCGACTCTGTTCGAAGTCGGGAGTCGAAAGTCGAGCAGATTCGACCGCCACCGACCTCCGTTCGCAACAGCACCACTTCCAGTCGATCTCCGGGTTCCTTCCGCGTCGATAACTGCTGTCGTTTCCCCGTGCCGTTACGGAAGGAGCGTTGCCGGTGAGACTCTGTTTCATCCTCTGTTTGATATTTCCGTTCGAAGTGCGGTTCATGCTCAGTACAATGTTTCTCACTTAGTTTCATTGGTCAAACAAAGTTTCATTATTTTATTAATAAAAGCCACTATTTTGGGAATTCCTAAAGATACAGTAAACTAAATCAATCTTGTTTTGCTTACAAACTACTTACTATTTATCACGTGTTCAACCTCCTCTATACCAGATTTTGTTTTCTTTGCTAATTAACTTAAGTTTGGTTTTGTTTGGAATTACTATATAAATTTTACGTAGTGAAAACTCTTTTAGAAAGATGATTTTGTAATCCCTATTATATATTGCTTTTGGATAACTAACCAGTTTTTTTTTTTTACCTTTCTTGAGGAACAGAATGTATACAAATATATTTTCATATAAAATATATATATATAAATACCAATTTTTGTTATCTATATACTTGTTCTAAATTAATAATTGATATATATATATATACTTATATTTTACATGTATAAAATAATGTACTTGTTTTAAAAGATAAAGATTTTAAAATTAAGTATAAGAATTTCTTTCCAATTTTGATAAGGAAATGAGATATTTTATTTAGGTATTAATAAATTAAAATTAAAGTTATAATACATAAGAGCTTTTATTTTGATTTATTAATAGTCATTCAACATAAGTTAATTTATTTGAATTATCCTTTCCGGTACCATGTGTTTAACAAAGATTCGAGCCGTTGTCATTAGCGATCTACTCAAAGTCAACCGTAGTCAAATTCCATATCCGAGGCAAGTGGTTTCGGTTCTCTTTTCCATGTTTTCGTACTCGCATGATTTTATCAAATCATGATTTTAATATGTTGGGGACTATTGTTTGAATAAAAGGAACATAGGTTGTATTATTTCATAGATTTAACGACTGTTATTTCTAGATGATATTAGGCTGCGCTAGATGGACATAGGTCTCGATGCTTGTGGACTTATGTATGTGTGTTATCTTGCTTGGATTTAATTACTAGCGTAGTGATCTAGAGACTAAGGTCGTAAGACCAATTTAATAAATTAATTAAGTATCGCTAGGTCGTAAAGTCTAATTTCCCTAGCGTAAGGTCATGACCCAAGCCTGCTCAACCGCCGAGGGGTGTTCGCACTAGTAACGTGCCAAGGGACGTAGGTGCCCGCATCTTGTAATCATTTGATAAAGCCTTCAAAGTATCTTAATTATTCAAGTGGAATATTAATGTGTAAAAAGTATGATCTCAAGATAGATAAGCACTTGTGCACCTAGGTAACTTGACAGGATGGTTAGTACAAAATGGAATACCGTCCTCGCTCTCGGATTTCGTTGAATCTGGTTCCAATCTGAATGCTTGCTCGACTTGTTAAAACGCCTATAAAATGGCAAGATGGGCTTGGTACTTAAGCGCCCTAGCGGCCACCTCCCCGTCGGCACTTACGAGTAAGATGAGGTTCACGTAGTCAACGAGGGTTGTAATAACCAACATCACTTGTGTGAAAGAAGTTCCCAACATATTCGTATTAAACTTTTCGGAACCTTTACCCGGAGTTTTCCTCACAACTCTCTCTTAAAAGTCATGCTCGTTTTCTTGTGGAAGGTAGTAGAGGGTTAGGCTATCGTCCGGTTTTCATTCGGCGTCGATATCCGTCTCTACTTCCTCTCACTAACCCGAACCGCCTTTCAAATTCCCAGTTGCATAGTCTGTCATAAGACTAACCGACCACCCTTTTTCCTTGCATGGTCGGCTGGTGTCAACCGTTTTTCCTCGTGGCGGCACATCAGGTGGAGGAGTTGTTATCAAAGACTAAGGACCACCAAGGAGCTCTCTTCACTATTTCTTTATTTCCGAATAATCCAGATTGAGATCCTCGACATGTGAGGACCTATCTAAGACTCTAAGTTTGAGAACGGATGTTTAGACTTGTGGTTGGATGTACCCGACTTTTTAATTCCGCATTAAGTACCAGTTTATTCTACTCCGCATTTAAAGTTTTCTGTTTGTCTGTTAATACTATAAGCCTAGGGTAACTCTAGAGTAAAATTCCAAGGTTACTGGCGGTAATATCCCTACAGAAAAAAGGGGGTGTTACAATTATGGTATCAGAGCCGAAAACTTTAAGTCGCTTTTGAAGCCCGTCCTTACTCTCTTTCAAGTCGTCTCATAGTATTTGCTATCTTACCTTAGTCCTTGTTTGCGGTCCTTGTAGAAAATGGATTGCAACCGATGCCGGATCATTGCTTTGGAGGAGGAGTTGCGGAGGGCTAGAGAGTTGGAGTGGGCCCAACAGATGTTGAATGACGCCTACTGGCAAATGGAGCCCATTCTCCCAGCGCCCATCATTCCAGAGCCCTCCTTGCCGAATGACGTCCCTCCGATCCCCTATGTCGCGATCGAGGACTCCGAAGAGGAGCATGTGGAGGTAGAGTACACTCCCGAGTCTCCCAAGGGAGATGATTTCATTGCTCCTAAGTATGAGCCTCAATCACCCGGAGAGAATGACCTGATCGTCCCTGCGTACGAGCCTGAGCCTCACATTGTTGACGAGGAGAATGTGGTGATCATTCCTGATACACCTCCTATGGAAGTCCAAAATGATGAGCCACCTTCTCAAGAGCAACAAGCCCTTCTAGAGGAGGATTCCGAAGAGGTGGATCCCGAGGAGGAGGATCCCGAGGAGGAGGATTCCGAAGAGGTGGATCCCGAGGAGGAGGATCCCGAGGAGGAGGATCCCGAAGAGGAAGAGGATCCCGAGGAGGAGGATCCCGAAGAGGAAGAGGATCCCGAGGAGGAGGATCCCGAAGAGGAAGAGGATCCCGAGGAAGAGGTGGAAGTTCTTGAGGAGGAGGATCCTGAAGAGGAGGAGCTGGTTCTTGAAGAGGAGGATCCCGAGGAGGAGGATCCCGAAGAGGAAGAGGATCCCGAGGAGGAGGATCCCGAAGATGAAGAGGATCCCGAGGAAGAGGTGGAAGTTCTTGAGGAGGAGGATCCTGAAGAGGAGGAGCTGGTTCTTGAAGAGAAGGAGCCCGAGAGGGAAGTCGAGGACCCTTATAAGCACTACTCTTGGACAACTCGTGCGACCCTCGGCGACTTTAGGCCCAGGCCCATCGAGGTCGACACGGCGACTTTGGGATCTTTTATGTTGGACTGGCAGAGGCTTCTGACCCGTCATGAGCAGACGATTAGAGGACTTCAGGATCGTTTGCAAAGGGAGCAAGACTTTGCGGCAAACGTAAGGAACAAGATTGAGCAAGGAGTTGAGCTACTCCAAGGAAATGGCACCATCCAGGATCCTCGCAAGTACGACGCCGTACTCCTGGATATGGTGGCTCCCAAGAGGAGGAAGACCGCACCTTAGGAATCTTGTCTAGTTGATCGTTGGGACTAGTGTCTAATAAGTTATCGTTTGCATTTTGGTTTTGAACAATTTGTCTTATGGTTGTGTTTTGAGGATTCAGTTTGTTTCCGCCTCAATAGTAGGGGCATATGCTATATTCCACGTTAATAAAGTCATTTTTCGACTTTAAAGTGTGTTTATGTTAAGTTCTGAGTATTAAACTTTTATGCCTCAAACTTATAGATGAGCAACTCCGACAACAGTTCGTCTAGTAAGGAAGAAAGTAGAGAGAAAACTGAGTCTTCTGATCAAAGCCAGGCACAAGGGATGAATGTGTTCCTTGACGCTGCCACTGCTGAAGCGTTTAGGGCTTTCCTTGCTCAACGTGTGCGTGGTGAGAGAAGCAACACACAAACTACGACTCCAAATGTGGAAGTCGAACAATCTGTTCATTCGGGCAACAACGAACATCAGGCTGCTCCATCTAGGAGTAACGCTAACTTCAATCAGGCGTTGAAAACCTTTCTCGCAATGAAGGCTGACAGCTATGACGGAACTGGAGAACCATACAAGATATCGTATTGGTTTTCTCATGTGGAGCGCTTGTTGCGCACTTTGACATGCACCGAAGCTGAGAAGGTGCACATTGCCTCCTTACATCTAAAGGAGGGGGCAAGTGAATGGTGGGAGAGTACCGGATTGGCTGATCATCCTAGGTTGAACTGGGCAATGTTTAAAGAGAAGATGTATGCCCGATTTTTCTCTGCTGCTATGAGAAAAGAGAAATTAAAAGAGTTTCTTTACCCAAAGACCGGAGGGTTGAAAGTGCCGGAGTTAGCTGTGAAGTTTAACCACCTGTTGCAATATGCTGGAGCTGAAGTCTCTACTGAGGGTCAAAAGATTGAGCATTTCCATGAGTGGATGAACCCGAGGGTGAAGCCACATATGGTGCATCATTCTTGCACAACCTTAGAAGAGTATGTTGATGCCGCCTACAAGGTGGAGGTAACGCTGGAGGAATCCGCAACGAAGATGAGAGGATGGGGTAAACCACCACCGTCAGGATCTCAATTTAGCGGGTTCAAGAGGCCGGCACCCCCCTCCCAGTTTGACCGTTCAAGCAAGGCCAAGACTGGATCCACTCAGTCAAGGTCTACTCAACAGTTAGGACAGCAGAAAACTCCTATAGTGTGCCACAACTGTGGTGAGACGGGGCATATCAACAGAGAGTGTCCTAAGAACAAGCGCACCTGCTACGCTTGTGGAAGGGAGGGTCATATGCAGGTTTATTTCCGTAAGAAGAAGACCGATCAGTTCCAGTCCAAGCAAGGTTCTGCTTCTCAAGGTAATCGGGGTCCAGCTGGGACCAACAAGACGATGTCCATGCAATCCACAGCTCAGAATAAGGGAAAGGCTCCTTTGGGATCGTCAAGTCAGGGGCAAAGGCTGTATGAGATGCGTCGCTCCGACGAACCAAATGCGCCTATTACCCAAGGTACCTTGTCTCTCCGCTCCATTACTGCCTTGCTGTTGTTTGATACTGGTGCCACTCATTCATTTATTTCTGAAGCCTGTGTAGAGCAGTTAGAACTTAAGTGTAATTCTACATGCGAGCCTTTTGTTGTAAACCTCCCAAATGGTGAGAAGATTGTCGGCACCAAAATGCTCACTAACTTTCCAATTAGTATCCAAGGAAAGAAGTTTGATGCTGACCTTATCTGTATTCCAATGGCTCCTTACGATCTCATTCTAGGAATGGATTGGATGAATCGTCATGGGGCCATAATAGACTTCAACACTCGAACGGTAACTGTAACATCAGGAGGGAAGCATGTGTGTAAGTTCAAGGGTTTCCGTGAGGCGGAAAATGGGAAAGTGATTAGTGCAATGAAGGCAGGAAAATTGCTTCGTCAGGGTTGTACTGGGTATCTGTGCTTTGTAGAATCGTCAGGAAAGAAAGTGGTCGGGGTAGAAGAGATCCCAATTGTACAAGAATTCTCAGATGTCTTTCCAGAGGAAATTCCAGGCATGCCTCCGCAAAGAAGTGTTGAGTTTTCTATTGAGTTAGAGCCAGGGACCGGACCTATATCTAAGGCACCCTACCGAATGGCTCCGGTTGAGATGAAGGAGCTAAAGAAGCAGTTAGAGGAATTGCTGGAGAAAGGTTACATAAGACCAAGTGCTTCACCATGGGGTGCACCGGTCTTATTTGTTAAGAAGAAAGATGGGACTTTTCGACTCTGTATTGATTACCGCGAGTTGAATAATGTTACCATCAAAAACAAGTATCCGTTACCACGGATTGACGATTTGTTAGACCAGTTACGGGGAGCAAAGGTGTTCTCAAAGATCGATTTAAGATCTGGATATCACCAGTTGAGGATCAGGGAGGAAGAGATTCCAAAGACTGCTTTTCGTACTCGCTATGGCCATTATGAATTTGTGGTCATGCCGTTTGGTTTAACAAACGCTCCGGCGGTATTTATGGATCTGATGCACCGATGTTTCAGAGAGTATTTAGACAAGTTTGTCGTGGTGTTTATCGACGACATATTGATCTACTCGCCCAGCGAAGAAGCTCATTCGGAGCATTTGAGGACCGCATTGCAAATTCTCCGGGATAATCAACTATATGCCAAGCTGTCCAAGTGTGACTTTTGGCTGAAAGAGGTTGCATTCCTGGGTCATGTAATCAATCAAGAAGGAGTGATGGTGGATCCTCAAAAGATCAAGGCTGTAGCGCAATGGAGGCAGCCACAAAATATGAAGGAGGTTCGTAGCTTTCTCGGCCTTGCGGGATATTATAGACGGTTCGTGGAGGGGTTCTCCAAAATTGCCCTACCCATGACCGGACTTCTTTGTAAGGTACACAAGAAGTTTTTGTGGGACGAGAAGTGTGAAGCAAGCTTCCAAGAGTTGAAGAAACGCTTAACTAGTGCACCCATCCTGACCTTGCCTGACGGTCTCGATGGGTACGTGGTTTATAGTGATGCTTCCAAACAAGGATTGGGATGTGTACTCATGCAACATGGGAAAGTAATTGCATACGCATCTCGACAGCTCAAGTCGTATGAGGTGAACTACCCGACTCATGATCTGGAGTTGGCAGCAGTAGTATTCGCACTCAAGATTTGGCGACATTATTTGTATGGAGTGAGGTGCCAAATATTCACCGACCATAAAAGCTTAAAATACGTGTTCACTCAGAAGGAGTGGAATATGAGGCAGAGAAGATGGTTGGAGTTGATCAAGGACTACGACATAGAGTTGCTATACCACCCAGGGAAAGCTAACGTCGTAGCTGATGCACTGAGTCGTAAGTCTACTCAGGAAGTTTTGGCATCCATGCTCACAACCCAACCAGAATTACAGAATGAGTTGATCCGTGGTGAAATCGAGGTCTGGTTTGGTAGGCAGCAAGGAGGTTTGAGTATGCTAGAAATCCAAGCCACTCTACTTGATCAGATTAAGGAGAATCAAGCTGAAGATGCGGTACTCATAAAGATTAGTGGTGAAGTCCAAGATGGTAAGGCACCTGGCTTCATCATTCAGGATGATGGGTCGTTATGGTTCCAAAATCGCATTTGTGTGCCGGCGATTGAGAACATACGATCATTAATTTTAAAAGAAGCACATTCTTCCGCCTATTCAGTTCATCCAGGATCCAGCAAGATGTATAAGGATCTGCGTAGGAATTTCTGGTGGCCAAACATGAAACAAGATGTCGCTGAGTTTGTCGCTAGATGTTTGGTTTGTCAGAAAGTAAAGATTGAGCATAGGAGACCAGGAGGTGAGTTGCAACCTTTGCCAGTGCCCGAGTGGAAATGGGAAGACATAGCAATGGATTTTGTAACAGGCCTACCCAAGACGCAAACTCAGAAGGATGCTATCTGGGTTATCATTGACAGACTGACAAAGAGTGCTCATTTCATCGCCATTAAGATGACGTGGGGAGTTTAGAAACTTGCAGAGGTCTTCGTCCAAGAGATTGTCCGTCTTCATGGTACTCCCAAGACTATAGTGTCGGATCGAGATGGGCGGTTCATGTCCCGTTTCTGGAAGGAATTGCACAAAGCCATGGGTACGGAATTGCGCTTTAGCACAGCTTTCCATCCCCAAACAGATGGGCAGTCCGAGAGGACCATTCAGACCCTCGAGGATATGCTCAGGGCGTGTGTGCTTGACCGTCCTACGAGTTGGGAGCATGGCTTGTGTTTAATCGAGTTCACTTACAACAACAGCTGGCACTCAACGATTAAGATGGCTCCTTTCGAAGCTTTGTATGGCCGGAAGTGTCGTTCACCACTATGTTGGGATGAGGCAGCTGATAAAGTTTTTCTTGGTCCCGAGTTAGTTGAGCGAACAACTGCCGAAGTTGCACTCATAAGACAAAGAATGCTTACTGCTCAAAGCCGACAAAAGTCTTATGCGGATTTGAAGCGAAGGGCAGTTGAGTTTGAGGTAGGCGAAAAAGTATTTGTGCGGGTGTCTCCGTCAAAGGGTGTTTTCCGCTTTGGAAAACGAGGAAAGTTGAACCCTCGTTATGTCGGACCCTTCGAGATCTTGGAGCGTGTAGGCAAGCTAGCATATCGACTTGCCCTACCCCCTTCTGCACATCCAGTCCATAACGTCTTCCATGTTTCGTTGCTGAGGAAGTATGTACCAGATGAATCTCATGTTCTTACATATGAGGACATCGATATTCAACCAAATGGCACATATGAGGAAAGACCTATTCGGGTGATAGAACGAAGGGTGAAGAGCTTGCGTAACAAAGAGGTTGATTTGGTGCGGATTTTGTGGTCTCGCAATGAAGGTGACGGGGTTACCTGGGAGACATGGGAGACCGAGCGAGATATGCAAAATAGATTTCCAGAGCTGTTCACGACATAGTTTCGAGGACGAAACTATTTTAAGGGGGTACTATTGTAGCGACCCACTTTTCTCTTGCTCAGACTCCAGTTCGGGTGTAAGCTAGTTTCGGGGACGAAACTAATTTTAAGGGGGTACTATTGTAATAACCCTCAAATTTGATTAAGGGTAAAAGAGTAATATTTTATAGTTTTATAGTTTTTATAAATTATAAAATTATAATTATAATATTTTATAATGTTTTCTAAAAATTATATTTCCATAGTTAAAATCATGTTAGTTATTTAAAGAAAAATAAAACAAGCAAAACGCCTACAAGGAGACTTGAACCTCCAACCTCCCCTTATGTCCTCATAAGACACTCATAACCAATTGGGCTAGCTGCACTTTCTATCATTTAGGCCCAACAAGTTAAACAAATTTTCCGTTTTAAAAATGGGGTCGTCTTCAACCTTCTGCCGAGCAGGGGATCGGCTTCAGTCGGGGATTTCTCCTTCGTTCCTCCATGGAAATGGACGCCGTAAGAAGCATTGGATTCCTTGATTCGAGCCCATTAATATCCCTCAATTAATTGGGAGTAAACATCCCGAATTAGTCGCGTAACGGGCAATTAACTCAATAGCTAGGGTTAATGCATAGTTATCCGAAAACTGAGTATATTCCTCTCGATTGATGCGGATTCGGCGAGATTGACCAATCAGGGGTGATGGGAATGGATAAAGGAGCGTTATCATACATTAAATCCTCGACAATCCAAGCGAAAATTGGGGAATTTATGAGATTATTGCCTTTATGAGGTATTAACGCTCATATTGAAGTCGGGGCTGAATTGGAGCAATGGAGGAGCGTTCTACGCCTATAAAAGGCCACGAACCCGTTTGGGAGAATCACCAAACGCTAAGCCTCACAAAATCCTCCAAAACGCTGTTGTAATCGCTCCAAATCCGATCGAGGAAGTCCGACTCTGTTCGAAGTCGGGAGTCGGAAGTCGAGCAGATTCGACCGCCACCGACCTCCGTTCGCAACAGCACCACTTCCAGTCGATCTCCGGGTTCCTTCCGCGTCGATAACTGCTGTCGTTTCCCCGTGCCGTTACGGGAGGAGCGTTGCCGGTGAGACTCTGTTTCATCCTCTGTTTGATATTTCCGTTCGAAGTGCGGTTCATGCTCAGTACAATGTTTCTCACTTAGTTTCATTGGTCAAACAAAGTTTCATTATTTTATTAATAAAAGCCACTATTTTGGGAATTCCTAAAGATACAGTAAACTAAATCAATCTTGTTTTGCTTACAAACTACTTACTATTTATCACGTGTTCAACCTCCTCTATACCAGATTTTGTTTTCTTTGCTAATTAACTTAAGTTTGGTTTTGTTTGGAATTACTATATAAATTTTACGTAGTGAAAACTCTTTTAGAAAGATGATTTTGTAATCCCTATTATATATTGCTTTTGGATAACTAACCAGTTTTTTTTTTTTTTTTTTTTTTTTTACCTTTCTTGAAGTACAGAATGTATACAAATATATTTTCATATAAAATATATATATATAAATACCAATTTTTGTTATCTATATACTTGTTCTAAATTAATAATTGATATATATACTTATATTTTACATGTATAAAATAATGTACTTGTTTTAAAAGATAAAGATTTTAAAATTAAGTATAAGAATTTCTTTCCAATTTTGATAAGGAAATGAGATATTTTATTTAGGTATTAATAAATTAAAATTAAAGTTATAATACATAAGAGCTTTTATTTTGATTTATTAATAGTCATTCAACATAAGTTAATTTATTTGAATTATCCTTTCCGGTACCATGTGTTTAACAAAGATTCGAGCCGTTGTCATTAGCGATCTACTCAAAGTCAACCGTAGTCAAATTCCATATCCGAGGCAAGTGGTTTCGGTTCTCTTTTCCATGTTTTCGTACTCGCATGATTTTATCAAATCATGATTTTAATATGTTGGGGACTATTGTTTGAATAAAAGGAACATAGGTTGTATTATTTCATAGATTTAACGACTGTTATTTCTAGATGATATTAGGCTGCGCTAGATGGACATAGGTCTCGATGCTTGTGGACTTATATATGTGTGTTATCTTGCTTGGATTTAATTACTAGCGTAGTGATCTAGAGACTAAGGTCGTAAGACCAATTTAATAAATTAATTAAGTATCGCTAGGTCGTAAAGTCTAATTTCCCTAGCGTAAGGTCATGACCCAAGCCTGCTCAACCGCCGAGGGGTGTTCGCACTAGTAACGTGCCAAGGGACGTAGGTGCCCGCATCTTGTAATCATTTGATAAAGCCTTCAAAGTATCTTAATTATTCAAGTGGAATATTAATGTGTAAAAAGTATGATCTCAAGATAGATAAGCACTTGTGCACCTAGGTAACTTGACAGGATGGTTAGTACAAAATGGAATACCGTCCTCGCTCTCGGATTTCGTTGAATCTGGTTCCAATCTAAATGCTTGCTCGACTTGTTAAAACGCCTATAAAATGGCAAGATGGGCTTGGTACTTAAGCGCCCTAGCGGCCACCTCCCCGTCGGCACTTACGAGTAAGATGAGGTTGGTTGAGGTTCACGTAGTCAACGAGGGTTGTAATAACCAACATCACTTGTGTGAAAGAAGTTCCCAACATATTCGTATTAAACTTTTCGGAACCTTTACCCGGAGTTTTCCTCACAACTCTCTCTTAAAAGTCATGCTCGTTTTCTTGTGGAAGGTAGTAGAGGGTTAGGCTATCGTCCGGTTTTCATTCGGCGTCGATATCCGTCTCTACTTCCTCTCACTAACCCGAACCGCCTTTCAAATTCCCAGTTGCATAGTCTGTCATAAGACTAACCGACCACCCTTTTTCCTTGCATGGTCGGATGGTGTCAACCGTTTTTCCTCGTGGCGGCACATCAGGTGGAGGAGTTGTTATCAAAGACTAAGGACCACCAAGGAGCTCTCTTCACTATTTCTTTATTTCCGAATAATCCAGATTGAGATCCTCGACATGTGAGGACCTATCTAAGACTCTAAGTTTGAGAACGGATGTTTAGACTTGTGGTTGGATGTACCCGACTTTTTAATTCCGCATTAAGTACCAGTTTATTCTACTCCGCATTTAAAGTTTTCTGTTTGTCTGTTAATACTATAAGCCTAGGGTAACTCTGGAGTAAAATTCCAAGGTTACTGGCGGTAATATCCCTACAGAAAAAAGGGGGTGTTACAGAGAAAACCCTAGTTTCCTCTCAACCTGAATCAAATTCTATTCCTCCTTCATCTCAAACCCAATCTCAGACTGTCCCTACCAAATCTCCTCCACCACCTGCTATTCCTCCTTCATCTTCAACCTCTACTCAAGCTACAGTGGCTTTGCCCTCTGACAGTGATGATGAAGAAGAGGAAGAACCTCTTGTCAGAACGAGGAAGACAGCTGTTTCTAGAGGTCAACGACCTAGACTTACCCGTTCTAAAACTGCTCAACTCCAAACTGCCAAAGAAAAGGCTCAGTTTGATGAAATTGAAAAGGAGTTGAATGCTAAACCAGTCCCTAAGTCTAAGAAAAGTAAGCTTATTCTTCTTGATGATAGTCAAGATGTGGAAGAGGAACAGGTCCCTTCAAACGAATTGTCTCCACCTGCTGAAAGTGAAACAGGCACCATGCTGAAAGGTGCTAAGCTGGCTTCACAAAAGAGTGGTGAGGAAACACAAGCTCAAAGTTCCTCCCCTCTCCCCAATATGCCTAAGGGGAATGATGCCAAGCGTACAAGGAAAGGAAAGGAGACTGTTTCTACAGCCAAAGACATCAAAGAAATCAAAGCTGTTAAGGGAAAAGGAGTGCTAGAGGACACATCAGGGGAACGAAAGATTGCTATTCCACTGGTTGTTACTCAAAAATTTCTTGAGGATCACTTCTTTGAGGAATTTCTTGATCTGCTCAATGCTCAACAATGGGTTCATATCAGTTGTGCCAAAGTGCTTGTCGATCCTGCTCAGGTCCGTGACTTCTTTGCTCATCTCAATATTACAAATATAAGAGAAGAACTGTGTGGAACTTGGCTCAAGGATGGCGACTGCTTTTCCTTTACTACTGCCAAAGTCTCTCAACTGATGAGTGTTCCTACCTCTGGAATCAAGTCCATTCCATCAGCTGGATGGGGTGACTTCAACAGAGCGAAGACTTTTAAACGTCTGTTTAATTGCTCTATTCCTCAAGGAAAGGAACCGTCCACTCAAGGGTTGTCTCAGTTAGCAAAGATGGCACATCAGTATATCTCCAGGGTTGTTATTCCTCGTCAGGAAAAGCGCACAACAGTGACTATTCAGGATGCCATTATGTAAGATGCATTTCTGAGGAAGGAACCTATTTCTCTTGCTCATATCATCATGGGACATATGGCCAAGTGTTGTTCCAAGCCTACTCATTCTTTACCATATGCTGCTTTGGTAAAGTTGATCCTTCAAGAGGAACAGTTCTATGATGAGGAAGCTCCCCAGGAACTGTTTGGCCAGGAGCTGGATCTAGTGAACCTTCAGAAGATGAAGCATGCTGAACTTCCTTCGCCTTCTCCTTCAATTGCTCAAGGTTCTGAGTCTGGTGCTGATGTTCCTACAAGCTCTGTTGATATTGCTGAGACCAACTTGCTTCTTCGCCAAATTCTTGCTGTTTTGGTTGAAGTCAGGGACAAGCTCACTCCTCCTGCTCCAAGTGCTCCATGATCATGTCCTTTCCATTCCTATAAACCTACTATTCCTGTGTTTTGTTGTTTTTGGATTGTGTTTTTAAGACTGCTGAAGTTTCATTGTTCCTCGTTTGTATTTCCATGACATTAAGTACGCTATTATCCTCTAGTGGCTTGATATGCTTTTATGCTTTCAATATTAATTGCCTTATCTTTTTAATGATGCCAAAAGGGGGAAGTATGAATTTTGCAGAGATGCGTTGTCTAAGTGTTATATAGCTGTGCTAATGCTTAGGGGGAATTTTTAGCGTAATTCTTGAGACTTGGAACTGTGATGAATTTCTGGATATATGATCTTCTGATCTAGGGGGAACTTTGCCTGGAACTTTGCCTGAAAAACTTGTGAAGCTGTTCTAGTTCAAAGGAAAAGTTGAAATGCTGATTGTTTTGATTGTTCCTTTCTGTGGAAATACTTGCATCTCTTTATATTGTTTGTCATCATCAAAAAGGGGGAAAATGTTGGAACAGTGATAAGAATATCACTGGAACAACGTTTTATCCTTGGAGATTATATTGTGACAAATTGATGGAAACATCATTAGAAACAATATTATCTTCAGTTTTGATGATTGACAAACTATCTTGAGCTAAATTGTTCAAAAAGTATTTCAGGAACAATGACTGGAAGAATACCCATGCGTGGAAGGATACCCATGCCAGGATGCGTTGAAAGTTCAACGCTAGTGGATGACAGCTAAGGATAGAAGCACGTGGCTGACGTCTTATCCGTGATGTCATCTTTCCGTGCCATGTCAGCGATCCGGATAGAGTCTTCTCAAGGAAGCTAAGATGAAAATTAAAATGAGGACACATGGCGTTCATCCAACGGTGCGATTAAAGTAAAATCCATTCTCCCAAATTAGGAGGCAAATTTGGGAAGATTGAAAGAGACGTCTCCTTCACTCTATAAATAGGAGATGGTCTGCTACTTTCACTGGTTACGCCTTCAAACACAACAAACACGAAAACACTTCATTTCACAACTGAGAAAGAGAGAAGGCTGAGACAATCTGGAAGATTGTGAGATCGAGTTCATCTGCTCTGGTGAACTGTTTTGTTGAGAAGGAGTTCTCAACTGAGGAGAAGAGGAGACGATTCCAGCTAGGGTCGTCTGGTGAGGTTTGTCTTTGCTGAGTATTATTATGAAGAGTTGGTACAGATTCTAGGGAAGAGAAGTTAGACAATTGTTCTAGGATTGAGTGAATCGCTAGGAACAGATTATGCTAACTGTATCTTGACGAATTGTACAACTAAGATCAATAATATGAGAGAAAGGCATTCAAAATCCTCCATGGGAGGTAGAGGTTTACTCTATTGGATTAGTTGATCCAGTAGAGGTTCCTCTATAAGAAATCGTGTCCGTTTACTGTTTTTCTCTTTGTTTGTCATATCTTAGTTTCTGTTTGTTTGCCTGCATACTTTGTTTTCCGCTGCTGCTCAAGGAACTGTTCCATAACAGTTCCTTGTAAGTTCTAACGTTTGTTGATCCTAAGACTATCCTAGTAAAATCGTGTTCACAAGAATCAAAACCAAAATATCCTATACATGAAAGTCTACATTTTTAGGTGTTGAAGAAGATCGAGGTTTGTAGAAGGCGACCAAGAACATTGACCTTCAGAAAATGCACAAATAAGACTAGCTTGGTGGCCGGTAGACTAGTAATTGGTGGTACTCGTACGTACGTAGGACCCAAATATCACTTCAATTCTATTCTTTTTATTTTCCACGCGTTAAGCAATATACATGTTGACAAATCCACAAAAAAGAACTAGATTAATTAACCAAACTACCCACTTAGTTAGATCCAAGACATCTTCTAGACCCTTTCTTTTGATTAATTGCATTTTTTTTTGTTTCCTTGATCAATTGCATTTTTGCCGTCAACGTATGGCAAAGACTTGATAACACGTACATTCATCAAAGTTCTCCTCGCACGTTTTTTTTTCTTCTTGTGTGTTTACTATAGAAATGTACGTGTTTTCAAGTCTTTATGGTACTTTATCTGACGATACCCCGAACTGCTAGATACCTAAAACAATTCTTATACCAAGTTACAAAAGTATAACGCCTTATTTGAGCAACAAAATATTTATCAACTTATAAGTACTTGAAAAAAAAGTGTTAATTATTGGGTTTGGGTTGATGAACAATTTAAGATTAAATTCATTCCGCTACTGTAAATAGGGTACGTCCTAATTGACTATAATACGAATTACCATAGACGTCGGATGTGAATTAGAATACTAAAACCCTAATTCCTTCTTCATTATAATACAGTACAAATTAACTTGGACGTCTGTCGCGGATTAGAATATGACATTCTCATTTCAGCTACTTTTTATTTTTGAGCTGATCTCATTTCTTACTTTTAGTAGATTATATGAACAAAATCTTACCGTTGTGATTTACAAGTGTGTACGTAAATTTAATGGTGGTATGATGATTTTCTATAAATTAATATGATAATTGAGCCCAACGCTCATGACCCCATATGCTATGTGCTTTCTTTATTTCGTTAATCAGGTGGTTAGGTTAATAATTGTTTCCCACTTAATCTGCCTATTGTTTTTGTACGTGGGTGGCCGGTAACCATCTTTTATTGAGAAAAGCTTTAACATCACGATAACTTTTTTTTTGATCAGAACATCACGATAACTTGATAAGGCTATAAATATTAACCCTCCATGCATTTTTCACGTAATTTCAGTGTCTCCTGGCCAACCTTTATCAGCAATAGAGGATAAAGCAATATATACTAGACAAACTTTTTGACTAACTAAACATCGCTAATTTTAGCTTTTACTATATAGCAATTCATATTTGATTTTTTTCTCTTCAATTTTGTCCGTTTCTTTTTTGATTTATGGGAGGGCATAACTCAGATTTGGGCATGTACACGCAAAAATGATTTTTATGAAAAAAATATATTTTCTACAATTTCTCAGGAAAAATTGCATGAAAGCCGTGTTCTTGGAAAAATCGCGTGAAAAAACTTAATTCATTGAGTTGGGACTGAAGTCTGAGGTTGTGAAAAATAACTTGAACTTTCTTACAAATTTGCGATAAACAATCTTAACTATAACGAATGAATATATAGAAACATAAGTATACATCACAATATCGATATGCCAATTTCTAGTAAAATTATGACACAACGGGATTTCTATCAAGATAGCATGATTAGGTTATAGCTACAATCTAACACCTAAATAAATCTATAGCAAGAAAACGATGTATGCCAAGCCAGAGACTTAAATTGCCCACTTGGGGGATCGGTTTGTAATGGCCAATTAATTAATGTTAATCTTGATTTTTAAATTATTGCCACCTGCTTCCGCCATGAATTCAAGTACGTGATCTGATCAAAAAAACAAAAATCAAGTACGTGTGAGCAACTTAGATTACATTAACACCTAATCACAATAACCAATTAATATATGTCGGTAAGGATATGTGCCTGTATTAGAAATTAACCCAAAAAAAAACTTAAAAAAAAATGCCCTCACGCAGGATCGAACTACGGACCTTCAGTTTACAAGACTGACGCTCTACCACTGAGCTATAAGGGCTTGCGTTATGAGTTTGCTATGTCACATTTACTTATTCTGTGATTTCAAAATCAGACAGCAAATGTTATACAGAAAATCTAAGCAACATATGAATAGTCTTACAAAAAAAAAGAAGCTCAGTTTACTTGAAGAGTGTTTATTTTGCAACAAAAATGTACGTAAATGCCTTTGTCATTCTAAGTATACAAAAAACTACATGTAAAAGGATAATGTTGTGTACAATCAGATCAATTCTTCTACTTTCTATACAAACCCCTGCACATGGATGTGTTTTGTAAGCTCCCACTTAACAAGGAGGGAAAGGGGAAGAAAAAAAAAACTGAACCCTACTGACCGCAAGGCTTAATTTTCAGTTTTACACAAGTTTTAGCAGCCATTCAGTACAATTGCTCATGTTCCTAGTCAGCTATTTTCAGTTTTTTCCCACTAAGTACTTCCCTTCCCTTTTCTTGGCATTTCACAGGTTCAGTTGAACCTTCAAAACCACTGAGCAAACAATGTTCACTAATGAAAATGCCATGTTTTTTACTCCCTCCTCTACTGCTTCTGTATGTTGTAGCGCTCAAGTACACTGTTGCTGTGTTCAGTCCACCACTTCTCTGCTTGTTCTTCGCTGAAGCGTTTCCGGCTGCAGGAACAAACATTACAATGCAATCTGTTCAATTACAACTGATCCAGAATAGTCTCATACAATTGATGAACTTTTCAAAGTGTTTTTCATGTTATCAGATTTGGAATTTTGGAGAAGGGATAACCCAGACTTAACCTGAATCTGACACGCTTGAGTTCAGTGCCACCACCTGGCAAGGAGCTAAGAGTTATATAAACGCCAAGCTCGTCCTGTATAACCCATTCTGATTTCTCCGTTTGTGGTTTAGTTCCATTAGCTAATGTGGTTTCGCTTTTTATAGGCGCCACCATAGTTGCCAGGGAAATGTTATCAAACGCCAGATTTGCATCAATGGAGCCATTTGGAAAATCAAATTTGTTGCCTCCTTTATGAACCCCACCCATGTCCTTAAACTGTCAGAAATTTGGATGCTACATTATTCATAACAAAATAATACAAGTATTTTTAAGAAGATACATCCTATCTCGTTTTCATAAGCAAGAGAATATCCTTCTAATTAATGGTATTACTATTTGATCAGATTACATAGTGACATGAAGTCTTTCAAGCAGTAAAAATGTAGTAAGAAACAATGGAGAAAAAGAGCTGTTATTATATATCAATGGTACTAAATGAGCAACTTTTGTAACAACTGTATTTTGTACAGCATATAACTGACCTGTGTAGTCAAAGACCTGATGATTTCTTTTGAAGCTTTTGAGTTTTCAGCTTCATCAGCTGCCACTGCTTTAGCCTCCTTCAGTTGCCTTGATGTTCTCTCTAGCTCAGTTTCCAGAGATTGAACTTTGTGGGTCAGTCTTTCCACCTGCACAATTTCATTCATGTTTTATAATCTCAGAAGTAGAAAATGAAGAGCTGGTATTTTGTACAGAACAAAGACCAAAACTTATGGTAGCATCACAAACATCATAATGAGCAATGAAACCATACGATATCAATCGAGAATAGCCACATGCTGCATTTTATTTACTATAAATATAACAAGACAATAGGCCATTTTGCTACTAAAGCCAGCAAAATGGTGTTCAAGACTTTATAGAGTCCCTTTTGAGAGGCAAATATAAAGAATCAAACAAACTGTATTTGCAGCACTTTCTATATAATATTTCAGCCAAGTTGCATACCTGTGCTTTTAGGTAAAAAACTTCTTGGTTTGAACTCCCATTTACTCGCTGTGAACTATCTCTACTAACTTCAGGTGATGCGGCGAGACTGAGATGTGGTACAGATCCAGCTGCTTTTGGCTTATAAGAAATAGGGGATGATGCTCTAGAGACCATCCTGGAACCAGGAGCAGAGGCCGACACACGTGTGCCAAACTGAGGTGGTGGTGAAGCTCCAGGTTGAAATCCTGGCCAACTATTTTCATTTCCAGTGAGAGAGCCACCACTGTCACACTTTTCCAGTATCACACTACTAGACTTTGAGCTCCCGCCATCACTTTTCCTTATATTATCAACAAACGAAAGTCTGGAGAGGTTGCTAACAAACTTGAAACCCATCTCTTTTTCGAATGATTCGCTGGACCTTTGAACATTATTTTTACTAGCAGGTCTGGGAATTTTCAAAGGCTGTCCAGGATCAACATTCTTCTTCAGTTTGGAGAAACAATCATCACAGACCCGATAAGGCTTCGTCGTGTTAGGAGCTAAAGAAGCTTTCACAGATTTACGGCTACTGCATGCTTTGCAGAAAACAAGTCCACAATTGTAGCAGTTATGGCGTTTTCTTCTGAAATTGAATGGATTATGGCAAGAGGTACACGCAGAATGATCAACACTTGTCATCCATTTATGAAGGCAAATAACTGCAGTGAAATTTGTTCCACATGCTACACTCTTGACTTGTTTATCCTTGAAAAAATCAACCATAGTGGGTTCCTTTCTGTGATCTGTATCTCCATGCCCTAATTGTCCATTTGTACCCCTTCCCCATGTATAAACTTCTGCTTTCGATGTCAAAACAGCAACATGATGTGAACCACAAGCAACTTCCTCAATATAGCTGTTTGCAATTTTACCTCCAACAAGAACAGGGATCATTCCCTTAGCTTCAGAGTTTCCAAGCTGTCCATACTTGGCACTGCCCATTGTATATACTCGTCCTGATATTGTCAGCCCTACTGTAAAATCACGCCCACATGCAACTCCACTAAAGCTTATATTGTCTAACAACGCTACACATTCTGGAATGAATCTGGTTTCTTTATCACCATGTCCAAGTTGGCCATTATCACCATCTCCCCAGGTGAACAGCTTACCTAATGAAGATCTGTCTAAGGAATCAACAATACTAACTTCAGGCACCGTTTCAACAACAGCAGCTGTATGCCAACCACCACAAGAAACCCTCACTGTCCTTAACCCTGCTAAAGCTTCCACTTGTTTAGGCTTTCTAATGCTGGTACGATCTCCATGACCTAGGGCACCAAAAGTTCCATCTCCAAACGTAAACAACTGACCTGAAGAAGACAGAACTGCAGTATGCCAAGGCCCACAGGAGACAAAAATTACATGCAAACCTTCTATAAGGCCAGTTACCTTTTTAGGAACCCAATGACTAGCCTCACTTCCATGGCCAAGAAGGCCAGAGTTGCGAGTACCATCGCCCCACGTGAAGAGTTCACCCGAAACGGTAACAGCACATGTATGATACTCACCACATGCAACTAACTCAACATTTGTGCCAGTGAGAGAGTTTATGAGCTTTGGATGAGGAACGTCTACTTCTACTCCGTGTCCAAGCCTTCCACCTGACTCTTCTCCCCAGCTGAAGATCTCTCCTTGCTTTGTGACCAAGGCAGCATGACGTCCACCACAAGAAACGTACTGGACATCGAGTACTACAGTTGACTCAAGTCCCTTGGGAAGAAGAGCATCAATTTTGTTAGGATTTGAACTACCAACTCTTTGTGGACCGCCGCCTAGGATCCCTTGACCAAGGCCTTCCCCCCATAGGAAGACATCTCCCAAGGAATCAAAATCTTCATTGAAGGAACCCTGGCTAGATGAGCTAACAACACTTGACAGGCTAACCCGTATGTTGTCAGATGCAGAGCTTCGGTTATTACAATTATCTACACCAACGGCTGCAAAACCGAGAGTACTTCCACTGGATTCAACAAGGCTTTGGCTGCTGGATGTTGCAGTGTACAGAACTAAGTCAGAAAATGCCTTTCCAATTCCAGGTTGTGGTTGAAGTTCAGAAGAAGCAGTCTGCAGTTCCCCTGGATCCTGGTTTCAGTCATAAATAAACCAAATATTCTAAGTCAATCTAATTGGACTAGAAGAGACATAACATGAACCAAAGTGCTTAACTATTCAATATTTCACCAACAGAAGGTAGAGAAAGATATCAGAGTTGGCTACTAACAGATGCAGCAAATGACTGAAAAAATTTCCTTGTATTTGGAGTAGTCACGGATGATGAAATACTATCCTTGCTTTCTGATCTCCATCTGCGCCATCCAGCATTTGAAATCAGAGCCTTGAGACCAACAAACCAAACTTCTGCTTCCTCTTTGTCCTTGCAAATCTGATGTGTCCATATAGAGTTAATTATTTTTCATCCACCAAATAAATATGTATAACAGTATCTAACACCTAATATTCCCACTTACTATAATGCAAGGTGAGGACATCTTGTCGTAAAAATAGTTAATCTAACAATATGAAAAACCAAGAAAAACTGTTCAAATTACCAAATCCAAGGATCTATCATTACATATCAATGAAAATGATTGATACTCCTTCTCTGGTCGTGGATATCGTTGAAAAGTAGCCTGGAAGACATGAAAAGAAACCATTCATCAAGAGAATTAACCAAAGATGATCACAGGCAGTTTAAGGTGATGGGAAATCAGAAGAAGGTAAGAAAGCTGGAGGGATACAGACTGATATTTCTGCTGTTTTATTCATCTGAATGTCAACAATGAAACCTCTAATCAGATTGCACGTCTTCTTAATTGACTACTGTCAGCTTTTATTTAATTCTTTTAGATGATTAAAAAGCTGCTAAGAATGAGCAGAGAATTTAGTCTAGAGAAGATCAATGAAATCTATCAGATGCTGAAACCTAGTTCTGGACCATTACAATATAGCTGATAAACATCAGCGCAAGTATTCTACTGCTGGAAAGCAAATTTAATACCTAATAATATAAAAGACAGAAGAATAAAAAGAATTACCGTCCGTTGTCCAGGAATAATCCTCAGTACTTGATTAAGTTTAATCTGTCTCTCATCTTTTCCTGAATACCATATCAGTGAAGATTCATCCTAACCATATGAAATAGAAGGCAAAGATGAAATCGGATGTATAGTAGTGACAACTTCTTAATCACCTTAGAGAAACAAGACCCTACCCTGTCAGCCATGCACAATATGGACATATAACTAAAGCATTATTTATTCATTGCTTTGTACCCACTCCTTTTCTAACCAATTAAAAGATTTTATATCATCTAACTTATTCCTGGATGGTAGTGACATGAAGTGGAAGATTCAGCATTCACACCCGATGAATATCACTGGCTTACATTTGACAGTCGAAATGGTGAAAATTTAGGCCTTCCCCTTCTCCCATACTTGAGCAATGTGGACCCTTTCTTTAATGCAGTGATAGCCTACAAAGTACAGATAATAGAAAGCCAGTTAACATATTAGGTGTCTTTCCAAGGATTAACTCAACAGGACAGGTTAGCAATGTTATTAAAAAAACACATCATGTTGCATATGGCGGTTTTGTAGAGAACAGAATTACTTAGTAGCATGACTATCAGCACTTGGAGCCTGCCTGAAAGCTATGTACAACTTTGCATGCACTTGACAATTTACCCAACAAACTGGTTTTCTGATATGGATCTATTAGATCACGATTGAGAATTATAGTTAGGACTATCTCTTTATCTTTATTTAGGATATATGGTTTATTAATTTCTAGATAGATAGATTGTTATCTTTTACTTTCTAGTTATCTTATTAGTAGTTATCTTATTAGGATTGTTATCTTTTATTATAACAGCTTTGTACTATGCAGCCTATATATATGACTTTTCTAAGTTAATGAAAGGATAAGCAGATTATTAGTAAAGAAGGTTTTAACGTAAAACCTAAGAGGGGTTCTGTCAAGGACGGACTAGCCTCTATCTATCCCTTTTCTATCTCGTTCTTCTAATCACCATAGATTCTAAGCCTAGTTCTGGCGTCTCTAGACCCGTGACTAGATCCTGGAATCGGGCACATAACATTTTCCTCCTTGATTATCAAGTCAAGAGTATATAAACTAGACAACCAGAGAGAAGATGTCAAATCATTGTCACCTATGAAACTTTATTTAGTTTAGGAATTGAACATAGACAGAAGCAAGTACATCTTTTGCAATGCCACACATCACCTCAACTAACCAGAAGATTTACTACTTATCAGACAAAATTTGTACCTGACTCTTCTGATTCTCCGTCAAAGAGTGGTTATAAGAGAAGGATTATATTTTCCTAGATAAAAATTACTGCATGAATCGTCTTGAAGACATAAACACATTGCATGACTAAACATCATAAAGCTAGACATTGAGTTCCAACAACAAGCATAGAATAAAAGATGGAGTAGAATCAAAGGACTAATAGTACCTGCTCAATATCCCTCTCGGCGGGGCTACTCCTAAGTGAATCACCCATTTAAGTTGCAGAACCCGTTGCTGCCCAATTCTTGGAGGTACATCCATTAGCAGAGCCCCAAAGAGAGTATGTTCCTAAGCTCAGCTCCATTAAAGTATTGCTCTACACAAATTCCGCTCTAAGCTACGGAGCGGAAAGCACTTCAATCTCACTACCATAATCCAGGAACAAAGCAATCGAACACTGATTCTACGATTCCACCAGGAAAAGAGTTGAAAATAAGATGAAATTGTTCTATTAAAGAAACTGATCACCTCAGCATTATCTCAATCTTACTCAAGCAACTCAAGAAATCCCTCTCAAATGCGTGAAACCCTAGCTATCGACAAACGCAGAATCTCGAGTCCACAAACACCTCTTCCAAATCCGCATCCGATCGAAAACTATTCCAGGAAACAGATTACACAAAAAGCTATTCCAGGAAACGGCGATCGAACGAATCTTGTACCTGCATTGACCAGAGGAAGCGATCACGAGATCGAAATCGGAATTCCGAACGATTCGGAAGGATTGTGCTAGCTTAGATTCAATGTCGTGGAAGATTGCAACAAAAATAATGCTCCGATTTTGGAGGAATTCAGGGATTTGCTGAGCTTAATCTCTCTCTCCTATGAGACGAAGACGGAATCGATTCGGTGAAATTGGGGGATTTTTTTTTTGTAATTTTTCGGCGAACGAAGAAACGTGCAAACCTGTTCGGCTGGCTCAATGGCATCTTCTATTTCGCTCCTGTGTAATGAAATTGTTCTTGACTTCTCGCAATATTTTTTTAAATGTTCAGTCCAAAAAAATGTCAAATTATTTTATTTCTCGTTTCTTTTGGGATGCCACGTAAGCAGCCTCTGTGGCTCCCGCAATTAACTGCTGAATCTGGGAGTTGTGGTGGGACCCACGCTTGGACAGTCAGCATCTTCTTTTTGTCATCATTGGGAAACATGCAGGCCCAAAATTATTATTGGGCCTATCGAATTTTTTTCGTGGGCCTTTACTTGTTCACTCTCAATAAAAAAAATGGCTTAAAAACTTGTAAAGTTTAGTACACCCAAATTGCTTTTTTTAGAGTCTAATGATGGTTTGTAAATTTCTCCCGAAGGTTTTGATTAACCTTATACTTTTTTCACGCCTAAAAGTAACATAGTGTTTCTTGTTGTTTTGTGAGATACAATCACTTATAAATCACAATCATTATTAACCACAATTGCTACTCCCTCCGTTTCACAATAAGTGTCGTTTTAGCACTTAAAATTTGTTTCATAATATGTGTCGTTTTAGGTTTTCAAAGTGATTTATTAAGGGTAATAATGATAATTTTTATTGGAATGTGTATTTGTTGACTAAAGTTGTTCATTCATTGGCCAAAAAAATGTAATGAGTGGTGAGATTAAGAAAAAGTTGTAAGTTTTAAAGTGAATGATTGCTTTTCTTAAAAACTGTGCTGAAAAGCTAAAACGACACTTATTGTGAAACGGAGGGAGTATTTCAAAGTGCACGCCAAAATAGTTGTTAGTTTTTTTTTTTCGGTCGAAAATAGTTGTTAGTTCAACCTGTGTAACTATGACTGGTTTTTGTTTTGGGTTGGAAACTCGTCTGCTGGTGTAAAAGTGTGGAAGCGAGGCGTTTCGCCTTGTCCATTTCGTTTCCTTTTCTATTTCCGAATCCGTAGATAGAGACTAGTAAGAGCTTAAGATGCAATTGACCCCAAACATACCAGTTAAGTTACAAAACTGTTCATAATATCTAATGTACATGCTACATTGCCGGGGTAAAAATGCAAAGAGTTAGAAATCTCGATCCATCGAACCGAATTTTTTTCAAAATTCAGTGCGCACTTCTCCACCAATCTTTCCGACTAGATTGAGGCTTCAAAGGTTGAGGCTTCAAAGATTGAGGCTTCAAAGGTTGAGGCTTCAAAGGGTAACCCATTCCGCAACATCCATCAGTCTCGTCCATGAATCCATCATACCGATCATCGAAACCCATGTAATTGTTCTTCTTCTTGGAGAAATTGGCTCCACCATACTCTTCAAACCCCATGTAATTGCTCTTCTTGGCTTTCCCTCTATTATGATCAGCCTACACATGTTACACTAAATCGGTAAGTGAAAAATTACAAAAAATTGCCACACTTTTCAGGCTAATTATGGAAAATAGCCCGAACTTCAAACTTGTGGCACAATACCTACCTTGGATATGAGTCTTTGAAAAGCTTCAGTGCCATTCTCTTCAATATAGCGTTCGGCAGCGGTTAAGACGTCGTCGGGTTGCTGGAAGATATTCCTCTTGTTGGGGAAGTACCACATTGTGGAGTTATGATACGGGTTAATGTAGAATGGTCTAATGAAGTTCTTGTAAACATGAGAGGCGCCATTGAATTGGGGTAGCACTAGCCAACATGTCAAGAACAACTTTGCATATCCCCATATTGGAAACCTTCACATTTCGCATTGTAACAACATTTGCACATTTAGGGTGATATAGAATATGAACTAGATCCTTTTGTTATTCTTTCAAAAAGGATAGAAAAAATCATAAAATGTCAATACAAAACATTCACTCACAAATCACCTTGTAACATTTTCCAACAGTTTGAAACAAAATGGTTTTCAGTATGCCATGGATCTAACATTTCTCACATTGCGATACACCTAATATTCATTGACCCTTGTACAATGTTCAAAAGTCATAGTGGTAGGGTTATAGAGGGGAGCTTACGATTCGAGGAGTTTGGCACAGGTGAGTTCAAAGAGAGCGATTAAGGAGTACAAGACCCAATAAGTAAGCCATTGTTGGTCATCAGCTCGAGAGCCACACTCTATGGCTTTGATGGAAGCATGTCTGTTTTAAAACACCAAAACAAGAAAAGGAAAAGAGTAAAGGTGGAATCTTTGGAGACAGAAAGTGGAAAGAGGAAAGTGTAGGATTTACAGAGGAGCTTGTGGGCTGGCTTACTTACAGTGGATAAACAAGAGCAACAACTGGCCTGCAAAAGAACAAGATTTCAAACAGAGGAAATCAAATAACTCAAAACAGAGAGAAATTGGAGAAGAGTTTTTGAGTAATACCCAGCAAGAACATCAAAGTTGTTGGCCACAACAGCGAGGAAGTTCTGATCAGAGGCATGATGAGAGCCACCCATGTTTCTTCTTCTTCTGGTTCTGGTTCTGGTTCTTGGGCTCTGTTTGAAAATGGTGGATTTCTAGGGTTTTGAGAGAGTGGAGACTTCACTCTACCCGGACTCTTCTGAGAAAGGGTAAAGTTGTGTAATGTTGAAAAAGGTGGAGGAATTACGGAGAAAAGAAAAGAAAAGAAAAATAAAGGGTATTTGTAGTTGGAACGCGTTAGGGAGAAAAAGGTGGGTAATTTATTGGATTCTCTTTGAATTGATGAAGAGTGGCCGGATTTAGTGCATTGGAATTCGAGGACGATGACTTGGTTCTGTTTTGGTGTGAATAGTTGTGTAGGCCAAAACATTATTTTGGGGTGTACTGGTGTAGCAATGAAAAGTCCAAAATATACAGGCTTGTGTCGAAATAAAAACACCGAATTTCAATGACCACTGTCGAAATGAAGCTGTTTTCACATTAGTGTAAGTCGGGTTTTTTCCGACCCAAAAGGAAATAAGTGAGTGAGACTTGGGTTGGGCAGATGTTAGTTGTGGCCCGTGGGTAACCGACTCATTCGAGGAATCAGGCACGGACCGAGCGGTGGGCTGGGGTAGGCTCCAGCCCACCCTAAAAAATTAGAAAAAAAAATAGGGTAAATTAAATAATTATAAAATAAAAAATAAGGTAAATTTAGTAGTAAACTGGCGAAATTAAAGTAATTTAGCCCACCCAAATTAGTTTGATACTCCCTCCGTTTCACAATAAGTGTCGTTTTAGCTCTTAACACAGTTTTTAAGGAAAGCAATCATTCACTTTAAAACTTACAACTTTTTCTTAAACTTACCACTCATTACATTTTTTTGGCCAATGCATGAACAACTTTAGTCAACAAATACACATTCCAATAAAAATTATCATCATTCACCCCTATTAAATCACTTTGAAAACCTAAAACGACACATATTATGAAACAAATTTTAAGTGCTAAAACGACACTTATTATGAAACGGAGGGAGTAATAATTAGTCCACCCTACTTTGGAATCCTAGTCCGTCCTTGCGAGGAATAGACTCGAGTTTGTGTAAGAAATCGGATTATGATAGATGAGTTGGGTGCTAGATGAGTGCGAGATGAGATGTATTTGATCCTTCATTTAAGGGTTATTACTTCATCCATCCACCCTTTTTTACGATTATTAAATATTCATAGAAATGTCTATATTTTTGGGGAGTTTTAACTTTTTAACCATCTAGCTAGTACATTCGAACCCTTCACGAATGACATGTAGAGGGGATAATCAAGTGGGTGAAGGATGGGACCTTTAAATCTCTGATTCGGTAGGTCGAGTGATGAATGTGCAATTTACCTATTTTCACCCCTCTACATATGATAATATTGTAACTTGAAAGTCCTCCTAATAAGTAGGAGGTTACCACCAGTCTAGAAAACTTCACCGAACTAGGGTCGAAAAGATTTATGGACAGACCCTGTTCGGCATAGGTTTACGGAAGTTTTTAAAGGTTTTAACAATTTAAAACCTACTTAAATAGATGTTTGGTAAGACCAGGTTTTTTAGGAGTTGAGGTTTTAGTAGGTTTTTTTATGAGGTTTGAAATGATAAAATAGAAACCTTGATAGAGATAGGTTTTAGGAGGTTTCCGGAATTTTTTAACTCAATTTTTTTGTTTTAATTAATAATATTTTTGGTAATTTTAAAGCAAAACTTACTTAAAACCTTTTAATACCGAACATCAGATTAGGTTTTAGCAAGTTTTAAAAAAGAAAACCTCTACTCATTAAAAAACCTACACTTATCAAAAAACCTCTTTACAAACCTACACCTCTTCAAAAACCTTGTTTTGCCAAACAGAGCCTAAAGATGGGGTGAAATTTCTCAGTTTAGTTTCGGTCTATTTATGGTTTAAATTTTATTTTCTATAAAAAAAGGTGAATCAAGTAGGGATTTAATAAGAAGAAAAAAAAAAGTCATTCTAAAAGTGAGATTAGTGAAATACTACCTCCGTTCAAAAATATTTGTCGTTTAAGCCTGATTCTCTTGTTCAATAATATTTGTCATTTAATATATTTTACCACAATTTTTCCAATATTAACCCCATTGATTAAAAATAATTACATAAATACATACTAAAAGGAAAAAGATCTTCAAAAGATTGAGGATAGTTTAGGAAAATCATATGGTTTCTTAATTTTAGAGACAAATCCTAAAACTACATACTGTATATATTCTTGAACGGAGGTAGTATTACGAAAGGAGCACCAAAACAACATTCCTTCATGAAATTTCATACCGATTGGATAGGTCCAATTCGATCAAGTCCGATCCAACAAAACGATCCCAGCCTACATTTGCCAATGGCTACTAATAACAATGGAATTGCTTACTAATGACAAGCTAGGTTAAATGAACATCAAGACCTATTTGGCAAGACATTATTGGTCCCTATAAGACATTTACTCGATCATCTTGTTACACTTTTAGAGTTATCTATTATCAATATCTGTAAATATCAAGCATAAAAAAAAATGTAACATATTTCTACCAAAGAAAATGTAACATATTTCTACCAAAGAAAATGTAACATATAAAGAAAGGAAAAAGAGTATATTTAGAGGTATACACTTTCATTGGAAGTGGGGAACAGAGCACCTGAAAACCCACCTGAAAGGCTGATATTTACCATGTGTGCTCTTCTCACTCCCACGTATAATGTACCTGTCTCAACTAATTCACACTCTTCTGCCATTATTCAACTTCTTATGATCTGATCACCTCATTTTAAAATCAATTCATTATGCCACGATATTCATAAAAATCATCGTTTATATATAAAAAAATCATCACCAACAAACAATTCATTAACAATCAATCACATACTTTGTCTTAATTTTGCCCTAATACTCCATGTCGTACGTACGTACGTACCTAATCACAACAATAATACCAATAAACTTGGCACAAACAATTGTTTTAATTCAAAAGCTCTCATCAAACACACACACACCGACATAAAAAAAGGCAAGCAAGAGAAAAAAAATTCACACTAAACACAAAAAAATTAAGAATTAATTCAGTTATGATGATGAAACATCGTGTTGATCACTTGCTCTACTTTGGCTGATCACACTCGATTGATCATTCCCTTGATGGTGATTATTATTATTATTCTCGCCTGAAAAATTCCTAAACGAATTTAATGACATGAGCATCCCGAATTGCCCTTCCGCTCCTCCGCCACCGCCGCCAATAGCATAGCCCGGTTGCTGGCCCGATATCAACGCCATTGGCCCGGTCGCGAGATTCATGAAATGAAACCCGTTGCCGGTGCTAGTAGCCGTAGGAAACGCCCACATTGCGTTGTTGTTGTTATTATTATTATTGTTATTTTCGCCGCTCCCCATCAGGCTTCCACTGAAGCTGGTGGGTTGGGCCCGGCCCAGGCCCAGGCCTGACCCACCAGTAGTAGTCTCGGAAGGCTGACACCTGTCTCCATATAGGAAGCCACGGCCGGGGAAGTAGCCGGTGGTGGAGGAGTGGTGGCCGAGGCCGGCTGAGATGGTGGTAGAGCGAGACGAGCGGAGGGAGATGTTGAGGGTGGAGAAGTTGGCCGGGATTGTCCCGGTTCCGGTGGCGGCGATGACGGCAGGCTCGGCCTGGTGGAGGAGCCACTCGATGGTCTCGCCATCGGTCCGGTGGCCCAGCTCCCGGGTGAGCTGGAAGACGCGGGCGGCGCACAAGGCAGGCATCCGGATCCGACGGCCCCGCCCATCGACTTTCGTGTGTCGGTCCTTGGTGGAGGCCCGCTTTGGGGACGGCTTTTTAGGCGGCGGAGGAGCGGCCACCGGGCCCGAGTGTGGCCATGACGAGGCGGGCCCGACGGCCGCGACTTGATCGTCTTCTTTGATGTGGTGGAATTGAGGCTTTTGGTGGAGGAGGTGCAAGAATGAGGGCTCGTCACCCATGGAATCATCAACTAGTAAGAAGGGTTAGAAAAATGTTGGTTTGTTTTTATGTTTGCTCGTTTTTTTTCTCGTCGGTAGCCCTAAAAGTTTGTGAGAGAGATGATGAAGATGGAGATTAAAGAGAGGAATGGAAGGAAGCTTTAAGGTAAAGGAGAGAGGGTATAGTGCACACATTTGAGTATGAATTATGGTAGTGCATGTGTCGTTTTACAGCTTCAAGTGTCGACTTTGTCTCGCGAAGTGTGACACATTTTCATCACCACCATTAATTTCTAAAGTTTTTATGTGAAGATTGTATGATGGCCGAGGGTAGGAAAAACTTAGCAAGTTACCTTTGATCTAGGGTTCTTTTTTCAACAACCATCACTTTCTTACATTTATTTGTTTCAATATTCTAATTAATATATGTCTCAACTCTCTATCTAAATGACCCATTAAACATACACTAGCTGTTATAACTAAACCATATAGTATATAATATGTGTACGTGAGATAAGGCATGGCAATTGCTTTGATTAATTCCTAGTGAGCGAGAATGAATCCGGACATGAGCAAATTGGGCTTTTGGGCCTGATTTGTCACTAGAGGAGTAGCAGCCCACTTCATTCAACTTGTCTTCCAGCTGGCCATTAGTTGCAACACACCGTTTTGGAGCATATCTCTTACCCTAGGTATAAAAGCTATCTTTGGTGGAAATCAAGTCCAATTCAACAGACGTGTTCAGCGGCGCTAGTGAGAGAAAGAAGAGAGTTTCATATAGAGAAAGAGAGAGCTCAGAGAAGGAGAAGCCAGGCGGTGGAGATCTCGCCGGAGAACGACGACGGCGAGTCTATCTCGTTGAGATCCGTGGTGGCCGGTGCATTCGAAGCTTCGACTCGAAGCCTCGTTCAGCCTATAGGGGGCCGAATCCCTATCAGAGACTTCTTCCCTTACCTTCTCTTGTTTCTTTTGTGTTGATACATGATGTTGTATGCTCTGTTCTTGGTCTAGTTCTCGCATGCCGTTTGATCTCTGTAATTGTAGCCATCTCTGTAAACTTCTTGAAAAGATTTAGTGGAATCGTTGGGCTCGAGTCTCCCCACTGAGACTCCCCGGACGTAGGACTGATTTGGTCCGAACCGGGTCACCAATCTCGTGTTCTTATTGCTTTCTTGTTCTTAGTTTACTTGCATATCTCGATCTTGCTTTGGTTCGTCTAGATTTGCATATTAGGCTTTGATTTTAACAAAGTGGTATCAGAGCCTTGCTCTGTATTTTTCTTTGCTTCCGCTGTGTTGTGAACCCTAGATCTGCGATTTCAGTTTTTTTCAGATTTGTAACTTTTGTGTGTAGATCTGCTGTTTCTGTATATAGATCTGTCGTTAGGGTTTACTTCCTTTGCTGATTAGGGAGATTCTTGGCTTAGATCTGTTCAAAGCTGTCCGAAATCTCTTATTCTGAGCTCTTCTTGCTACTGTAAAATACAGAACTGATTTTTTCATTTTCTGTGTAACAGGTAGCCATGGCTGATCATTACCGGGTAAAACCGTTTGATGAAGTCATGGATTTCTCGATGTGGAAAGTCAAGATGAAGGCTATCTTGACCAAAGAACGATGCTACCACGCCGTAACTGATGTGTGGGACGCAGACACCACTACTGCAGAAAAGGAGGAGGTCCAAGAACTTGCCCACGCTGAGATTATGTTAAGACTGACCGACGAGGTAGCTCGCCAAGTGGTCAGTCACTCTAAACCTAAAGATCTCTGGGAAGCTCTTGATGATATATACTTGAAAAAATCCCTGCCTAGTAGAATCACTCTGTTATGCAAACTGTTTATGTTTAAAATGGATGTGAATCTGACTTTGAGTGATAATTTGGATAAATTTCTGAAATTAACTCAAGATCTGACTAGGTGTAAGGATGAAATAAAAGATGAACATCAGGCTGTTATTTTGTTAAATTCTTTGCCTGCTCAATTTGATGTGTTGAAAGATGTTATTCAATATGGGCGTGATGACTTAACTGTTAGTAAACTCACTGAAGCTGTCATTCAGAAAAATGAGTCTCTGAAAGTCTTTAAAGTCAAAAATGGAACTAAAATTGAAAATAAGACTGACTCTAAGAATGAAGTTATGTATGTGAAAGGAAAAGGCAAGAATAACAAAAATAAAAAGAAGGCTGATAAATCTGAAAAACAGAATGAAAAGAAAACTGATAACTCTGTTGTGAAGTGTTATTATTATGGAAAAGAAGGGCATTTCTCTACTGATTGTAGGAAAAAGAAAAAGGATGATAAAGAAAAGCAAAATAAAGAAAACTCCAATGGGTACTCTAATGTTTTTGAATCTCAATGTCAATACTCTAATGAGCTGCTTTTGGTTTCTAATACTCATGATAATGATGATTGGATATTAGATTCTGGTTGTACTATGCATGCAACTCCTCATAAGGAGTATTTTGAGTCCTTATCTCTGTGTGATGGTGGTATTGTTATGCTTAGTGATAATATTGCTCTATCTATTAAAGGCATAGGCTCAGTTCCTCTTAGAATGTTTGATGGCACTGTGAGAACTATTCAAAATGTTAGATGGGTCCTTGAACTTAGGAGAAACTTGCTTTCTGAATCTGTCTTGGATGATTTAAATTGCCAGATTATTACTTCAAAAGGAATTAGGGATGTTCTTAGAAATAAAACTGTCTTAATTAGGAGCATTAAAAGGGGAGGTCTTTATCATGTTATTGCTACTCCTGAACTTAATGTCTCTAAAGAAGTTGATAAATCTGAAAATTTATCTCATACCAAGATGTTGCATGCTAGGCTAGGCCACATTGGAAATTCTGGTTTGATGCACTTGTATAAGCATGGCTTGATTGATAAAAAACCTTGTGATCTAACTTTCTGTGAGACTTGTGTTCTTGGCAAGAAAACTGCCCATAGTTTTCCGAAGTCTTCCTATGTTGCTTCCAAGCCCCTAGAGTATGTTCATTCAGACTTATGGGGACCTGCACAGGTAGATACAATCGGTGGAAGGAGGTATTTCTTGTCTCTTATAGATCATTTTTCTAGGAAAGTTTGGGTCTGCTTGCTTAAAACTAAAGATGAAGCTTTTGACAATTTTAAGAGCTGGAAAACAATGGTAGAAAGTCAATCTGGTTTTAAAATCAAGTGTTTAAAAACTGACAATGGTCTAGAGTTTTGTAATAGCATGTTTAATGAATTCTGTAATGAGAATGGTATTAAACGACACCTAACTGTCCCTGGTACCCCACAACAAAATGGTACAGCTGAACGGATGAATAGAACACTATTAGAGAAGGCCAGATGCCTTCTCATTAGTGCAGGTTTGAAAAAATCTCTTTGGGGAGAAGCTGTAATTACAGCTGCTTATCTAATAAATAGGTCCCCATCTGCTGTGATAGGGTTCAAAACCCCTCAGGAGATGTGGACTGGTAAGAAGCCTGACTTGTCTCATCTTAGACCTTTTGGTTGCACAGCTTATGCTCAGATTTCCCAAGGAAAATTGCAACCTAGAGCCCAAAAATGTGTCATGTTAGGTTATCCTGAGGGAGTCAAAGGTTATAAACTACTTCTAATTCAACCTGGAGGTTATAGGGTCATTACATCTAGGTCTGTCACTTTTAATGAATCTGATTTTCATTTCAAGCAAATTCTAATGCCATCTCATGAGAATTCAGGTACCGAAGAAAGAAACGGTCTGTTCTTTACTCCACAAGACACTGAAGAGGAGGAGGAGTTTGATGTGGGACATCACATGGAATCTAGTGGGCTCCAGACTAATAGCACATCATCACCCTCAGCTCAAACTGAGCCCTCTGTAACAGCACCTCACCAATTGGGTGGGGGAGTAAGTAGTTCCAACTCTGCAAATTCAGATTCTACTATACCCATTGCTGAGAATTCTGATTTTTCTGCTGAAAATTCTGTGCATAATGAGCATGATATGAATGAAAATGTTGTTGATATGCCCTTGCATGATAATGAATTAGCAGATTATCAACTCACTAGGGATAGAGAACCTAGGATAAGAATTCCTAATACTAGGTTCAGTGATTTTGTTAATTTGCATGAGCTGCATGATAAATATATTGATGAGAACTACTATAAAATTGTTGAGTATGCTTTTATTGTTGCTGATATGATAAAAAGCTATACTCCTGAAACTTATGAGCAAGCTATTAAATGCAAAGATGCTAATGAATGGTTGAGTGCTATGCATGAAGAAATTCAGTCCATGTATATCAATAAAACTTGGAGTTTAGTTCCTAAACCTGCTAAGGCTAGACTTATAGATTGCAAATGGATCTTTAAGTTGAAAGAGGGAACTAACCCAAATGAACCACCTAGATTTAAGGCTAGACTAGTAGCTAAGGGGTTTACCCAGAAAGAGGGTGTTGACTACAATGAAATTTTTGCTCCTGTTATAAAATACAAAACCATGCGTCTCTTGATTGCTATGACTGCTGTTTTTGATTGGGAACTTGAGCAAATGGACGTTAAAACTGCTTTCTTGCATGGAAACTTGAATGAAACCATTTATATGAAACAACCTAAGGGTTTTGTTGATAAAAATAATCCTGAGCATGCTTGCCTTCTTAAGAAATCCATCTATGGGTTGAAACAATCTCCACGACAATGGAATAAAAAGTTTGATTCTTGTATGCATTCTCTTGGCTTTAAAAGAAGTCAGTATGATACTTGCCTGTACTTTAAGCATGTTAATACTACTTCTCCTTTGTATATTCTTCTCTATGTTGATGATATCTTGCTGATTAGTAGCTCTAAAGTTGCTATAGCTGGTGTTAAGTCAGACCTTAAGAAACACTTTGATATGAAGGATCTAGGGCCTGCACAGAAAATATTAGGAGTAAGAATTACTAGGAATAGGGCTAAGAGGGCAATTTATTTGTCTCAAATTGATTACATTCAAAAGGTACTTGACAGGTTTGCAATGAACAAGTCAAAGCCAACTCCTATTCCACTTGGAGGTCATCTACAATTCAGCAAGAAGGATTGCCCAACCACAAGTGAAGAAAAGAAGAAAATGGAGTTGGTGCCTTATGATGTAGCTGTAGGAAGTATTATGTATGCTATGTTGTGCACTAGGCCTGATCTATCTTTTGCAATTTCAGTATTAAGCCGTTACATGTCAAACCCAAGTCCTGTTCACTGGGCTGCCATGAAATATGTATTGAGATATGTAAAAGGGACAGAGAACATTGGCCTTGTGTATGCTGAGCATAGTCCAAGGACTCACCTACAGGGTTATGTGGACTCGGACTATGCCAGTAACAGGGACACGAGAAAATCCACCACTGCATACTACTATACTTGGGCAGGGAATTGTGTTTCCTGGAAGTCCCAGCAGCAATCGATAGTTGCTCTCTCCTCAACTGAGGCTGAGTATATAGCAGCTACTGAGGCCTCGAAAGAGGCTACTTGGTTACGAGGCATTTTACGGGAGATTGAGGGCAAAACATATGTGCCCACACTCTTCTCGGATAGCCAGAGTGCTTTGTACTTGTGCAAAGATCCGGTTAATCACGAGAGGACGAAACATATAGATGTGAGATATCACTATATTAGACAGCTTGTCGAAAACCAGGAAATAGACATGAAGAAAATACCTGGAGACGAGAACCCTGCTGACTTTGGGACAAAAGTTGTTCCTACCAACAAGTTTGTCTTCTGCAGGGGCCGACTCCACATCGATGATGTTAACTGAGATGTGGGGATCGAGTCAATGAAGAAGGGAAACTTGAGCTAAAACGATTCCATTATTAGCCTTGATAGATTTTTACTTGCATACATACTATTTGGTTTAGGAGGGCATATTGTTATAACTAAACCATATAGTATATAATATGTGTACATGAGATAAGGCATGGCAATTGCTTTGATTAATTCCTGGTGAGCGAGAATGAATCCGGACATGAGCAAATTGGGCTTTTGGGCCTGATTTGTCACTAGAGGAGCAGCAGCCCACTTCATTCAACTTGTCTTCCAGCTGGCCATTAGTTGCAACACACCGTTTTGGAGCATATCTCTTACCCTAGGTATAAAAGCTATCTTTGGTGGAAATCAAGTCCAATTCAACAGACGTGTTCAGCGGCGCTAGTGAGAGAAAGAAGAGAGTTTCATATAGAGAAAGAGAGAGCTCAGAGAAGGAGAAGCCAGGCGGTGGAGATCTCGCCGGAGAACGACGACGGCGAGTCTATCTCGTTGAGATCCGTGGTGGCCGGTGCATTCGAAGCTTCGACTCGAAGCCTCGTTCAGCCTATAGGGGGCCGAATCCCTATCAGAGACTTCTTCCCTTACCTTCTCTTGTTTCTTTTGTGTTGATACATGATGTTGTATGCTCTGTTCTTGGTCTAGTTCTCGCATGCCGTTTGATCTCTGTAATTGTAGCCATCTCTGTAAACTTCTTGAAAAGCTTTAGTGGAATCGTTGGGCTCGAGTCTCCCCACTGAGACTCCCCGGACGTAGGACTGATTTGGTCCGAACCGGGTCACCAATCTCGTGTTCTTATTGCTTTCTTGTTCTTAGTTTACTTGCATATCTCGATCTTGCTTTGGTTCGTCTAGATTTGCATATTAGGTTTCGATTTTAACACTAGCTACTCCATCGTATCCGATCGATTTTAATTATTGTAATAAAAAGTATATATCTAAGAGTGATTTTTGTTTTAAACTTTGTTCTCGTTAGTTTAAAGGGGCGGTATTTTCATTGCTATTCTAGGGCTTTCAGAACAAAGAAATGAACCTTGCATGATTGTATGGTTTTATTGGAAACTAAGGAAATATACAGCATGATACGTGATGGGTACGTGCGGAATTTGCCCAATAAAGACTATAATATAGTATTGCCTAAATGAACGTACTTACGATGCGTATTAAGATAAAAAAACATCATGATAACATATTATAAATATAAGAGAAGTTTTAAGGATTCCTAAGACTCCTTATGATTGACCTAATCTATATATTCAATTTAAGAACAACACTTGTCTTGACTATGTGTAGGTCAGGACTATATATATTGATCATTCTGGTAGCTGATATAGTACTAAATTTTATCTTGCATTGGTAGTTGGACGGTGGATTATTTGATGTAGCTAACTAGCAACTTGCTAGGAACATATATTTGTAAGTTCGTAGAAAACTACAAAACAAGACTAATAAGAGAAGAAATATGTAACATTTAAAAAATGGGTAGGTCCAACATCTAGTGCAACCCCAGCTAGCTTATCTACATATAATTGAATTACGTACCCATATCTAACAGGTAACGACTAACGAGTATATATATTGCTATGATAGAATCTATCACATCTGAGTTACTTTACAGCTTGTATTATACGATTGTGTTTTTCTCTCATTTTAAAAAGTATATATATATATAACTAATATATATCTATATGTGTATATAAAAGCATGTGAGTTTAAGACTATACCGCAATAATTATGGACTTGCAATAAAGAAGCATGAAATAAATCTTATCTAGAGAACAAACAGTTTTCATCAGTAATGGCTTGATATATAGTTTTTTCCCCTTATACATATATGACATGTGAGATTCCGGTGGTCCGAGAGAACTGGGTGATGTATCAGGGTAAATTTAACCATTTCGTATATAAGGTCGGGATTCATCTTTTTACCTAAAAGCTTAAGTTATTGGGCAGGGGTTTCACCCCCTATATATATATACTAGTGGATTTCTTTCTGGTCGGGATTCATCCAACACGTCCCCTCAAGTGGTAACTAGTCTGACCTAGTTTATTCTTTAGCCAACTCGAACCCAAAGAAGGGGTGGGTAGCTTATTCTGATACCATGTGAGATTTCGGTGGCCCGAGAGAACTGGGTGACGTGTCGGGAAAAAGTTTACCATTTCATATATAAGGTTGGGATTCACCTTTATACCCAAAAGCTTAAACCAATGGGCATACCACATTTAATCCTTACAGAACGAGGGGTAACTCGATCATCGAGAAACTAATCGCTTTCGAGTATCGATAAAGACGGGGTGTTAAAGATCTTTAACAATTATATCAATCAACCGTGATAAGGGTTTGCGTAAAAAGTCTGCTACTCCGTTGATCTCTCTGATCGATACACAGTTGAGCTCAGTGGTAGATAAAGATGGGGTCGGGCGGAGGTACCCACGTCTATAGTTTGGGAGGCAGTGGAGTTGTGACTTAAGGTAACTTATGGTCCATCCTAGCTCGTTAGGGTGGCGTATGACCAATCACTACTTCAAGACAATTGGACAAGGCTTGGAAAATAAACTAGTATCGACCCACGGATCATATTACCACTACTCTATCGACCGATGATTGATGACGGGCCAACAAATTTCTAGTTTGGCCTTCTTCGCATAATCCCGACTCCATCATCGGCTAACTAATCGTGGCTCTACTAAAACGAAGTCGTATCAATAATTGAAAGAAAACTGCTATCTTTTTTCTAAATATATAAACGAGAGAAAATAAAAAGGGTAGAGAAATGAATTAGCATGGTGCACGTGATATGTTGTAGGTGCATGTCGATGGAAGAGGGCCCGTTGGAGGGGATGGTTCAAGTTGTTTTCCATATCAGCTGGATTTGTTTTGCCCCACTTTCTTTATTATTTATCGCCTCATATATTTCTACCGTTCCCAGACTTACGTAACTCTTCATTACTGTCTTTATGTTTTTAACTTTGTTGATGGAGGTAAGGATTTTTATTTCCTTGTCAGATTTACTAATATTTCTATTTCTCAGAGAAAAAAGGTTGATACAAGCAATTATAGCGCGCTTGATCAGTAATTAATTGACCAAAACTAATTATCTTTATGCATGCGTGAGAAGAGAAACAAGGAATGAGAAGGAGGCAGAGTTACGTGAAGGAGAGAGGTAGAAAGGGGGGAGGGAGGTTCGAGACAATTAGGGTAAAATTGATTTATTGATTGATTAAGGTCCCCCTTGATTAATTCTCCAAATAACAAATTACAATGTATATAGGCCTACATTATAAACCCTAATGCTAACTCTAATCCTAACGCTTTAATAAAAGCGTCTCAACAAAACCCCGTAAAGAGAATAAGAGAATAGGTAATTAAATCTAACAATAAAAATTATATAATACCCTCGGTGAGAATCGACTCGTCCTCGAGGCGGAAATCAGGAGGAGGTTGTGGAAGCATCAATCAAGTCCTCCAGGATCAAACACAAATGAGGCAATCGATGCAAAGTAGCCGGAAAAATCACAAATCAAAAAAGCAAAATTATGATCAATCTTAGGCGTCTTAGGCACATGGCGTCTCCACTCTCAATAGAATACTCAACCAGGGCCGTAACCCTAATTTTGGAAGGTGGTCTTGGCGAGGCGGTGCAACCACTACGACTCAACGATCGTGTTGCGGGAGACGAGGCGACAGCTGACGCGGTTGGGCGATGACCGCTGCCACATTACAGGCGATCGCTAGTGTGGTGGCTACCAATGAGGGCTTGGTGACTGGCACGGATGTGGTTACTACGGGAGCAGGCGTCTGAACTTTGATCAGAGTTTCAATCTCGTTAGACACGAGGCTAATTCGGTCATCAAAGAACAGCTCCATTCGACAACATCCCTCATAGATATATCATCCATTGAAGCGATTGAACGCCTCTTGGGTTGAAGCACGACTTTGAAAACGAATTTTTGAATGGCATTATCATCATTGAACTTTATTATGTCTTCGATTGGTCTCACGCTCGAGAACACTTGCTCCAAGACTTCACGAGAAACCTGATAAAGTTGGGCATGGATCTTGACATACAGAAAAGTGTGGAGGAGTTTCCGGAGAGCAACAACTTCCAAAACTCTTTCCTCGTTATTCATGGCACGACGTTTAACCTATAATTACAGATCTTATAAACTCAAACTAATGTTTTATTAAAGATATGTGTCCCCGTCCTACCAAATTTTTCTTTTCTTTTTTTTTTATCAAGAAAGGGGCTAGCACCCGTCCTACCAATTTAAGAAGCCTTTCTAGAATGACATGTTTGTTTTTTTTTTGGTCGAAAGAATGACATGTTTGTAAAAATGCTTAATAAAGGATATAGTATATTTTTTTGTTCTGATTAATAAAGGATATATGGGGACTCAAGTTTACTAACAAAAAGAGTCCTGATTTAAGTCGTGTTAGGTGGGCGATAACCTTTTGGAATTGTGCAATTATTTGTTTTGTTACTATCCACTCAAATGTAAGGTGGATAATGCTTTTTATTAATGAACCTACAATCATTTGCTTTCTTGTCTACACACCCATCTTTACAACGACATTTGTGAGTTGCGATTTTTATATATTTGATAGCCTTGAAGAAAAACTTACGACTCTTAATTTTTTCATTGATTTAAACTAGTGAATATAGAATAATACTCTTCTCAGTCACACCATTAGTGTTTCCACCTTTTTAATCAACATTTAGCATATGTGAACGTGTAGAAAATGTAAATATGAGGTCATGGCCAACAATTGTCGCCAAAAATCTAGCTGGTTTATATTTTTCAGATCAAAGTAATTGATTAATGAGTTGGAAATGAGTTGTGAGAGAGTCCATTATAATTTTTTTTTTTTTTTTGATAAAAGAGTCCATTATAATTTGGTTGCAAATCAACAGACATGTACTCAATCATAGAGCAAAATCTGATTTGAATTTCAAATTGAAAGGCTTTAAAGTCGTAGGGCAAAAGACTTTACAAGCTCAACTCACACATGGCATCTCACGTGACATGTTGTGACGGTGATCACCGACGAGGATGGTTCGACTTCCGGCCAAATGTGAATGATACCACGTAGTAAATAATATTTATATAAGGTAAAAATTCGAAACACCAGACATATTTGATAATATGAGAAACCTAGACAAAACTCAATAATAGACACAAATTAGTGTAGTACCCGTGCCTTGCACGGGATTTTTATAAAATTTTATATATATGTTTAAACTCTTATTATTTAAGTTATTTGTTCCCAAAATTCAATCACCACCTACTTTAAAGAGTATTGTAGTTAGATGTAATAAATCCGATCAAAATAATAAGAATCTCAAAAGTAAGAAATTATCTTATTATAACGAATATGAAATGGAAAATGAACCCAAAAGACATATAGATTAAGTAGTGGAATAAAACCATTTCCATATGGTCTATATGGACAAAGTTAGGATATTCTTGATATCATAAAATTGTCGGAATTAGCTTTTGATCTTAAATATGTTTGATTTGTAAAATCTAAATTATCATCATATAATAAATTAAAATACACTCATAATAAACTCTTGTTATTCTTATGACCAAAAGAAAAAAAAGTTAAAATTATTTTATTTTAGTTCAACCAATTTCTATGAGGTTCGCAATAAAAAAAATATAATTTAATCCCTAAAACATAACGGAATTCAAATGATATATTTTCAACCCTATGAAAGTAGAAGTATAATGCAATTCGTTAAAAAATTATCAAATATTATTCTAATAATCATTTCGTATGAAAGTAGAAACTATTTTATTGGAATATCAAAAATAGAGATTTGATTCAAATCAACCCTAAAATATCGGAACTACTTATAGAAAAATTTGGGATGCATATCAACCGTATATAATTACTTGTCATAGTATAATCAAAGTCTATCCACTTAGGAGAATAAAATTATTATTTTAAATTATTTATCATAATTAACAACCTTATTTTTTAAAATAAATTTAGAAAAGCAACATCTCAAGTTCTCAACCATTGGATATTAATTTATGATTTTGAAATTATGTCGTATCTATATAAATGATAAAAATTATCCAGTATAAAATTTTAGTTTTCCTATATTAATTTACATAAAGAGATAATTAAGATACATGACAAAATCTCAAGTTGATTTGAAATAGTAGATACAATTAGATAAAGAATTACCCGTACAAAATTAATGGATAAAAAAAATCAAAAGTAAATCAAAATATAAATGTTGTTTGAAGGATTGCAAATTTGCAAGGTTAAGATTAGATATATTTTTATTGAGACTAAGTGTTTTAAATTGATTTATAATATAACATTAGATATATATTTGATATATTTTGGATGCGTACTATCTTCTAAATATATTTTATTAAGTTGGTGCATAAATATATTTCACTTTAGATATGTTCAATGGTTTTTGGGTTAAAAATATATTTAATAATTCTCAAAAAAGGTGAAAATAAATATTCATTAATTTAAAGGGGAAAGAATTGTGATATTGATTTTTTTTTTGGTCGAGGATTATGATATTGATTTGACATTAGTTAATCAAATCTCATAAATAGATAATATCAAATCTAGAAGATAGTACCCATCCAAAATAACACTAAAAAGTAAAAAGTAGGCTAATACTTCTTAACAAAATCTATAATATCTTGAAAACAAATCATGTTCTGATTTGAATAAAAGATTTCAATAGAAATTACAAAATCAAAAATCATGTTCATAGATGGATAAAAAGATCTCGACAAAGATCACGTTTTAACATTTGAGGAAAAAAGGAGTTTATTTGGAAGGAAAAGAGTTTTATTATTATAAATATTTTATTTAATTCAAAATTGTATTAAAAGTGGACCAAAAAAACAATTTACAAAATAAAAAATAAAACTACGAAAAAAATAAAAAATCTACTTGTTTTGCATAATATTACATTTGATTTGTTATAATTTTTTAATCTATTGAATTTGGATATAAAAGAACATGATAATCTTCTTTTTTCCAAATCTTCTATAGATATCTTTTCCATGATCTACATAAAGGGAGAATCTAAATTAAAATTACCATATATCGTAACAAACATATCTTTAAATTTACCTTATTTATTTTTTTAATTTATTGTTTTTTATTCAAATATATCCAACATTGATAATTATTTTTAGTTTTAAATTTACTTGACAATGGCTCCACAGTCCACGACAAATTACTTGACAATTGCGTGTTAACAAATTATTGAAGTTGATCCAAAAAAGGTACCAAATTACTTGACAATTGCGTGTTAACAAATTATTGAAGTTGATCCAAAAAAGGTACCAATTTTTTATACTAATCCTAACTGATTTAGTTTAATTTTTTTCGGCAATAAAAAAATGAAGCTAAATAAGGATAAAATCAGTTGAGGAGGTTAATTTTTAGATTTTTAGCATTTTTTTCGGCAATCAAAAAACGAAGCTAAATAAGGATAAAATCAGTTGAGGAGGTTCATTTTTAGATTTTTAGCATTTTTTTCGGCAATCAAAAAACGAAGCTAAATAAGTATAAAATCAATTGAGGAGGTTAATTTTTAGATTTTTAGCATTTTTTTCGGCAATCAAAAAATGAATTAAATGACATGGCTTAAGGAAATGATGACACGTGGCAAAATCTGATGTGGCGCATTCTCGGATCGACACGTGGACAAAGCTAACGTGGCACAGCGTGGAGGCTCCAATCCTTACGCCTTTTATATATATAAGGATAAAATCAATTGAGGTGGTTAGTTTTTAGCATTTTTTTTCGGCAATCAAAAAATGAATTAAATGACATGGCTTAAGGAAATGATGACACGTGGCAAAATCTGATGTGGCGCATTCTCGGATCGACACGTGGACAAAGCTGACGTGGCGCAGCGTGGAGGCTCCAAATCTTCTATAGATATCTTTTCCATGATCTACATAAAGGGAGAATCTAAATTAAAATTACCATATATCGTAACAAACATATCTTTAAATTTACCTTATTTATTTTTTTAATTTATTGTTTTTTATGCAAATATATCCAACATTGATAATTATTTTTAGTTTTAAATTTACTTGACAATGGCTCCACAGTCCACGACAAATTACTTGACAATTGCGTGTTAACAAATTATTGAAATTGATCCAAAAAAGGTACCAATTTTTTATACTAATCCTAACTGATTTAGTTTATTTTTTTTCGGCAATAAAAAAATGAAGCTAAATAAGGATAAAATCAGTTGAGGAGGTTAATTTTTAGATTTTTAGCATTTTTTTCGGCAATCAAAAAACGAAGCTAAATAAGTATAAAATCAATTGAGGAGGTTAATTTTTAGATTTTTAGCATTTTTCGGCAATCAAAAAATGAAGCTAAATAAGGATAAAATCAATTGAGGTGGTTAGTTTTTAGCATTTTTTTCGGCAATCAAAAAATGAATTAAATGACATGGCTTAAGGAAATGATGACACGTGGCAAAATCTGATGTGGCGCATTCTCGGATCGACACGTGGACAAAGCTGACGTGGCGCAGCGTGGAGGCTTCAATCCTTACGGCTTTTATATATATATATAGAGATTAAATGATGCATTGATGCTCATGGCCCATGGATGGACAAGAGATTCGGATAGATTAATGAATGAACAAATTCCCATCATTATTCAGAATCCGTACGTTGCATGTTGATGGACCGCTGGGCCTCTGGGCCGGCCCAATACCAAAGCCTGATATTAGTTTTACACTTTTTCATGCAATATTTCACACACATGATTCATTTAGACGTCACCCAAATGCAAACGAGCCTTGTTATACTAAAAATTTCAACTCAATAATCATATTGGCCCCTTAAACTGTATAATTCAAGTATAGTATGCAAGTTTGCTTCGACCAAAAAAAAATATATATAGTATGCAAATTAGATTGGTTTCTTTTTTTTTTAATAAAATGACGGCGTTGAGGTCAAGTACGTGCACATACTCGATCAATAACATGGAGACGTAGTTGTTCTGAATTAACTTTTTTATTACATTTCGTATGTAATGTAACATGCAAAAGGTATACACAAGGTTTATTCTGACAAAATGTTGTTAATGGTTCAATAGTAACATGGGAATTTAATCAATTTATTAGTGTGCCAAAAATTTAAGGGAACTTGTGAGTTGTGACAAAAATTTGAGGGAAGCTTTTCTCTAAATTTTATCAGAGCCAGGTTTCAATCCTGGGACCTGTGGGTTATGGGCCCACCACGCTTCGGCTGCGCCACTGTGATTTGTTGATATAAATATACATTGTTTACTTATGTACTAACACAAATGTATATCCCGCTCTAGATTTCAGCATTTCACTCCTAAATCCTAATCGATCGCATCACCTTTTTCCACGCCGTAGTTAGGTCATTTATTTTGGAATGAGGTATTAATTACAACATAAATATTAGTATTAATTTTTTTTTTGAAATAAAAAAGGAGTGCCCATAAGGCTACTCCTCCAAGCTCAATTCATTCAACCAGACAGTACAAGCTTTGCTTGGGAGATAACGATCCCAAACATGAGTCACTACATCCCAAGGCTCATTTCTTGCCAGCACATGAGCCAGCTCATTACACCCTCTTTTAACAAAATTGAAACTAAAGGCTTCAAAAGCTTTACAAAGCTGAAGTATATCGTGAACAATAAAGGAAATATCAGCAAGACATCTTCGTGCACCTTGAAGAGCCAAAATTAGTTCCTGACAGTCCCCTTCGATCACAACCTTCTTGAGATCATGCATCTGCGCCAAGTGAACACCCTTGAGCATAGCCTTGGCCTCCGCAATAGAAGGTGAAAACTCCACAGCCATCTGCTCTGTGATACCGACCAAAAATCTTCCTTGAAAGTCCCTAATCATAGCTCCTAAACCAGTACCTTTCCCCTCTTTACAGCTTGCATCAGAATTAATTTTAAACCAACCAACATCCGGCGGCCTCCAACTTTGTCCAGCTTCAGGGGTTGAAGGAGTTGTCCTAGCTATTTTCCCAAAATGCATCTCCCCCAACAAACTACAAACATCATCAATAAGCTCCTCTGCAGGTTTGAATTTGGAACAGTTGGGTTTTGAACATAAATATTATTAATGGTCTCAATATGATAGTTTTATATTACTGTTTACAACAAAAAAAATGTTTCATATAAGAGAAAAATCAACGCTATTTTGTTGGCCTATAGTTTTGCAAACAAGTGAAGGAAAAGAAGCCAACAGAAAAGTGGATCCCACGGACACTGTTTTCGACGATTCAACGTCTAACCAACTCCCTAATCAATCAAAGATTCAATTTCCTTTCTATCTTTTTTCTTATCTTTTTCGACGACTTTTCAAAGTTTTGGTCCTATTTTTCTATTCTCCTTTGATCATCTCGAATCGTTGAATAGTCCACATCCTTGAATAGTTGCTAGTTGATTAATCTCCGAATCGACCCACAAACAATCTTCCACGAATCTTCCCTTTTTCCAATCCCTAAATTGCGAGTTTCATCTCAAAGAAGAACAATCGGAAGTGGAAGCCTAACAAGTATTGAAGATGATGGAGTTATCAGATCAAGTTCTGGGCACTTTTGTGCCGATAATCGTTTATTGGGCGTACTCTGGAATTTACACGATATTGGGGTCGTTGGATAATTATCGCCTTCATTCGAGGAAGGACGAAGACGAGAAGAATTTGGTCTCTAAAGGAACTGTGGTTAAGGGCGTTCTTCTCCAACAAACTGTTCAGGTCATTGTTGCAACATTTCTGTTCATGGTTAGTTCTCCAAATCTGATCTTTTCATGGATTTGCTCCACTTTAGTCCCTTATTCATTGTTGAGTATGGTCTTTATAGTCTTTTCCGTTGATTTCCACGTTCAAAGCTTGATCTTTTATGTTCTCCGTTCTCTTAGTTACAACAGTGTATAATTGAAAGAAATCATCTTTGGCCCTACTAATTATAGAACTTTGTGAAATATGTATGATTCTGTCCTGTTGCCCTGTTTTAGAAACATCAACTATCAAATCATGGTTCTATAGGCTTGTTATGTTATCCGGAAACTCTAATTAATAGGAAAGTGTTTTGTGTCGTAAGCCCGAAAATCGGAAACTCGTTTCTAGTATAACATTCTAGTAACCATAGTTCATAGTTGAGTTGCTTTGAATTCAGCTTGGATGAAGAACAACTAGCTAAAACTATGCTGATGTTTTTGTTACCTATGATTCTTTAATTGATTCAATCCCTGTTGTTCAAGGTTGTAGGCGATTCGGCGGAACCCGAAGGTGAAAGTAGCCTTTCCTTGGTAGCTATGGCAAGGCAGTTTCTTATAGCAATGGTGGTTCTAGACACATGGCAATACTTTATGCACAGATTCATGCACCAAAACAAGTACTTATACAAGCACATCCACTCTCAACACCATCGCCTCGTAGTGCCTTACTCGTTCGGGGCGCTTTACAACCACCCTCTAGAGGGGCTACTCCTTGACACGGTTGGGGGTGCGTTGGCGTTTCTGGCTTCAGGCATGTCCCCTCGTCTCTCGATTTTCTTCTTCTCGTTTGCTACCATCAAGACGGTGGACGACCATTGTGGCCTAATGTTGCCCGGGAACGTCTTCCATATCTTCTTCAAGAACAATAGCGCTTACCATGATGTTCACCACCAGCTCTATGGGACTAAGTACAACTATTCGCAGCCGTTTTTCGTTACGTGGGATCGGATTCTTGGAACTTATATGCCTTATTCCCTACAGAAGAGGGAAGGTGGCGGATTCGAAGCTCGGCCTTCTAAAGAGTGTAAGGATGATTAGGTGTTCTTGTAAGTAATTACAGACTATGATAATCTTGCACTATAGTCTTGGTATGAGGTGAACGAAACTTGTAAGTTTTAAGTGGTGGAGTTTGAGTTGTGTATTGAGCTGTATGTTTTGAATCATAAATAAAAATGTCATAGAGAATACAGTAGTTTACATCAGTAGACAACCATTGTGTGACAATGGGGTGTAGAGAAGCCCAATTTTTGGATCGTTTATAATTTTTGGAACATTTATTTGGGCCCACATATTTCATAAAAGTAAACCAAATAGAGAAGCCCAATTCAAAAGGCCCAAATCAAGCGTATGAAAAGAGAATAGGACCGTACATGCAGTCTGTCAGTCTATGCAGACAGATCCAATATCGACGATTTGTAACAAATACGATGCAGAGAGCAGAGGAATAAAAACGTATACCAAAAGTTACACCTGGTAATAAAGTCAATTTGTGCACAATCTTATATATATATACTATACTGTTACAATGAAACAAGGACGCAGCTAGGCGGGCATTGCTAAGGTGATCACTTGCATGTGCTTTACTACGTAATTAGCTAATGTGCGCAAGCATGCATGACAGCATGACAAACAATTCAGCCACATCAAAGAGTACGTTCTTCATTTTATTCCTAGGTAGGTACTGTTAGAAAATCTGTGTGTGTGTTTTGATGGTTTCAAACAGGTTGCTGACAGGAAGTCGCTGACATCACAAAGATAAATCAGAATTCGCCGACTGATTCGACAACCTGGTTGCCCAGAAATCCGAAGCCGAGCGGAACTCTATAAATGGCAAAGTGCGTAGCAGATTTAAGGAAAGCGCGGCAGAAGGATTCTGGAGGTTCTTTTAAGGCAAGAAGAAGTTCATACATGCCGAAAATCTTCATGGATTATTCCGAGATATTTTAGAAGATTTTATTATGTCTTAAGGAGCTGATTAGGAAAGATTTGTAAAGATTGTGTCTAATTCATTCCTTGGGCAAAAAGGATGAATTATACCACGATCTCTCTAGTATATATTTTCTGTTCGGAGTTCTGAGAGAGTTAGGAAACTAGAAGAGAACGGTACAGAACTAAGGGAGAGTTTTCTGTAAGGGTTTCTGAGAGTTTCCGATACTGTAATGTGAGCGAGTGTTGCTGAGGGTAGAAGACAGGTTCGTGTGACTCGAGTCTGTGGAAGGGAGGGTACGAGAAGAGTTGTATTGGGTGAGGGTAGAGTACATAGGCAGAGTACTTGCAAGAGGGCGTGGGATTCACATCTTGGAGTAGGAGAACCTTTGTAAGCCCGAGAAATCAATATAACGAGTCGAAGTGCTCTTCAAGTCCTACCAAGTGAGAAGCTTGGGAGGCAAGTGGTTTTTCCCGAGACAAACTAGTTGGTTTGTGGAGGGTTTCCACTCTAAATACCTGTGTTCAGTTCCGGTAACTTAAAGTCTTTCTTGTTTGAATTTCCGCTGCACAACCTACAGGTTGTTAACTCTGGTCGACGACATCGTAGGTGTCGACGACCTCTGAAGTACTAACAGATCCTACAGGTACGTATTTGAGGTATTTCTATAATCGCATGTTATTAAAAGTATGAATAACTCTTCACATCTTCTTTAATTTACTAGGCAATTTTTCAACGTGTACATGTATTGTCTATTAACTTACAATGATGCCCACTAGATCCACTTCTCCAACTTGCTGCTCACTCGAGATTGGCCTATTTCCTTGATCATCGTTGCCCGTTGCGGGTCCAATTTCTGCTTCCGTTTTCGCCTCCCAATGGTTGTACACCCGTATTCCGTAAAGAAGGAGAAAGGCACCTACCACACTGCATTGAGATCCATAGCGCGGCCATGAGCACATTAGCATGCAAGAGCATCAAATTAGGCGACAAATGCTAGCTAGCTACTCCATAGTATGGTATACTAGTATAACGTTTACCTTAAGTGTAGCTTTCGGTCTAATGCAAGCGGAACTGCTATCACCTCTATGATAAGGTAGATGTAGGCAAATGCAGCTACATAAGATGGCCCTTCTCGTTGTAGACACCATGTCGACCCTGTTGCCAACACCACTGAAATGAAGACGCTCTGCGAATCGTATGCAACCAAATTCAATTCAATGAAGAATACATCTTCATCTATAATCGTTTTTACTTAGTTAAACGTAATGGAACATGAACGATACAGCCCGGGCTACCCTAAATATGTATATTGCAAAACCTTGTATAAATTAGCCTAGTTAGGGCATAGTGGCATACCAATTAATTATGCATCATGTTAACAATATGTTTCAGCTAGGGTCTATATGAGCTAGCTAGCTTAGCCTGATTAATTAGCCCGAGAATTGAAAGAGCTCGATCAAGTGAGATAGACAGGCATTCCTAGAGTTAAACAGATTTGGCCAGGGTTTTAGAAGCAACAATAATAAATAGAACTTACTATGTAATCCAACACCTTTAGCGTGGTGAACAACACTAGCTCATTAGCCTCCTTATTCCAATCACGATGAATGGCGAATCCGCCTGCTACGATCGACCCATAAAAGTAGATCATAGTTGACATCGTAAAGGAATAAGAGAAGTCTGAGCTCATCTTCTCCTGCAAGATAATGTACGTTTAACCATCGATCAGACAGTTGCTAGCCCACGTTAATCCACGTACGTATATATACATAAACTTAACTAAGTGTACATATATACTATGCTTACAATTAAACCGAGGTTCCATCTAAAAATCAATTAATAACTTTGATCGAGCCATGAAATATATATGGATCCATGCGTGTACTGTGTACATATGCGTGCGAGCTAGCTAGCTAGGGCATGAACTATATATATCATATATGTCATGCATGTGTGGTTGAAGTAATTAGGTATACCTGAATAGTATTAGTGAACCAAGTGGCAATAGGTGCAGAACCGGCAAAACAGAGACACACACTCCCCAGAATCACCATACTTGACCGATTTTGGTGCGTCGGGGGCGGCGAAGGTGCAAGATCATTAGTAGTGGATACGTGAAGAATCACAGGGCCTTGGAAGATGGCTGGATGAGACACAATAGCAGCCCCAATCCATGTCAAGACAGCCACCCCCTTCCCTACACGTACTTGTCATTATTCCTATTGTCGACAACGTCTTGACATCCTTGGGCTTGAGAAGGCTGTGAAAATAATAATACACTATTAATATATATATTGAATAGTTGTTAACTATAAGCAAGATCCATATATGATCGATCCATCGAGCAATACGTGCACTTATAGAATAGTGTAGATATATAAAAAGGATGCAGCTAATTAATTAATCAGACCTAGAAAGAGCATTAAGCGAAACGAGCACAATTGGAACTGTTATGGCCACCGTTGAAGAGATATGGGAGGGTACCAACCCAAAACTGATTACGGACACATTTTGCTGCACTGCGCTGTGAGTGATTAATATCCAAATCCAAATTAATTTGATTCAAAGATGGATCAATCAATGCCCTAAATTTAGTAAAAGCTAGCAAGGGTACGTAGGTTAGGTAGGTCAAACGATGAATACGTACCCAATAGCTCCACATATCATAGCGCAGATGAAATCCTTCCATCTCAGTTCTCTCCATCTTGTCCTACATCTCCAAGAAACTGGGCTCGTTAACTAACAGTACGTAGGTTGGCCGGAGATCCGATTGACGGAATTGGAGATCAAAACCAATTAAACCAAGGTAGGTACGTTAATTCATTTCCTTACCGTTCAAGAAAGATGGCAGGAGCGAAGTTGAGGAATAAGCCGAGGAGGAAGGCGAGCATGATCAAAACGGGCAAGTCGATCCCTTGCTCGTACGCCAATTTGGCGAGTATCAATGGAACAGCCACCCCAAGTACCTGGTTGAACAAGGGTATACTTTTCAGAATCGAATCTCCCATCACATTAATCAATTAAGTAGCTAGTTACGTTCGATCTTCAATTAAACTACGATCGACTAACAATCTCGATCGATCGGGTTCTCGCGATCGTAGTTCTAAGGGGATTGAAGGGAAATGGGGACTGGAATATTGGGCCGGCCGGCGTATTTAAGCACATTGCCCGGTCAGTCGATCAGCTAGCAACCAACTACAGCAACAAACATGTCCATGTCGCGCGTGGCTTTATTCAGACTGATGCCACGCGCGCGCCTAGTTCATGCACTACCAATTCTCGATAACATTGTAACATTGCTCCTTATAACATTAACATCAAGATAAATATTCACTAGTTTCTATAAAAAGTGTGGAGAAAAGGACAAAAGGGGGTGGATGAATGATGATGACCACAAAAGGCTATTTTTAATTCAGGTTATTTACCCACGCTAATGTATACCATACTCCACTATTTACGATTATTCTAAACATACCCGATAAAATAAAAAACCAAAATACAACCAAATGTTGTGACGGACTAGATTTGGGAACTTTGTATTTTATGGGCCCAATATGACAGCATGTTTGATTAATGTTCTGGCCCATCCAAAATGTTGGGCTGGACAAACACTTCTTCGGGCTGCAAATGATTGGGGCCCGGCCCATAAACAGCCGCTGATTAAACTATTATTTTTTCATGGAATGTTGAACTATTATATTTTTTTGGATTGAGAATTTGGTTGATAACGAAATAAAGATTTGTTATGAATAAAATAACACGTACCCTAGCTGTAAGCATGTAGGACGTTGACTTGGCTCGAAGATTAAAAAAAAAGAATGATCCAAGGAATTACGTTGACGGCCTTCAGGAAAGAGTCTGATGATGAGCATGGATCACCACTTCCCAGCTCCCCCATAATATCCGCCGTCGTAGAAGCCGGGGCGATCCCGGGCCGATCCATCGCCTCCGATGAATGATATAGATAGGAAGACTCCATGCACCCGGCTTACGTACAGCTATATTGATACATTCCATCTCCGTTGAATGATCATGTGAAACTATGCAATTCCTCTTCATATTTGCCCTCTCAACTATTTTTGCACTGTCGATCTTCCTACGTGTACGTGTTTGATCGATCGATAGCGCAAACATATGTACGTATTTGATCGACATTAAGCACGTACATACATACATCAGATCGAGAGGTGATCGAGAAGAAATTAAATAGAGGGAAGGAAGTAGGAGAAACAGAACGTATAAAGCAAATCGTTATGGTATAGCGATCAGGTTCCTATGTATATATATACCTGACGATTAATTTCATTTAAAAATAATCCCAAAGCCCCTCTGAAGTCTGAACTGATCAAAGACATTCAAATAATTATTAATTAATACCCCTATACTTTATAACAGAAATACGAGATTTTCTTTACTTAACGAGTTGGTGCCCACAGGTATCAATCATTTGATAATCTTTATTAATGGAACAATTTTTTGACATGGCCTCTACAACGGATCCACATTATATGTACATAACTGCTAAACATCAAACCAAAATTTTCATCTCCTTCACACTTGGTAAATTTTTTTTACTATAGCCCCCTTTAATTAGTTTTGCAATATAACATTTACCCATAAAAATCCCGCGACCGTAAGATCTGGAGGGTTCAGATGAAGACATTCCAAATCTAGATAGAATGCAACCCAATAATCCAAGAGGTGAATACAATTACAAGTATATACTGCAATAGTTTAACAAAATCTAAGAAGTGAATACAATTACAAGCATATACTTCAACAAAATCTATTGACAATTTCCACTTTTTCACTTTTTAAAGTTGATTTGAGTATAACATCTATCAACAAATTTTAACGAAATGATATGCATATAAGGTTTATAAAGAAATCAAATAAAGCCACAAATAAGCTTATTAAATATTAATGGTAACCATGGCCTCCTCCCACTACAAGAAAGATACGGAGTATTTGACATAAGGCAATAGTTAATTGGTATAAATTACTTTAGTAATTATTTAATAAATTAATAAATGTTATATTCACATCAATCAGAATCTTCAAGAATTTAGAGACTACGAATCTTTTTTTAATTATAGGTAAGATTTTTTTTTGAGCAGAATTATAGGTAAGATTTGTATAAAGAGGCCAAAATCAATTTATTAATTTTCTTAGTAGGGATATTAAGATAATTTTTCAATATAATGTAGAGTAAAAATGTGTGATGTATATAATCTATCGTAAGCGATGCAAATGTTAATCTTTTTTTGATCAAAAGGAGGGTTATACCCGATTTTATTCATTTAGATCATCACGCAACAGAGAGACAATAGGAGGAGGAGCGCCAACGGAGACATCTGACAAGCAATCCGATCTGTCCGATCTGCAATTGCGAACCGGAGACGCTCGTCCATCTCTTCAGGGACTGCCCAATTGTCGCCCGACTTTGGCAGGGGATGCCGGTGCCTGGCCGGGGGGAGGAGTTCTTCAGCGCTCCATTTGCGGCTTGGATTAGAGCCGGAATTCTCAACAAGAAGATGATCGGCGAAGTGGGGTGCTGGTCGGCAATCTTCACGACAGCCCTTTGGTGGATCTGGAAAAATAGGAATGAAAAGGTCTTCGGGAGGGATGATCCAGTTGCGCTTGCTAGAAATTTTCTACTGGACCGAACCAAGGAGTATAGGGTGTCTTGGGCCAGACGCGAGTTGAAGGACCCAAGCCCAATGAAGCGCCAGGCCTGGATTGCTTGGGAGAAACCTGAGTTGGAATGGGTTAAAGTTAATACTGATGGGTCGGTTGATAGCTCCAACCGAGCGACAGCAGCGGGCGTTATCCGATCGTGTGATGGACAGTGGAACAAAGGCTTTGTTCACAATCTTGGTCAGTGTACGGTCCTGAGAGCGGAGCTTTGGGGGATCCTCAATGGGCTGCGTTATGCTTGGGAGATTGGAGCTCGTCGTGTGATCATTGAATCTGACTCTGAGCTTGCTGTCAAAACTATTAAGAACCCCATCTCTTGCCACCACCCCCTTTCGAGCCTGGTGATTGAGTGCCAAGGCTTACTTAGCCGCGATTGGACGGTCCGGCTACAACATGTCTTTAGGGAAGCGAACTCGGTCGCTGACTCCCTCACTAAGCTAGCTTTTTCTTTCTCTATCGGTCTTCATGTGATTGAGGAACCGCCTGATTGTATTTAGGACTTCATTTATGCGGATGTTCGGGGAAGGGCTACTCCTCGCCTTGTTGGTGCTTAGCCCCTTTAATTAATGTTAAGCCTGAGAGCTAGCCTCTCGTTTGATCAAAAAAAAAATTTAATAGACCTATTAATTTTTATGACTGTCACTACTCACTTCCCAATCCGGCATCCGGATTAGATCTTGGCAGTGGACCACCAACAAAAAATATGTGGGTCAATGGTAGTTCACCGGTAAGGAGTGTAACCGCCACCGAAGAATCGGTCTCCAACACAACTTTCGTAATCTGCCTAGCCCTCAAATGTTAATCTTATGTACCTTCTCAAGTTGCACTCCCAAAGATTTTAAATCTGATTGTTTATAACATATATATAACACTTATTTAGGTGATACTAGTTATATCCCCGGGCCTTGCCCGGGACTTTTTTAAATAAAAATTATAATATTGATTTATATACGATATATGTATTATAATTTAAATAGTAAAAAAGTGAATAGGGTAATAATTAACTTAACAATCGTATATGCTGACATGTATTTTAAATTAAAGCAGTCAACATTCAATTCAGCTCGATAAACACATCGGATCAACCTAAAATTTTATAGTTGAAATCCGAGCCATAAATTAGTAGGTCAATGGAAAACTAAACTTGATTGGCATGTGCCCGATTGGATTGAAACACGAAACCAACTGACTTGACTTGTAAAATTTGCAAAATAAATATGTTTTATAAATATAATAGTCTAGTTTTATTATAGTGTAATATAATAAATTACTATTATATTGTTATATGATATGATTTACTTTTAATATTATCCTAACTATCATATTATTTTAAGAATTTGTTCAATAATAGTGTTGTCACGGATCATATTTTATTAAGAATTGGTATTAGATTACATAAAATAGAAAAGAGACATTTAGTTATGAATAGAAAAGTTATAAAAAAAATCGTACATAAAAATAGGGTAGGAAGAGTATAAATAACTTAGTGATAAAACTGTCCTTAATTATATCAAAATTAGAAATATATATTAAATTTCCCTGAACCCGTATTCAAACTTAGATGACTAAAATATTAATTATATAGATTTGTTGTTGGATAGGTGAAATATTAATTATAACTATATAAGTATTGTTACAAATCGTATTTTATTAAGAAGATTTGATATTAGATTAGATAAAAAGATTTGTATTAATTAGATGAGATCATAATTATTTATGGATAGAACTTAAAACCGCTTGGTTGATTTACCGTACTATTGTCTATATGGTTGTTATAGAGATATCTTATTGTAGAAAATGTATCAATGATCATGTTAATTGAAATAATGGTTGAACAAAATTGATATTACGTACATATGCTATGCACACTAAAAGATAATATGGTAAGTACGCTAAAAGATAATAGTGCAGGTTCAATAAAAACATATAAAATTGCGTTATTTGATAACTATGGATATCTAATTGTAATTTATTAAATCTATGATGAAGAAACGGATAGAATTTTTTTATAAAGTTCACTTATTAAAAATATGATGGATGGTTTAAAAGAAACATAATGACAAAATTGCCCTTAACTGCTTCAGGTTTAGAAGTATACTAGCAGATGATCCGTACCTTGTACGGAGGTGTTATTTATTTATTTATTACTTTGTGTATGAATTTACTATAATAATTACAAATATTATCATATGTGTACTTTGTTTTATAAAGACGCTTATTTTTTGGATTATAAAATGACATAATTCTTGTATATCATCATATATATATATATATTTAAATTTTATTTATGTATTTACTTTTTTTTGAGAAAGTATTTACTTTTTGTACATACATAAACATATCTTTAAATAATTGAGGAAGAATGAAATAAGATAAGATGCATATATTATCACATTTTATTAACAATTGATACAAATCTTTTGGCATTTAATTAAATTACGTAAACTAACTTATATAATAAAATGAATAAGTTTAAATAAAATTTGGATTAATATATTATAATATTAACAATATAGATAATATTTAATAATTTAAATATTAAACCAAATAATCTCGTATATATAAAAATGTAAGGAAAATGTGAGCGAATTATTATCTTAATTAAGAAATCTATCTTTTTTTTTCTAAAGTGTAATCAATATGCAATATTAGTGATATATATGTTAAATATAACATATACTTTTTTATGGATATTTTAATATGATATGATAGTAAAAATGTATTTAATATATTATTTTAATAGAATGAATATTTGTCCTAGATACAGTGGTAGAATTTGCTACCATTGATGATTTTAAAAAAAATACCATAATTCAATTACGAAAATAATTTAAATTTAATATGATCTATTGTTAAATGGGTAAAATATTATAATTATGATTTATAGATTGTGACGAAAAAAATAACTTTTTTAAATAAAAGGTTTATGATAGATCTATGTATTATTTAAATGTGTATAATGATAAGATAGAGATTTATATATTTGGATAGAGTTATTAGTTAAACAACACAAATTCTAATATAGAACTAATATTTTAATTAGATAGATTTTTAAAAAAGGGGGTGATGTGGCGCAATATGGTGACAGAATTTGCTTCCGCTTTAGTATATAGTAATAGATATATTGATGAGGTTTGATACATTATATTAGTTGAAATTAAGAAACATATGTTTAATAATTTCACATAATCTTCAACCAAAAAAATAATTTCACATATCTACTATAATACAGTATAAAGCGGAACCCAAGTCTTTGTTAAAATTTGCCCACATCATCAACCTTGAATAAAATAATGATTTTAATTTTTACATTGATTTTCAAAAAATAACTTATAGTATATCTTCTTGATATCTTATCTAACTTCCTTATGTATACTTAGTATCTTACTCAATTATATATCCTTATACGAATAAGGAAATTCGAGTGATTTTCTTTTATATTCATTTTAAAAAAATCTTATTAATTAATATACATTTTTGTTATTATTGAATCTTAAAGAACAGTAAAAAAAATTCACATGTATCAATAGTATATATTAATAATATAAATTTGAAAATTTGAATAGAATTATTTTAGAATTAAAATTGTATGAATAAATTGTATGAATAAAATTATATATATAGGTCAATAGGTTCGGACTTTCGCGTATCGGATTTGGATTATAAGTTCCCGAGTTAAAAGCGTGTTCGTATCAAAATTCGATCTCGAATCGGTTAATTTAATTTTATATTTACGGGGTTTGTACTAGTTCATTATGAAATTTGGCGTTAATTGGATTCATATAAGTGAACACTTGCTTTAAGCACTTACTTGTCCGTGAACTCATGCAGTAGATGCTGTGATTACTGTTATAAACAAGACAAAAAAAAGGAAGTACAGAACTGAAAATCACCCCATAGTATTTCCATTTCTATCTCCTGCACAAATCACACACACTCTTTTTTCCTCTCTCACAAGATTGAGGTTGTCGTTGCATGACCAAGGAGTTGCTTTACTAGAAAAGCCAGTGTGTAAATACATACAAGTGATCAATCAATCAACTTACAAGTGTAATCCTCACAAGAGGCCCTTCTGCAGAAACTCCATAGGCAAAAATCAGTGCTCTGATCAAACATAATCCCATAGCCTGAGTTCCTGGCATAATGCAATCGTGGTAGTAACAGCCGCCTTAGCAAGAGGACCAACGAGAGGACGCACTTTGTAAGCATAATGGTATTATAACTTGACTAAATCAGCCAATCAATCACTAATCCGGGTGACTATGTAGCGGCCCTTTTCCAGATCGTAGATTGTTTTCAAGGACGGGTTCCTCCACTTTGAGAATGACCAAGCAACAAATATTACGATGATTGAAGCCATAACTATCAAGAAGAGATTAGAAAAGCCTTCACTTGAAAAGAAGCTTGGCATCCATTCTGTGTGATTTGAGTTGAGGTCAGTTGTTGTCTGTAAGATGAAAGCTCCCATTGCCCAATCGAGCGGAGTGTTCTCAACTTTATTAGTGTATTTGATCCTGTGCCATTGGAAACAAAACTTCCAGAAACTGTCCCAAAAAATCTTCTTTACTTGAAGAAAACAAGGAAAAAGATGTTAGAAATCAGCATACCTTCCATCATCTAAGGAGATCTTGAGACTGTCATGAAGAAAGGCGACGATATAAGCAGAAGAGAAACATATTGGCAAGAGATCTTCATCAGCAGCTGAAGGGTATTTTCTTCTTATACTAGACCAATCATTTGAGCAAAACTCCTTCCCAGCTGCCATCAAATCTGAAAGCATCAACTCCGGAGCCAACCCCAGAAACTAAACAAGAAGAAGAGGAAGGGGGCCACAAAAATAAAATCAGCATCACCAATATTTAGGAATACAATTATTTTCCATTAAAAAGTAAGGGGAAAGAAACCTTTGAAGTATGGAAGAAATTCTCGGTAGCCAAAAATCTGCCATCAATCTTGGGTATAAATGTTGATCCCACAGAGCAATGTTGATAAGAACATTTCTCTATTTCAACAGGAAAAAATGAACAGATTGTTAGTCACATAATTGAAGGTTTTATATAGTGCAAGCAGCTTATCAGGTCCGGAAACCTTTTTGTTCTTGTAACAGTGTTAATGCAGCAGCTCTGCAATCTGAAAAATTGCCCCTTGCATGAAAAGATGATGTGTACTTTTGAGCTGAAGGACCAGGAGATAAGTTCCGTGCTTTAGCATCGTGTGGGTATCCCGTTGGTGTGCAAGGATCTATGACTAAGCCATTGATTGGAGCACCCGGAGCTTCATCAGAGGAAAAACCAGTTATTGCACACTGAGATTCTATAAAAAGAATCAATTTATAAGAGATTACAAAGTTGTACTTACCGACAGGCAAGCCACCAGAAACAATTAAATCTTTCAGTGAATCAAATGCCACATTCTGCAATATAATAATGAATTGGAAATCAAAATCTATTGATGCTTCCATTAGTACCTCTGGGTTAGCAAGAAGCTCCCTTACACTGACAGAGATAATTTAATTTATTTATAAAGGAATGCACTTTCAGATAAGTAATGCACTTCTTCCATTCACAATAGTAATGCACCTGGCCCAATTGAAGCAAGCTATGACTGTACAGAGTATATGTAGTATTTCCGTACTTGAGGCTACGAGAGAACTCAACGGGCATCGTCTCACTGGGAACAAAAGTCACCTGAAGTAATTCAGATTTTCAGACACCATTAGAACATGAAATCCATCACATCACCCACACTGGGAGGTATCCAGACAAGATTTAAAGTGTTAAAGAGATCTCTTATATAGATCTCATTTGAACAGAAGACAGCGAGTCAATAAAATATTGACGATAAAAATTTGCAAAGTTTCTGGTATGTGCAACCTAGGTTAACTTAATTCTCCTCAGATCATGCCTACATAATGTTAAAATTGTACCTGAGCAGAAGCTCCACCAAGCTCAATGATCCCAGTTGTTTGCGAAGGATCACCTCCAAGACTGCCAAGGGCATAGTTTGCCACAACCCAAGCATACAACCCCTCATCAGATCCTAAAACCAAAACATAAGTACTTAGAACAACAGCATGTACTAATCTTGGGCATTACTGCTCTGGCAAGTTTTAAACTGCTTTTATTGATAGAATGCTATTCCAAAAATGTGAACTGCACAAGCTTAAGACCTCGGTCATTATACCTAAACATCTAAGAGCTAAGAGCCAAGAGATGCCAGCATTTAAAGTAGGGCAACAATATCATAACTGAGGCTAATCAACTTAACTAGACCCTCACTCTATAGCATATACACACAATGCAAGTTACAACAACTCAACTTTGCAATCATCAACATCACAGATCACTAGATACTGGCAAGTCCATCTCATTTACTTAATTGATCAACTCTCAACTCTACCCAATAAATTCTGCACATTTAGGTCTTCAACCTACCATCTGTCTCACAAGCCTGCACACCATTGCCATAAATACAGTACACAATCAAAGAAACAAGCTACACAATGAAAAGATTCAATCTTTTTGCATGATTCCACAAACCTGTGATCACTGAAGCCCAATCTCTATGAAACTTAAACCCTGACGAGCTGAGAACGCGCCTACACGACTCCAAAATCATCTCCTGAACCTTCAAATCGAGCAACCTCAGCCCAGCCGTAGCCATTAACCTAATCTCAGTCACCTTCCAAAACTGCTCGGGAACCCTCTTCTTCCCAAACTCCACCAATTCAGCCAACGACCCGCCCGCCTCCTCCGGATCACCCGAAAACGCCGACAATCCGGGGCTGACCCGCATCGATTCGAGCCCATCGGGCCCGAAATCGAACACGGGCGTATCCCCTTCGAGTCTGTATTCAAACACATGGACTCTAGACCCTGTGCTTCCGCCGTCGATGATAATGGCGAATCTGGGGCCAATTTCAGGGCTTTTGCGCCCGAATAGGAGGAATAGGAGGCAGGAGATGATAGAGAGGACTACAATGGCGATGGCTGATACGATTAAGGGGTTCGATTTCGTGGTGGGAGGGTGGTTTTTGGAGAATTTGGAGTAGGAATTGGATCGGTGTTTGGGATTGTGCTTGTTGAAATGGAGGGATTTCACGGATTCCATTTCAGGGTTTCTGGGATTGGCAGGATCCGGATTCCTTGCCCCCGCATTCAACCTTCGCATCAACAAAATGGAGGACAGACGAAGATGTACACATATGTAAAATTTACCGGAAAATTTAAAAAAAAAAATTCGGAAAAAAAGGAGGGTTTATTTAAAAATCCAAGTGGTGGTATTGGTATGGAATGTTGTAAGACCGATTCAAAATCAGGACGAGCTCTGCAGGAGGAAGAGAGAGAGATTGAAATCGGTCCGCCTAAACCTATAGAAACTCAATTTAGGGCTTAAAGTTTGAAGCTTTTTCCCCTTTCTTCTCTTCTGGGGATGTTCTTCTTCTCTTACTCCTCTTTCTAATTCGACTGTGATTGAATCTTTTGACGTGTTGTGCTCGCCCGATCGATCACCATGGGATCGTCGGTTTCCGTGGCAGTTCTGGGGTTCCGATTTGGGTTTAGGTTTTTAGGTTGGGGATTAAGTTGGACCGGTTCGGTTTGGTCGAAGTGATCTATTTTTGTCCGGTCTGGGCCGGCTAGTGACAGTTGCGGACCTGCGGTTAAGAAATCAAACGTGATTGACCGGTTCGTTAGCTTGTTAGTGAAAACGTTTTCTTTTTGGTCGGATGAAAACGTTAATCATACGTGGTTGATTCCTAAATTTGATTTATTTATCCTCCGTCCTGTTATCCTTCCAATCGGTCCTATGAAATAGGAGTATAGGACGACCTTCCTAATCTATTTTTTTCCCATATACAATACATCGTTAAAAAGATTTAAATCTAAAGGCTAAAGCTATTGATGAACATCGACCAAAAAAAAGCCTATTGATGAACAAATATTTACAAGAATCTAATATCTTATCTCGTTATACTGAACTAGTGTAATCCGTAACCAAAATATTCCTTTCATTATACATGCGGAATTGGACACATATCAGTACAGAAAAAACGATAAGTGAAGATTGTACACATATAAATATACAAATTTAAAGACGGCGAAAGATGATTGTGAATTTGGCACAATATGTTGGTGAAGTGAAAGAAAAAGACGTAAGTAGAGAAACACTAGCGTGCGAGACGAGTGATTGACGTCGGGAAGAAATTAGCAGTTATGATGTTGAGGTGGGATAATGAACTGCATAAATTGAGAAATAAAAGAAAAAATTGGGGTAAAATAAACTCTGAAATTAAAATAGAAAATATATCAAAGCATTTAACTCTAAAATTATTAGGTCATATGTCATGTAGATAGGATGCCACGTGGTGTAATTCTTTTTACAGACATTGCTACCAAATTAATATATAGGAAGATGGTGATTGATAAGTGATAACGCAGACGTTGTGTCTCTTCGGAGACATCTGATAACGCAGACGTTGTTTTAGAGCAATGAAGACATGTTTTAGGGATAAGTTTACTATTTGAACTATATTGAAAATAATTTCTGAATTTCTTATCCATGCATATTCTTCCTTCAACCTCTTATAGATGCATTCGTCAGTCATTACAAATTCGATCGTACTGCTTCAATATTCAATAATATTGATTCAATATTCGACTAAACAAATGTTTGAATTTATCAAGTACATGGCTGAATATGCTTTAACGCTTTTTGAATACTATTCGTATGTTATCATAATTTGGCGTGGTTTGAATATGCAGTCGACTTTGTCGAATTCGAATTATATTGTCTTATTTGAGGTGAAATTATAATAAATATATATACAATAAACATTGAATATCTACTTGTAATACATTGAATTTGACAAAAATGAAGAGTTTTATATTCCTATTATAATTACATCAATGAATACAATTGAATTGAATTTGAATACATCATGAAATAAAGATGAATAATAGTTGCTTCTTTAGTGCTCATTGTTGTCTTTGACCCATATCATTTTTCTTCCATTCTCTTTAAACTCTTTTATATTCTTCGATCATCTCGATATATTCCAACCTTCAAGACTGCATATTCCACAAACAACAACATTCAAAGTTAAATGACTATGATTCTAATTTTTATCAAATTTAAATCATACTTCATAATATCCTATATTCAAACAATTCACAAGAACATTCATGTGATTATCTTAAAATTTCATATTATGCTAATCAGAATTCAGGTTACCACATCAATTCAAAACATATATTCAAAACATACATAGCAACATTCAGGTTATTACATTATCAATTCAAATCATACTTCATAATATGTCATATTCAAATAATTCATAAGAACATTCATGTGATTATTTTAAGAATTCAGATTATACTACTTAGAATTCGAGCTGCTAATTCAATTCAAAATATATATTCACAAATGCATTCAAAAACCATATTTTCACAATTCAAAGAATGCATAACAATTTTCAGGTTACTACATTATCACTTCAATTCATATATTCCATTACTAATTCAATTGTTAAGAATGATATTCAAAATGTCAAAATATATATTCAAAAATATATATTCAATATGCATATTCAATTGTTCACAAATCAATCTATTCAACACGTAAACATATAAAGTAAAATGACTTCAAATTCAAATAATATATTCAAATATTCAGGTGGTGAAGTTGCATATTCAATATAAAATCAACTAGAATATACTTATATACATATGTCTGCACAAATTGTAAGTGACATAGTCACGTAGTCAAGCAAGAAAATTTAAACATATTTAAACAATGAATCGAATGATCAATATGTCTGCACAAATTCACAAACAACTCTAAATTCAAGCTAGTTCGTAATTTTTTTTTATAAATTATCAATCACAAACAAATCAAAATTCGAACAGTACATGGAATGTACGGTTTGAATTTAGACTTGAATCAAACAAACGACTTCCTACTTGAATCTAGTAATTGGAATTTTTGTTTGTGAAATCAAATTATAAAAACAACAATTTTAATATCCTACAATCAATGGAAGTTAACTCAATTATCCCTAAATTCGAATCATATACATAAATACGATAAGAATCACAGACTCACCTTCGAAAATAACCAGAATTTAGAACCCGCTGAAGTATTAAACATGGCGGTTTTTAGAACGAAGGCAATCAAGGCGTAGAATATTTTTCCCTAAGTGAATAAAACAAACTGATCTTCCATAAAGAAGTTAAGAAAGTAAAAAAGTAAAGATTTGTCTGGTGGAGAGATTTGGGGAAAGAGATTTGGAGAGAAATATAGAAGAATTTGCTGTGATTAATTTTTAAATTTACCATACATCTTTTTAAGAATAATCTAGAACGTTAAATTAATCAGATCCAATGGATATGAATTGTTCACCCGTACTACCACAATCGAGGGTTTTACGTGATCTTAATTCTATATATATAGATGCATGTATGTTCGCTTCACAGAACGCATTTTCACCATTAAGTGCTATATATACACTAATACACACTAGTCTTATCATCTTCGTTGAGATTAGTGTGTCACACTAAGAGAAAGACTATAACAATTTTTAATTAATTAGTCCATTCCTATATGACATGCATGCATGTACTTTAATTTAATCTGCCGAATTCTGTCAACCGAACTTAATCTTCCGGATCCTCAAAATGATTAATATACGTGGCTCAATGTTAGATTTGTGATTGGGCAAAATTCTATATGCCCAAAGAACATGAAGAGCGTTACAACTCACAATTCGATTATTCGGGTAGCAATTTAGTGCTAGCTCTAATGTATACTTTCTGTTGTGCACTTGTTAAAGAGGGTTCTTTTTCTTCTTTGTGGAACACAAAGCCAAGTGCGTTAGGTATCCAAAAACCGCTCCTTGGTCAGTAACCCATTTTAATTGGATTCGTTAACTTTTTGTTTGGAACAACAAACTTATAGAAATGGTGACAAAAACTCATGAGATATTTTGAAAAATGATTTTTCTATTGTGTGCCCTAAGGGCACACAATAAGCAGCTAATAATGGAAATTTTTAGTAAATTTTAAATTTTTGGTTTTTTAAACTTTTTTGTGACGGGTTCACTCTTTTCCTTTTAGGGTTTTAGTTTCTGTTTTTGGTATGCTTATCATGTGCCCTTAGGACACACAATAGAAAAACCGTTTTACAAATTAACAACCCTAAGCATAATGTGATAGAATAATTGACAAACTTATGCGCGCTCCATGCATGGCATATATAGGTTTAAAAAATTGAGTAAACATATATAGAGGATTAGATTGATAAAAAGAAATATATAGAGGATTAGAACATCTCAGCACGTGATAATATATAGATAACCATAGGGGAGAGATTAATTAAAAGTGAAAAAATGTCATCTTTTTTTCTTGGGTCAGGAAAAAAAATGTCATCTAAAACATATACTTGAGAATCTAATGTCATAAAGTATGTTTTTTTGGTCGAAGAATGTCATAAAGTATATTAAGAAATACAAACACCTAAACATGTGATGATATAAAAACCTACTAGATATAGCTTATTCCTAATTAATTGTAACATTGTGGATAATGAATATGGAATCAAATACTCTACCACCATTAATTCACTAAACTCTTAGTGATAAGGGAATTTTACATCAAAACGCGTTGGTGTGAACTGTGAAGGGAATCTGAATTAGTCCTCCAAGAAAAAGAATTTGAAATGGTTTTAATTATCTGTTATTAGCTTCCTAATTTTGAGTTAATCGATCATCCCCCAACTAATTGGAGTAATTTACTAGCTAGCTAGCATTTGTAACTTCATATTACGAATTGATAGACATAATACACAAACCAATGAACCAACACCAAACTTTACAGTAATATTTGCGTTGTCTAATAATGATGCTATAATATGGGGAATCCAGTCACCACCTTCACTATCTTCCATTACTATTCAAAACTAAAACACTATGGCCCACTTAGGGACACTCTCATCTCTACTGGAGTACTATATATATATACATGTGTGTAGGGCTACATGTTAGTGTACACACCATTTGCTTGTATAAGCTTGTATCTTCTAATCTTCATAAACATGGATTCAATCGAGAGCCAAATTGCTCCATCACAACAACAAGAAGTAGTCGTTGAGAAAGGTACCACCCTCCTTCGAACATGTTTCAATGGCATCAACGCTCTTTCAGGTAAAGATATGCACCATTTTTCTCAAGGAATTGAAAATGATCTCTTTTGCAAATGAATTTGGACAATGGGATTTGCATGTTTTGGATTGTAGTCTAATGGTTTAGGGTTCATCAACCATTGATTGGTTTTTATTTAGGTGTTGGTATATTGTCAATCCCATTTGCACTCTCACGAAGTGGGTGGCTAAGCCTGACGGTGCTATTCATGGTGGCAACTCTTTGTTACTACACCGGCTTGCTTCTTCAAAGATGCGTCGTCGCGAACCCACATGCCAGGTCCTATCCCGATATAGGCGAGTTAGCGTTTGGAGCAAAAGGAAGAGCTTTTGTGTCTATTTTTCTCTACCTTGAACTCTACTTAGTTTTGGTCGAGTTCATAATACTTGAAGGCGATAACCTAGCGAAACTGTTCCCAAAAGGGCTAGGGCTAGGATCCTTCCTAGGAGTAAAGATAGGAGTCAAAGAAGGTTTCATGATCTTAGCCTCCCTTATCATCTTGCCAACAACGTGGTTGAGGAGTCTCGGGTCGTTAGCCTATGTTTCCATGGGAGGCATCTTCGCCTCCCTACTTCTCATCGTTTCCGTGCTCTGGACAGGCGCGTTTGATGGTCCAGGGTTCCATGAAAAGGGCATGCTTTGGGATCTAAAAGGCCTGCCTACTACTATAAGTTTTTTCACCTTTTGCTATACTGGACATGCAGTTTTCCCTACTCTCTGTGTTTCCATGAAAGATCGAAGCCAATTCAAAAAGGTAAAACCATCTTCTCTTATGAAAACATAATATGATTTTTTTGGTTCATATCTGGAGGTTAATATCTTACGAAGTAATCTCTTTGTAGGTGTTGTTGATATGCTTTGTGTTAAGCACCATATGCTACGCGACTATGGCGATTATCGGCTATCTAATGTACGGGCAACACTTAGAGTCTCAGATAACCTTAAACCTTCCTATCTCAAAGTTAAGCTCACAAATCGCGATATGCACAACTTTGGTCAATCCTATAACAAAGTATGCGATAATAATCACACCAATAGCGACTTGCATCGAGGGTCGCCTTCAGTGTCTCACCACCAACAAATGGGTTCTTGTGGTCATTATCAGAACAATGCTTGTGATAAGCACGGTCATAGTTGCACTGATTGTGCCATTCTTTGGCTACGTGATGGCGTTCACGGGCGCGTTCTTGAGTGTAACGGTTTCTATACTGTTGCCATGTCTTTGTTACCTCAAACTTGGTGGATGCAAAAGATGTAGCTTGGAAACTATAGTTGTAATTGTCATTTTTGGGTTGGGGCTTCTTGTTGGATTAACGGGGACGTACAATTCTGTAAGAGACATTGTTAACAGCTTCATATGATCTTAATTAATTAACGTCTGGTACTATGTACCAATAATACTTAATTTTAGAGCACCCTTTTTTAATGTGACTTTCGTTTGTACCAGATGATATGATATGATATTAATGACACAATTCACAACACATAAAAAAGGGGAAATCCCTTTCTACCAAAAAAAAAGGAAAAATGACTTACAATAATCCGAACTATCAACTTTCAACCAAAAATAATCTCAAGTTTAAAAATCAGCACCAACGATACGAACTATCATGAAATTAACCAAAAACGATTTGAAAGCCTTTTCCGATGAGTTTTCCGGTGGAATTGATGCTTCGGTGATCGAAAATTTAACATAACAACTTAACATTTACAATTGGTTTAAATATTTTTGATCGGCATATCATCTATTCCATCGAAAAATTTGTCGGAAAATGATTTCTGATCACTTTTGGTTAATATTGTAATAGTTTGTATTGTTGGTGATGATTTTTACACTTGAGATTATTTTCGATTGAAAGTTGATACTTGAGATTATTTTGAGTCATTAGGGGGAAATCCCGACCAAAAAATAAAAAATAAAAAAGGGGAAATTGCAAAAAATCACCCAATCTTTGAGGGTGCTTGTCAAAATATACTCAACTTCAAATGATACTTTTTATACCTAACGGTCATACATACACTATCGTATAATCTTGACAAATCATAAAATAAAATGTGACGTGATCGTAATGATCATGTTAATGATCACAACCTATCTTATACTTTCGATTGTTTGCCGCATCTTTGAAACAATGGGTCATTTTCTGCAATCGCACCCAAAAGTTGGACTATTTTTTATAATTTTCCCCAAAGAACAAATATGTGTGGCTAGAAGCTTTTTAGACAATCTGAAATTGAGCATATTTTTCAAGACAGTTCGTTGTTGAACATGAACCAACCACAATACAACCTTCTTCGACCAAAAAAAAACAATACAACCTTCTGAATTGCAAGATGACAACAACTCCACTCACACCAACAACAGCACTTGCTAGACACCCAACCACAAGAACATACCCCATCAACACACCTCATCCTGTTTCTCTACTCCCCAAATGCAATTCTCTCCTGGAGCTCAAGCAAATTCACGCCTTTTCTGTCAAATCCCATCTCCAAAATGACATCAACATCATCACCAAGCTCATTAATTTCTGCACCAAGGAGCCCACAGAGTCAACCATGGAACATGCCCACCACCTGTTCGACAAAATTCCCGACCCAGATATTGGTCTATTCAACTCCATGGCTCGTGGGTATGCCCGTAGTAACCGTTCTCTTCGCGCAATTGAGCTCTTCTCACAGATTATGTGCTCTGGAATTCTCCCGGATCACTACACTTTCCCTTGTCTGATCAAGGCTTGTGCTAGTGCTAAGGCATTGGAAGAAGGTACACAATTGCAGGGGCTTGCTATCAAAATGGGACTTGGCAATGACATTTATGTGTCCCCTTCACTAATCAACCTGTACACTGAGTGTGATAGTCCAGGTCTAGCTAGACGTGTGTTTGACAGAATTGACAGTCCTTGTGTTGTCTGTTACAATTCGATCTTGTCCGGGTATGCTCGTAATAATATGCCCAATGAAGCCTTGTCATTGTTCAGAGAGATGCAAGCTGGGAAAATCAGGCCTACATGTGTTACTATGCTGAGTGTTCTCTCATCTTGCTCCTTGTTAGGATCACTTGAGTTGGGTAGATGGATACATGAGTACATTAAAGTGAATGGATTTGATCAGTATGTGAAGGTGAAAACAGGTCTTATAGATATGTATGCAAAATGTGGGAGCTTGGAGGAAGGAGAGTCCGTTTTCCAGAGCATCCGTGTAAAAGACACACAAGCTTGGTCTGCGATGATCATGGCCTATGCCTTACATGGGAAAAGCCAGAAAGCTATAAGCACTTTCAATGGAATGACGAAAATGGGATTCAAACCCGACGAAATCACATTTGTGGGTCTGTTGTACGCTTGTAGCCACACCGGTTTAGTTGATCAAGGTTTTGAGTATTTCCACGCTATGGAAGAGAAATATGGAGTTCAACCAGTAGTTCAGCATTTCGGTTGTGTGGTAGATATGTTAAGTAGAACCGGGCGATTAGAGGAAGCCTATAATTTCATAAGGGATTTGCCAATCAGGCCAACTCCTATTCTTTGGAGGACGCTGTTATACGCCTGTTGTGGTTATGAAAACATAGATTTGGCTAAAGAGGTTGTTGGAAAGATCTTTGAGGTAGATGACACTCATGGCGGTGACTATGTGATGATATCACACTTGTGTGCAAGAGCCGGGAAATGGGATGATGTGAATTACTACAGAAAACTGATGATTGAGAGAGGGGCGGTTAAAGTACCCGGGTGTAGCTCAATAGAAGTTGATGGTGTAGTGCATGAATTCTTTTCTGGTGGTGATGGAAAGCGAGCTGAATATAGAGGATTGAATAAGTCAGTTGACGAGTTAGTGAAGAAATTAAAACAGGCTGGTTATGTTCCTGATTTGTCGTTGGTTCATCATCCAGACATGGAAGACGAAGAGAAGGAGGCGTCTTTGAGGTATCACAGCGAGAAATTGGCCATCACTTTCGGGCTTTTGAACACTCCACCAGGAACAACGATCCGGGTTGTCAAGAACCTTACGGTTTGTGGCGATTGTCATTCGGCTGCTAAGGTTATGTCGTTGATATTCGATAGGCGGATCGTTTTGAGGGATGTCCATAGGTTCCATCACTTTGAAAAGGGTCAATGCTCTTGTGGAGATTGTTGGTAGTGTAGAATCTGTAGATGGATTAGACCAACAGCATCAAAATCAGCTATGCTTTTTACCTCTGGATTGTATAGGTTGACTCATAAAGATGTGATAACTGTTTCTGTAGTATTGTACTAAGCTTGTAAGATTATTGTTAGATATGCTAATGAAACAGAACTAAAATGTATTCACATGTCATAGGAAAGATAATTGTCTATCCTGATACAGAGGAAACTGCTGAAGAATCTCTGATCGATCAGAATTGTGAATCCTTTATGTAAAAAGTGAAGACTGATTAGTCTGAACAGGGTTTGTACTTCAACTTGACAATTATGTAGCTCAAAGCATCTAATCACAACAATGCAAAACACTGTTATTAAAATTGGGTGCTTACTTAGTGTAAGCAATCTGTATTTAGAATACAGACAAAACATCATACATATTTTGTTTTTGTATAGTGCTTTTTATTATTATTGCATTGGTCTGAAAGGTTGACTTAGCTTGACAAATAGAGCGGCTCATCCAACTCATTTGAGAATGACATTTCTAGGGGCCTCTACTATTAAACTTAACAATACTAACAAGATTATTGTTAGGAAAACACTACACCGTTCATTTCATATCGATATATGTTGGAGGTTGGTACATATAACAGACCACATTTATTATAACAGACCACATATGGATATATGTTGGAGGTCGGTACATATAACAGACCACATTTATTATAAAATGTGTCATACAATACTCCTAACTCCCAAGAATGGAAATTTGAAGTATTAATTTGCTGAAGAATAAAAACGATTTTTCTCCCTATGTTTTTCTTAGAGAAACCGTTCATGCATGCTATGCATAAACGTCTTAGTGCATCATTAAATTGTTAATTCATGTGCAAAGAATGATGAAAAACGAGAAGATAATGACATATATATAGTAGCAAAATAGCAATCAATGATTGGAGGGAATCGTTACACACATTACTCGGACAACAGACGAAAGCTTAAGGCTTGAGATTCTTGTGTTCATACCCATAAAATCCAAATGAAATCAGCATATTCTTCCCCGTATATTCTGTGATTTTACAACAGAAAAATTGCCAAAGTTTTCCGATTTTCAATTGGTAGATTTCTATATTGATATTTGTCCATAAAGTGTGTTCCATCTTGTAAATTTGTCCATAGGGATAAACTTTGGTAAAAATGAAAAAATCCCCGAACTTTTTTCTTTTTTTGGTAAAAAACAAATCCCCGAACTAATACGTTTTTTTTTTGTCAGACCCGAACTAATACGTTATGTAACACGTACAATTTACAAAATGCAAAAAATCATAGAATAAATGCGGTTCTTTGTATTGGTCTGATCCTGTTCTATAAATAGACGATCTTTTGCAATCCCATTGCCATAGCAAGCTCCTACAAAAACCCTCAACAGAAAACACCTACAGAGAATCAAATCAAAGAGAGTGACGAAAATGAGAACAACATTCTTCAACATCGGAAGAAGATTCATCTTCAACATTCTTTCACTTCAATTCCTGTTTCTTCTCTCTTCTGCACAAGACTTTGATTTCTTCTATTTTGTCCTCCAGGTTCAATTTCTTATTCTTTTAATAATATATATGTTATCTGTAATCCCTAATAGGATATGTACATAACGTTTGTAGTTCTTTAAAACGGGTTGTATCGTGTAAAATTATAGAAATGATACGTTTTCTCGTACCCGTGTGTCCATGTGATTCCCAGTGGCCAGGATCGTATTGCGACACCGAGAAAAGCTGTTGCTACCCATCAACCGGGAAACCCGAACCCGATTTTGGGATCCACGGGCTCTGGCCCAATTACAACGACGGATCTTACCCTTCGAACTGTGACACCAGCAACCCCTTTCAAATCTCTAAGGTTATATTTATATTCAACGGTTTTTCTACCCTGTGCAATCCTGTAATTTAAAGCATAGTTCCTACCTTAAGGTTAGGAGGACATAACTTAGAAAATCCAAGTAATAAAGATTGAAACTATCTATATCTATATATACATAAAAGTTAGGTGGTGTCCTCATTTATTGCTCCATTAACTTCTATTGCAATAATCCCTATATAATTTAATAATATGTAATAATAATCAAATCAATCACAATGACATAGCGGTAAAGCCTTCTTTAAATAACCAAAAGGTTTGGGGTTCGAACCTCTCTAGCAACATTTTTGTGTTGTGTGTTTAACATTCTATTCAAATAATAATATTTTTATTATATTTTATATTATCATACCTTGACTCATTTATGACCTACTCATAATTAGTGCTATGTGGTGAAAAATGTATAAAAAAAATGTGTCTATTTAAATTGGCCAATGATTTAACATAAAATAATAAAAAATTATAAAATATATCAAATAATTTTCATCTTATATATCTATAAACATTTAAGCTCATAAGAATGTGCGCAATAAATGCTCGACATTCTATACATATAATAATAATAACAGCTATTTCACGCATCATTCCGAATTGTTAAACATATTTCTAATATATATATATATATACTTCATCAAAATTACCATTTACTCCGTATTTAATTTGAACCATCTATCAAACAACCCCAAACAACAAAAAGGAGGCGATGTGATACCTTTATATTTTATTTTTTAAGGAATATTTTATATTTTTATAACCTTTTATTATTTGTTTATTTTTTAATTCAATCTTTATTTTGGATTGACACAGGTATATCAAACCTGAACTATTGTATTGTCCAGGGCATAGGATCTCAATTTTGTTTCAAGATTTTAGTGATTGCTAATTATACTTCATCAAATTCTACCAAAAAAAAAATTATGTTTCATCAAAGATACAAGTATATCGTGTACGTATTGTCACAAAATAACAATTGTACAACATTTAAGAATAATAATTTTTAATTCAACCAAAAAAAAGAATAATAATTTTTAAATATGTATTATTAAATAATAATATTTCTAATATATATATATGCAATAAACATATGAAGTAGACTTTTAGAAATCATTGCCCAGATAAAGTTGAGAAATAAATTTATTCTTAGTTAATAAAGAATGAAAATTCCCAATGTTAGTGAACAAAAGATATTTAATATTTATTTCACACGTCATTATAAATCTTTAACATAGATTACAAAAGGTTCATCAATATGCCATGACATTGGGTGACCTAAAATCGATTGTTTTCATCTCATTGACATTTGATAAATAAAAGGAATTAAAATATTTTTTTAGTGTATGGAGCCGAAGAGTTATGATATTTGAGTTATGATTTAATCTTTGATCATTTTATAATTTAAAGTTAGGCTTCGACAAAATGACCTGAATTATGATTTAAAGTTATATTTAACAGACTTTGCAATTAAAGTTGATTAATAAAGCTTAAAAATAAATTTTAAACCCGTGCTACGCACGGGTAATGACTTCTAGTTTGTATTAATTGTATAGGTGTCAGATTTGTTGCCCAAAATGAAGAGCGAGTGGCCCACACTTGCGTGCCCAACGAGTGACGGAACAGCCTTCTGGACACACGAGTGGGACAAACACGGCACGTGCGCCGAGTCCGTGTTGGACCAGCACGCTTACTTCAAAACAGCCCTTGATCTCAAAAACCAGATTAACCCCCTTCAAGCCCTAACCAAAGCCGGTAACTTTTTCTTTTAACCCTTGGGTTAATTTTTTTTCGAGCAAAAAGAACAGTGAAATGGAAGTGATTTTTGTGGTACAGGGATTGAGCCAAACGGAGGGAGTTACAGTCTGGAGAGCATAAAGAATGCGGTAAAAGAAGGAACTGGGTACACGCCATTTGTGGAGTGTAACACGGACGAATCAGGGAGCAGCCAGCTGTACCAGTTGTATTTCTGTGTTGATGCCTCTTCTTCTGGGCTTGTTGAGTGCTCTGTTTTTCCCCATGGTAAATGTGGGTCTCAGATTCAGTTTCCTACGTTCTAAGAAAGAATGATGAATTTTATTGTGCCTTATCAATATGTAAGACAAGTGAATTTGGGAATGATTAATGAAGTTGTGGTGTTTGTGTACGTGATTTGTTATACGGATTGATGAAAAAAATGGCCTTTTATTTGGTCATGGGCCTGCATTTCTTATATGAGGTTCAAGGCCCATTAAGAAGAGCGTGGATGTTTTTTTTGAAGTTAATGTAAATATATTAAAATTAGAGAAGCAACTTACAAAAAAGAGAGTTTGTGCTTACAGCACAATTAGCTATTTACATCAAAAATGGGCTAGGCCCTCGAGGTTTGACAGACAAAATACCCAAAAGAACTAAAATTGAATGCCAAGGATGTGACCAAGGGAGGAAGGCCATTGGATTCCACGGGCAGCCAAGCAGTTCTTCGTGTGGGTGAAGATTCTACAAGCACAATCTCTAGCGTTGATGGGGTGAGACCTGAAGATGACATCATTGCGAGCTTGCCAAACAAAATAGACAAAAGTTGTGAAAGCTGCAGCCACAAGACGGTAGTTGAAGTTGCGGGTTCCTCGGTGATCAGAAATCCATTCAAACCAACTAGCAAGAGTGTGTTCTCTATGGCTGATGTGCAACCAATCAAGAACATCAGAGAGGACAGCACGAGTGAAGGTACAAGAGTTCCATATATGATTAGAGGTTTCATCAGCCATGTTGCAGAGGACACAAGCTAGGTTATCAATCGGACGCCATCGAAGAAGACGGTCCTTGGTGGGCAGCCTTTGGTGAAGAGCCAGCCACGAGATGAAGGAACATTTTGGCGTGTGGTAGCCGTTCCAAATTATACGACCCCAGGGCGGGAGAGTAGCTCTTGGTCGAAGGAAATCATAAGCATTTTTGGACGAGAAGGAACCCGAGCTGTTGCTGATGTTTTGGATGACCAGAGAAGGGGTGGAAGAATGGGTAAGGCAGTCCCGAAGGAGAAGAAGGCATCTCCATGCCCAACTATCACTCCTCTTTGCAACAACCGACCAAATTGTGTCTTGTTGGAGGTGGATAGAGTGGATCCATCTAACCCATATGTTGGTGGGAGGCCCGGATAGCTCGAGAATACATTGCGAAAGACAAGCCCGATTCCATGATAATAATTCTTTGAAACCGAGACCGCCTTCCCCATGAGGACAGCAAAGAGAGAGCCAAGCTATAGGGCTTTTTTTAGATGAGGTGATACCTGACCACAAGAAGGAGCGCATTATGGCTTGGACCTTTGTGAGAACATCCTCGGGAAGCAAGACCACCTTACACCAGAAAGTTTGAATGCCGAACAGAACCGAGCGGATAAGCTCAACCCTTCCTGCGTAGGAGAGGTTCCTAGCAGTCCAAGATTGAACTTTGGCGGTCATCTTGTCAATAATATCATCATAATCCCGCCTAAGAAGCTTACGAGATCCAAGAGGGATCCCCAGATATTTCATTGGAAGCGACCCTTGGGAGAAGCCGGTGGATGAGAGGATGTGATTTTTAGCGTTGGAGTTCACACCTCCAAAGAAGATGGCGGTTTTATCCGGGTTAGCTTTTAGGCCAGACAACTGACCGAAGCTGTCAAGAATACGGGTAACAGCCCCAACCGACCCTTCGTCTCCACGACAGAAAATGATAAGGTCGTCTGCGAAGCTGAGGTGAGAGATTCGGAGAGGGCTGTATTTAGGATGCCATTGGAAAGAGGGGTCCTCGGCAAGAGTATTAAGCATTCGGCTGAGGTACTCCATGATCAAGACAAAAATGTAGGGAGAGAGAGGGTCACCTTGACGAAGACCTCGTCGTCCCGGAAAGAAGCCTTTGAGTTCGCCGTTGACGTTGATCGAGTAGGTGGGAGAGGTGATACAAGTCAGAATCCATGAGATCATTTTAGGGGGAACTTTGAAGAAGCAAAGCACATGTTCCACAAAAGTCCAATGGACAGAGTCAAAAGCTTTTCGGAAGTCAACCTTAATAGCACAACTTGGACTGATATTGCGCCTCCCATAGTGCTTGAACAACTCTTGACATAAGAGAATGTTATGTCTGATCGAGCGCTTAGGGACAAACGCGCCTTGACACTCGGAAATGATGTCTGGAAGATAGGCCCGAAGGCGCAAGGAGAGAAGTTTGGAGATGATTTTGTAGGTGGTATTACAACAAGAGATTGGGCGGAAGTCGGAAATGCAGTTGGGGTTGGGAATTTTAGGAAGGAGGTGAATTACAGTGTGGTTAACCTGACGAAGCAATTTGGAGTTGTGGAAGAAATCAGAGACAGCCTGGCAAATGTCAGATTTCACGATGTCCCAAGATTTTTAAAAGAAATAAGAGTTGTAGCCGTCTGGGCCAGGATTTTTCCGAGAATCAATATCAAAGAGAGCTTGACGGATCTCATCAGAGGAGGGAAAAGAGGTCATAAGGTTCCAGTGGTGTTCCTCAAAGTAGGGGCCAGAAGAAACTTTGTGCTGAACAAAGTTGTGATCAGGATCAGAGCTGCCAATCAGAGAGGCAAAGAACCCCACAATGTGCGTCGCAAGATCAGAAGGGGAAGAAATTAACATGCCATGTTGATCCAAGAGGGTGCTAATATTGTTTTGGGAACGCCGCTTCTTGATAGAATTATGGAATACAGAGGAGCAAGAATCGCCATCTTTGAGCCAACCAAGCTTGGCTTGTTGTCGGAGCATGGATTTAAGGGCATATGAATCAGCAGTGATTGCTTGAATCAGATGAGCTTCTGATTGATGAAGGGCAACCTCGAACGGTTGGCCTGAGATTGCCTGCTGAATGGTCGAGAGCTCAGCGTTGTTCTTATTTATGCGCTCTGAAATGGCCTCGATCGAGCCATTACTGAATCTGTGAAGCTTGGATTTAAGGGCTTTTAATTTTGATATCACTCGAAACATTGCAAAGCCATTGTAGTGGGAGGCCCATTCATCTCGAACTGTTGGGAGGAAGAGCTCGTGGGTGGCCCAGGCATTATTAAAGCGAAAGAGTCGAGCGCTCCCACTGTGGGCTGAGCCAAGATTGATCACCACAGGGCTGTGATCAGAAACTCCAAGAGGGGCAAAGAAGGCACGACTCAGGGGAAAGGAGTTCAGCCAGAGTTGATTGATAACAACCCTGTCCAATTTGCACCATACTCGATTCCTACTAAGTTGCTTGTTGTTCCAAGTGAATTTGGCTCCGTGGTAATCCATATCAAAGAGGCCGGCGAGATCAAGGCAAGAAGAGAGTTCATCGAAAGTAGAGGAGGAAGAGGAGCTTCTTTCCGATAGTCTTTCACTAGAGTTAAGGACCACATTAAAGTCGCCAACCACAGTCCAGGGCAATATAATGTTATGGCTAAGCGACTTGATGTCGTTCCACAACGAGACACGGTCAACAACATGGTTGTGGGCGTAAACAAAAGAGGCAAGGAAATCAGTGGCGGTGGCATGGTCCCGGATCAGGCAGTGAATAAGCTGATCGGAAGTTACGAGGATGGTGACCGAGATTTTTGAGGGATCCTAGAGAAGGAGGATACGAGCATAGGAGGAAAGGTGGGCGTTGGAAAAGCTAAGCCAAGAGTTGAGAAGAGAGTTGGAGATATTGGTAAGGTTAGAGGCTGAGATATGAGTTTCCAAAAGGCAAATAAGATTGAGGGAGAATTTATGAGCAAGGTCTCTGACAGCATTTTGTTTGCAAATGTGGTTGAGGCCTCGCACATTCCAACATCCGATGGATGTGCTACACATCGAGACGGGATGGATGCGGAGAAGTGCTCCTTGAGCGGTTGGGTTTTCTAGTAAGGGCAGAGGAGGGAGTTGGGGGAATTGAGACAGATCGGAGCCTCTTGCTAACCGAGAGGGAGATGGGTTTATCTTGAGAAGGGAGCGAAATTTGAGAGGGGGTTTTGGAGGAAGAAGCGATAGTTTGGGAAGAGGAATTGGAGTTGTAGACAATTGAAGGGTCATGGGAGCTGGAAAGAGAGGGAGGGGGAATTACAGCTCCCTCTACTGGAGGCTGATTGCAACCATTGACTTGCATTTCCTTTGAGGCCACAATAGGATGGGATGGGGGGGCCATACCAATTGGTGGGGAAGGTAGGAGTGGAGGGAGGTTGGAAGGAGGTAGAGGTGGGCGAGAGATTTTGGATTGCTGATGTTTTTGGGGTTTATGTGTGGGAGGAGCAGAAGGCGGCAACCCAGTGCAATCAGCATCTCTATGGCCGTAAATTTTGCATTTGGAGCAATGCCATGGCATCCAATCATACAATAGAGGCTGGTGAATCACTTCATCCCGAGGACCCGGAAGAGTGATTTCACGCAGGAGATCGCAGTTGGCTGGAACCTCAACAAGAATACGGGCAAAAGAGACACGATCTTCATAGGCGGTGGGCTTATCCATTTGAATGGGGGTACCAATTGACGATCCAATTCGACTCAACATATGATCGGAACAGAACCGCACATCCAAGTTAGGAAGTGTGACCCAAATTGGGATCGATTCCAAGCAAGAAAGGTCGAGTGGCATCCCAGCATGCCATCTTTTCAGAATGAGGGGTTTCATGCCAGGGAGCATCCAAGGTCCCCGTTCAAGGATAGAAAGGAGGTCCTGTTCCTTAGCAAAACGGAAAATAAAGAGGCCATTGCTGTTGAGAATCACTTTGGGGAAGATGATGTCGGTCCAGTGAGACTGGATGAAACGCTCCATTGCTTTAAACGGGAATTTCTCGCCCAAGGATGCGCCGACCAAGGTTAGATTCCATTTCTCGATCTGATCCACCACATCGTCGTCGGTGAAGGGCACAACACCACGTTTGATTCCTTCAACGAAATGAAGAGCAAGATTTGATTTGTGCTTGGGGGCACCGACAACAGCTTCAGAATAGGACGGCAAGGGCGTTGCTGTCGGTGTTGGGTCGACGTTCCCAACTGAGGAAGAGGGGAGTGGCGGACCAGAAGAGAGGGGCAAGGAAGGAGGAGCTTTGATATGAGAATTTGAGACAGCCAAGGAAGGAGCGGCGATTTGGGGAGAAAGAGGGTTAAGGGTTTGAGGTAGAGCAGCAGGGGAAAAAGTAGATCTGAGAGAGGTAGAAGAGGGAATGACAATAGAAGCTTCCAAATTGCTTTCTGGAGCATTAATTGCAGCGTTGGGGGAGGAAGGATTGAGGGTGCGGGAGTTAATGCTACAGGGGGGATCTTTGGCGACCGACACAGACAGAGAACCGACGATGTCGGGCTGCGGAGAGAGGGGCGGGCTGGATGGGGGGTCAACGGTGGGGAGGGAGGAGAGCTTTTTCAGGCGAGCTTTTTGGCGGAGCTTGGCCATTGACGGGGAAGCCGCCGCCGGCCAGCAACGAACGGAGGGGGGCAACGGGGAAGGGGGGTTTCTCTAGTGCGCGCGTGAGGCGCGTACTATGCGGGAGTTACCAAAACGTTTTTTCGTGGTCAGCAATTGTTCAAGAGCCATGGATTTGAAAGAGCGTGGATGTTGTTATGGCCTAGTGTTTACTTCAAAACACCCCTTGATCCCTCTCTTTTCCTCGAAGACATTTTATTAACGAAGAAAAAGGGCTAAATAGTACATGGGATGCGTCTTGCCGGTCTTGGTGCATCAGCTCGTTAGTTTAGTGAGCACTCATAGTAGTACTATAAGGATTCGAGAAAATATTTCGTTGTCATGTAAATATGGCGAAATTGAATCTCAGTGCTTATAAATATAGCCTAGTGACTCAATCAGGCTATATATGCCACTTTGATAATTTGTATTGTCTATACAATATAGAATGAGAGACGTGGAACATGGTCATGGCATGTAACTTTGTAATTCCGAGTTTACAATGTTGACCTTAATAATTAATTAGGTTTCTACGTTGGCATCTTCTTCTTCTGATAATCGATCAATCAATTATGTATGCATCGATTCAGCACCTTGTAATGCGCATTCAATTAATCGATATACAATATTTATCGGATAAATCGAAGCTTCCTATAAGATGACAAATAAACAATGTTGTTGCAAGATTCCTATACAACGACATTAATTAATTGAGACAAAATTCGTCCATTGAGAGCAAATCATGTACATGTTACACGTATTTTTTTTTTTATTTTGACACATCCAACAAATCAATATACGAAAACTTTTTAATCGATCTATAAGCATATTCTGATCATATTCGAAATGCCCCACAGATCAAGCTATCTTAATTAATTAATTACGTCTATTATATTATCTTGCTTGCGTACGCGTAATGATGGACCTAGCATGCATGTTGAATTTATAAATATAGCTTAAGCGTAATGTCATTAGTCATTACCTTAATCTTCGTGGCAAACACCTCAAAATGAGATCTGTGGAATTCATTAGGGTTATCACCATTTTGCTATGGATAGCTCCTGTGATCTTATCAGCCGAGTCCAACCGCAATGACAAGGACTTTGATTTCTTCTTCTTTGTTCAGCAGGTTTGATAAGCTACTACTATATATACCATAATTCTGTTTAACTTGCAAATGATTTAACTATTAACTAATACAATATTTGGTTATGTAATGGATGTGTACGTACAAATATGTGTAGTGGCCGGGAGCTTATTGCGACGCCAAAGGGAAACAATGTTGCTACCCGACAACGGGGAAGCCGGCGACGGACTTCAGTATTCATGGACTTTGGCCTAACTATGCCGATGGATCTTACCCTTCTAATTGTGATTCAAGCAACTCTTTTGATGATTCTCAGGTAAGTATGTCTATTCTACCTAGTTTGTAGTCGTTACATATAGATTTGTACGTATCATCTGAGAATAATTTTATTAGATTGTGAAAATTGTCAAAGTCATGTGAAGTTACTTATATATAAGGCCCTCAATTTGATAGTATTGCTTTGGATTCCAGATATAGCCTTATTCATGTACAAATAGCCAAGGCAAAGAACAAAAAACGTAGCAAATTAAAATTGGACATATAGCTAGGGTTTTGTTGGTTTGTTTTGTGTTTCATGTAGCCTTTGGACCTTTAGGTTGATCCTATATAGAGGGAATACTGAAATTTACAACACCAAACGTACAATATGATTTATATCATTATAAGCAAATGTGATACATTATGTATTATGTTTTGGGGCCGGTGTGCGTAGTTAGAAGACCTAGAAACCAGGCTTCGAACAGAGTGGCCATCGTTGTCTTGCCCGAGTAGCAATGGCTTGAAGTTCTGGGCACACGAATGGAACAAGCACGGCACTTGCTCCGAGAACATGCTCAACCAACATGACTACTTCGAGGCAGCGCTCGACCTCAAGGACAAAACCAACCTCCTTCAAGCCCTCAAAGAGGCTGGTAAGTTATGATATGGTTTCGCGCATTTCAAGGACTTTATAAACGAAAATGTCGTAGTAACATCAAAGAAGAATAACCCCTAGTTTCGTTATTGATTAGGGATTGAACCGAATGACGAGTTCTACAACTTGGAGGACATTAAGCAGGCAATAGAAGCCGCCACCGGATTCGAACCGTGGATTGAATGTAACCGAGACGATGACAGGAACAACCAGATCTACCAAGTGTATATGTGTGTTGACACTTCCGGGAAGAATCTCATTAAGTGTCCTGTCTCTCCTAGTGGCAACTGTGCTTCTAGAGTCCAATTCCCTAAGTTCTAGCTAACTTCTCATATGTACAAGGCAAATGCCTCATTTGTTCACACAAATTACACTTGCTACCTACGGTACTTAAATGTGCTAGTTAGTTAAGTGTTCTTCATTTTTCAGCACAATAAGCTAACTTGTACTCGAGAAAATTGTAATGTTACTTGTATTAGTATGTTTGAATTGAATTCTAGAAATCACGAAGCATCAATTGTGGAGTACTCGGTTGACATTTCTACAAATTCTCTCATTTGTTCTCCTTCCCATGAACAAGCGTTCATACTAGTGGGCTGGATTGGGCTTTTGGGCCCATTAAGAAGTCAGGACCCCTTCAGCTTAAGAAGTTAATTTTTTTTGTTTCTTGGATTGCAAGTTTTTTTTGAGCCATCTTGGATTGCAAGTTGATAATATACGATATGATAAAAGTACTGAAAATGATTATTCTGGAAAATGAGAAAAATCCATGTCACAAGATTGTTCAAACAATTGAGTATCTTATTTAAGTACTTTTTCAGGGTTAAGTAATTTCTCAGAGTTCATCCAACTGTCTCAAGTTCTCGCATTTTTGCTTGGTTCAATACTTTCAGAAGTCAAGCCGATGAATATTTGCACACGAGGCTAATCAATTCCAATGTATTCTTCCTTCTTTGAACTGATTAATCTTTTCCCTTTTTCTCTTACATAATGCTCGTATGAACGTTTCAGTAAATTAGGGTTTGTTAAGATGATCAACAACTAATTGCTCAAGTTTTGCAACTCCTCTAAAGCCTACATTTACAATGGTTAATATGAGTACAATTTCTTTTGTTCTGACTTGTATGGTATTTTTGATGTAGGGTCTGCAAGAATAGATTGAAAAAAACGAGTGGTAACTCAGCGGAAGAGGAGGTCAGCTTTGAAGACTTTCCTATAGCCATTCCTTCACTCGTTGATCATATTCTCACTTGTGGTGATCTAGCTCCCCAAGATCTTGCAAAACTAGAGGTAAAATTCAATAACCCTAGCCTTCCAAGATTTCTTACTTACAAGTTGATCGATCAGTATGTTTTATAACTTATGATGATCGATTTTGTGTTGTAGAAAACATGTAAGTTCTTCCGGAAACCCGGAAACTTTGGCCCCGGAGAGGACTTGTCCATTGCCGAGGCGGCTGCATTGAGCTTATGTGAAAAACTAAGCTTGTTTAAACCCTTGAGCTGTGATTTGAAGAGCAAGTGTGGTGGGTCATGGAAGCTTGTTCTCCGGTATTTGAAGACACGAGAATTCTGTTGCCCGAAAGGCAAATCGCAGGCTATAGCTGGGCCAAGGCATAGCATAGTTGTTACATCCAAAGGATCAGTCTACTCCTTTGGATCAAACCGCTCCGGGCAGCTTGGCCTTGGAAAAACAGATGATCCTTTTATATATGAGCCTCGCCTCATAAGGTAAACCCTAATGTAATTCTCGTCGTGGTATGAGAGTCAAGAACCTTCGTATTCTCGAAGTCTAAAGCATCACGCGATTAACTTTTGGGGTGCAGATCATTACAAGGAATCAAGATCGCGCAAGTAGCCGTTGGGGATCACAAGGCAATGCTTGTTAGCGATACCGGGAGGGTGTATGCAATGGGAGTGGAGCTATTCGGGCATTTAGAACATAAACGTATTGTGACTTCTGTCCCTTCTATTATATCTACCGTCCCGAAAATGGTAGAGTCTTTGAAGGATATATTTGTAGTGCAAATTGCTGTAGGGCAGTACTTCACGGCCGTGCTTTCAGGGGAAGGCACGGTCTATACGTTGGGTTGGGGCGGTCGTGGTGATGGAATTATCGGCCACCAGAGTGATTTGACCAGGGTGAACCCTACTCCTCTGCTCGGGGAGCTAAAGAATCGTTCGGTGGTTCAAATCTCTACGGGCAAATGCTTTCTCCTTGCCCTTGTTTGTGAGCCCTCAAGAATGTGAGTACATGCATACGTGCATGATTCTTATCAAATGTCTTGCAAGCATTATCAAGGGTTTTGCTGTTGATTTGGTGTTTATATAATTATATGCATAGGTCAGTATACTCTGTGGGGTGTGGTCGCGGAGGAAAATTAGGGCATGGTTCATTGCGCAACGAAAAGCGCCCTAGGATGATAAAAGGGTTGGAGGACTTGAATGTGGAGCCTCAGATTCTTTCAGCCGGTGCTTCGCACGCGGTTGTGGTCGCGGAAGACGGGAGGGTGTGCACGTGGGGCTGGGGCAAGTATGGACGTTTGGGGCACGGCGATACGAGAAGTCTGTATCCACGCCCAAGGTGGTTGAAGGGCTTAGTCATGTGAAGGCGGTTAATGTCGTAACCGGCGTATCCAAGACATTTGTCATCTCACAAGATGGGAGTGTCTACTCTTTTGGCATGGAAGTTGATCATGATGGACAGGTCTAGCTTCTCCTCGATCTTCTACTATTAAGTTTTCATTTCTGAAGCGTTTCAAGGTCTTTGTCTTTATAACGGTTCTGAAAGCAAGAGCCTCAACTCTATAAGACTATCTTAAGATCCTTTCCTAATGTTTAGTGTTCGATGGTTAATGTTGACAGTCGAGATGTATAATGACGCCGAAGCTCAATGAATCACTTGTACAAGAGAAAGAACGAGTGGTGGGGATCGCCACGAAGAAGTCAGGCAGCAGCCGGAATTCTCACACCTTTGCAATGACCGAGTCGGGAAAGCTATATGCATCGGGAGCCGGGGACAAGGGCCAGCTTGGTGTCAAGCTTCAAGGTGAAGAACAATACGTCGGCCCTAAGCTCGTTGCAATAGACCTTAATTAGTTAGCCTTTTAACACTAAGTCGTTGAAGACATCATATCAGTTGATTCTTTGCATCAAGAAGGGTAAATAACAATTTGTTGACCTTACTAGATGCCATAAAGTAGGAATATTTCATTCTCGTGAATCTCATCAACATGAATTCACTTAATGCTACTCTTGTAATCTTATGGTTTTTATTTCGGTGATTTTTTTGTTGTTTCATTCTAATGACGAGCTTGATTAAACAATGGCCACAAACTCTAACAGAAAAAACAAGGGTACTTGCACAAATCATATGCATAGAATGCCATGACTTACCCATTAAAACATCAAACACGTTACATTCGTTAAGGAGTTACAAACTTTTTATATTAATAAGCAAACCCTAGTAGTAAAGTACCTAAATTTGACCAAATTAAGTAGCCATACAACCAATCCCATACCTAGCCTTAGGAAACACCAAGAACAAACCACTACAAACAATGCCAACCATCAAAGGAAAACTCTCCATAGCCTCCTCCATCTCCTTAGTGTAATCCGGGAGCAAGCAAGCCGTTACCCGATGATCCGAGAACGCGATGGAAACAAACACCATGACCGACATCATGGCATGAACAAAGTCCGAGAACTGAACCTTAAACTTGTCGTCCTTCGGGACCTCGAGCCCTAGCCCGGACTTGAACACCGCGAGGCCTCGGGTGGTTACGAACCCGTAAACGACTTTCCCGTCGGGGGTTCGGAAGCTGTCGGTGAAGTGGAAGAAGAAGCAAGAGGCGGTGCAAAGGCAGAGGAGGGTGATCATCATGGTGGTGCCCACGGCGGAGCAATTGCCGATGCCGTAGATCGACGGGAGTACCATTTCGAATGTTAAGAGGGTTCCGGTGGGAAGAAAGTGGGCTAGCATTGAAGTTTTGGACAATGTTGTTTGGACCCCCTTGGCCACTGCCCGCTTTGTACGGGCGCCGGCGCCGGCCCGAGGTGGGCCACCGGCGCCGGCGGTTGGTGCCGGTTGGGGTGTTGGTGGGTAAATGTTTGGTGGGTTTGTTGGTGGCGAGGCCGTGTAGATTCGGACTCCGAGTTCTTCTGTTTGTTGATCCATGTTTTTTTTTTTGGGTTCTGCAGGGGAAAGTGATTGGAAATATTGGATCTTTGGGGGGTTTTGAGAGGAAGGATGATGAATAACCGCTAGTAACTGACAATAACTGCCATGTTTGATCCATTTCAAATTTTCTAAACAGGAAATTTGAATTCAAAAGTGATTCGCGCAATTCATCGAACAGGTGGCGTGCAACATAATTTGCCTTTCCAATTAACCGGCATTATCTCTCATCTTTAGTAAAAGTAATGTTAAATCTAGAATGTTCAGGAAGGTTAAATAACTAATCTAGTACTAGTATTATCTCATTAAGACTATCTAAACGACGCGTATCGCTATATTAATCAATAAAATATTCTACCAAATCTATCCATCTACCTAAAACAATTCAATTTGGTAAGTTCCAGAAATTTCCAGTACTCTCCAATTGGCCTGACCTTTCTAGTTTATAATCATCCGCCATGGAAATCAAGAGCTTCAATTCATTCATCACTCGTCTCATTGAGTTCAATCCACTTTCTTCCTTCTGTTTGTTCTCCCAATTCTTGCAAATATGCCATCCGAAGCCGAAAACGAGTACTTGTCTGTGCTACTACCTTTCTTCTTCGGCATGGCCAACTTCGACCCATCTCAAACCCGACCCGACCCAGATCAGAACTCGGCGATCGGGCCCGAAAGATTCATGCTTTTGGTCGGACAAGCTCAGTTTCCTGGCGACCCAGAAAAACAGGGGCGGCCTCCGGCGTCCAAGGCCGCCGTCGAATCCATGGCCGTCGTCGAGATCGGAGAGGACGAAGTCGGCGATTGCCCGATCTGCTTGGAGGACTGGAAAATCGGCGGCCGAATTGTGAAAGAGATGCCTTGTAAGCACAGATTCCATGGGGATTGTGTGGAGAAGTGGCTAGGGATTCATGGGTCTTGCCCTGTTTGTAGATTTGAGATGCCTTGTGAAAGGGGGAATGAGGAGAACAAGAGCTCTGGCGATGGAGAGGAGAGAAGATTGGTTTTGGTGGGGTTTAGGCTTGGTGGGAGAAATCCTGACCGTTCATCTTTTGCTGCTGATTCTGATTCTGCTAGATGATGATAAAGATTTGCTCTTTTTTGGTGATTCTTTTGGGTTAGTATACGGTTGTTGTGTATAGACAGAACAAGATCCTTATGCTTAGATTTCTCAATTTCATTTTCATTAGTTTTGAAGATAGTGATGTGAAATTTTTTTGTTACTCTTTAATGGAGAATTGATTCAGCATTTGATCAAACTGTTGATATTCAATTAGCACATAGAAAGTTGTGTCCAAGGGCATTGATTTGTAAGTAATATTTCCATAGTTTTCACTACAATTTTTTTAGCAAAGATAGTTTTTACACTAGTGAATGATGTAAGAAAGAAGTTTTCACAATAAGCTAAAAGAGAAGTTATCTTCAATCACAAACTCATCCTTGTAAGCATATAGTGAAAATGATATAATGTCTAAAGAGCTAAAGATACACCATTGAATTGGTCTGTTTCTGTGGAGTTCAGATCAATTGGAGTATGATCAAGATCTTGATCACCTTTGTATTGACTGTTAAGATCAATTGTCTCAAAATCCCTAAATCTACTTAATCCAGGCGTGGTTGCTTCTTCGTCTGCACGAAATCTCTTGCTAGTTATCCACTCACCACAGCTTCCTTGAGAAATGCTTCCCCTTTTACTCTTAGATGGTTGATCTAGCAAGGGAAGAAGTGCAACAGGAGTTAGTCTAGACTTGTGCACACATTCAACTTCTCCGGTCTTTGGTTCCTTATTGTCATTTAAAACCGAGGTTTCTGATGAAGTCAATGAGCTCTCCAATGAGCAACCAGGGACCTTGATTTGTCGGTCTAGCTCTTCTAAGTTTACGGCTCTTATTTGAGTGAGCTCGGACAATGGAGAACTCAAGCACCCTGAATCCACTATTGATACCAGCTGAGAAAGCTCGGCTTTCGCGTTTTCTACTCCCACGGATGATCCGCCAAGAGTCTCTTGAGCCTTTTTCAGCACCTTTTGTAGATACTTTCCTTGAGCTTCAATCCTCAGCTGCAAATGCCTTTGTACCTACACAAGATATGTGCATTTCAGCATGACAAACATTTTCCAACAAGATAAAAAAAGCTAAAATGACAATATTTTCTGAAGTGATTGTAGGATCATGGTATTTGTGTCATATCTATACCTCAATTTGCTCATGAAGTTTCCTCTGCACCTCCATGTGAACTTGTATAGCGCGGCCGAATTTCAAGCTTCTGCAAAACAAAGCCCTTGGTTAGCTCTACATTAATTTTCTTAAGCCAAGAAAAATGGACAAGTAGTTCCAAGTTTGTAAAGATTACTCTTTTATTGGAACAAGGAGTGGTTTGTTACTTTCCTCTCTACAAAGGTCAAGTTCACCTGGGTTATCATTGTAATCTGCACTAAACCAATGACCATGAATGAACATTCAATGGAAAATCTCATTTAGGGCCCGTTTGGTATCCAACGGCGGAAACGGAAACGGAATGGAATGGAATGGAAACGAACCTAGTCCACATTAGCATCATGATACATGATGAGTCACCTCAATTTTCATTCAAAAACTACCGCAAGGAGGCTTGCGGTACCCTTATGGCACCTCAATCATTCCCTAATCTAAGGGTGGGGTAACAAAACACCTCAATCATTCCCTTCATCCCTTCTCTAGACATACAAATTTCAAAGTTTGAAATTAAAATATTTTTTTCAATTAATGTATCGTGACCCATAATTGGACTAGGTTCATTTCCATTCCATTCCATTCTGTTTCCGTTTCCGCCGTTGGATACCAAACGGGCCCTTAAAAGATTTGTAGTTGTCAATTACCACACCTTCTTGGTTGGAGGAGTCACTACATGTTTCTGATGGTAGATTCTTTCCAAGTCTATATTTCTGCATTACAAGACCAAAGAAAAGATTCATTCAAATTCATTCTTCACATTTGCTCTTCAAGTGTTTGTGATAATTAGGACTCAAATGGTTGGATCAAGAAAATTACTTGTAAATGGCTCTTGAGATGAAACAAAGTGATACCCGGAATTCCCATCACTCTCATCAAACTTTTTGGAGATGCCTCTGTCTCATCAGTTCATATAAGAATTTATGTGATTTATGTACAAGAAAAGTATATACAAAACATGAATGAAATTATTATAACAAAAATACATACGTTCTAGTCCTCCAACTCGGTTGACAGCATCGACAAATCGCTGATGAAGTTCAGGAGTCCATCTAAGCCTTGGCTTTGCAGCAGAAGAAAGAACCAAACTTGAACCTTGATCCTGCATATTCTGAAGACCCGTTTTTTTCCTGGCACAAATACAACATTAAAATGAAGTGAAATGGTGTTAATGGCTTTGCTTAGCTCCGGTGTTTGCAACATGTGTAGTGTAGTCTCTTATAATTTGAAGCTAATTGGTTTTGTCCTATGTTCTCACACTATATGAGGAAACACTTTGTGTGGGGTTGGATTTATGAGGGAATATATGCTCATGAGCTTGGACTTTTCTTCATTTCTACTCATCTCTCCATTTTGTACTCATTTTCCTATTTCATATCAACTTTGTTTTTTTTGTAATTATTATTATTATCAAGATTTTTTCTTTTTGAAATTTCCATAATTCCATCATCTTCTTTGACTTGAAATGATGGAAGAGAATAATTTTCCTTTTTATAAAGAAAGAAATCGACGTATCATACAAGCATGTAAAAAGAATCTTCTAAAGCAAAAACATTTCAATTCGAGTCTCGGAAGACTTAGAAAATAAAATGCTTATTCCTTGTTAATATATCAAATATGCTTATTCTTGCAAACACATTTTAATGCTTATTCTCGGTTTTCTAGACCACTCAGATCTTTTTCACTCAAATTCCCAATAAGAATAAGGTAGAGTGAATAAGGAGTTCAACTTTCATACAATGGCAAGAGGTTTAGAAGGAAAACTACAAAACAAAACATTATTCGGAGAGAGAATACTTTAATACATGTTTCTTATCTCAATTAAGTGAATGAAAATGAAGGATAATGAGACAGATGGGCCTTTGTTTCATTTAAGTTTATCTTTTACTTTCTTGTGATGCCTTAATCATATCTCAAGGATGTGTTTGTGTGTGTGTGATCGGCAGATTATTGTTGTTGTTTGTAGAGCTGGAGGAATCAAGGAATCTAGCTTACTGATAGATTTGAGGACAAAGACAGCTTAGACAAGCATTTGTATTTTGTGTTAGCAACAAATTAAAGTGACCACCCAATCAATATTCCTATAAGAATAATAATAGAGAGCTACTTCTGACCTTACAAATCCTTAGTTTTCATGCCCACAAAGTAATTAGTTAATTTTCACTTGCATGGCAGTAAAAACATATGTTGTGTACCAAGTAAAGGGAATTATATCTTTGACCAAAAAAAGTAAAGGGAATTATATCACAAAAGTGAACTTGAATTGATTTGATCAAATTTTGTTATTCTTTACCAAAAAAAAAAACAAGGGTTCAACAAGAGAAGATGTTAACCCAAAAGAAAAGGTAAGAAACAAGTAAATAAAGAAAATGAAAATAACAAGATTACATGTGAAGAATATACATCGCCTAAGGAATCGCAAAAAGAAGAAAACTTTACTTTGTATTATCATGTATGAAACCATGACATGCTCACAGCCGAATAATGAGATCAAATAGGAGTTAGCATGATGTCACCCGTTCAACGAGATTGTAGGCTCGAGTTTGTGTTAGTTTAATTAGCTTCAATTCATACTTGATCGATTGTAGAAAACACGAAATAAGTAAGAATCTTTATCACTGTACGCTTTTCTTTGTTTTTTTTTGATCAAATAAGGGCGAGGCCCTAGCGGAGGGGGACTAAGCTCTCGAACGCCGAGAGAAAGTACGACCCTCAAAGTTCTCAAGCAAAAAAGGCAAAGAGTCCAAAGGAGGCTCAACAAGAAAATGACAACCGAGAGGAAAATCAAAAGCTAAACGAGCGAGGGAGTCGGCGACGGCATTCGCTTCCCTGAAGACATGAGTTTCGCGGACGTTCCAATCCCGCGAAAGGAAGCCTTGGCACTCCTTGGCCAGGCTGAAGAGGGGGTGGGAGGCGTTAGGGACCTTGAGGGCGAGGTGCACTGCGAGGGCGGAGTCGGATTCAACCCATACATTTCTGAAGCCTTTCTCCCACGCAATGGCAACCCATTCCGAATGCCCCAAAGCTCGGCCATCGGAACCGAACAAATACCAATGTTATGCACAAAGCCCCCTAACCAAGAGCCGGAAGAGTCCCGGAAGACCCCAGCCGCAGTCGCAAACCCATCCCCTTTCACCGCCCCATCCGTGTTAACCTTGAGCTGATCCGCCGCCGGCTTGCACCACTCGACCTCCACAGCCACCCTCGGTCCGCCAATCCTGTGCTTGTCTCTGCCCTCCCATGCAAGCTTGTATTCCTTGGCCTTCCCGAGCACAAAGCCGACCGGATCCAACAGCTCCTTGGCTTCACCAAACACAACTTCATTCCTCCAACGCCACGTCCACCATAAGGCAGTGCAAAACGCTGCTGGCCATTCCACTCCTCCCGTCAAGATATGCTTAGACATCAAGTTGGCACGAACCCAAACTGCAAATGAACAAACAAAAAAATCAGGGACATCCATGGGCAAATGCATACTAAGCCAAAAGCACTTAATTTTATGGCAATCTCTAAAGAGATGTTCCATAGTTTCAACTCTCCTTTCGCACATCTGACAAGCGTCCACCTCCGTAAGATGCTTGCGTCTTCTTTCAACGTTGGTTAAAACGCCACCATTGAGGGCTAGCCACAAGAATAAGCGCGCCCTTTCCTGAGCCATGATTCTCCACAGCGTCTTGTACACGTCTTTATCGACCCAAGCAACGTCGTTGGTGTCATGTAAGAACTCATAGGCCGAGGAGACCGAGTAGTCCCCATCGGTAGACGGGTTCCACACCACCGTATCCTCCGCGTCGTCGACCAACCCGATTGCCGCTAACCGCAGGACAACACCCATCGGAAGGAGCTCAGCAAGGGCCACCCAGTTCCAGCCCCCTTCCGGACGCCAGTAGTCACGGACAGTTCTCTGAAGCTCCTCATCGCAAACCACCCCAACCGCCAGATTAGCAAGCCTCTCCTCGCCGAGCCAAACATCAGTCCAAAAACCGATCGTTCGCCCGTCTCTAACAATCCATCTTGTGCCCTTGTTGAGCACCTGCTTGAAGCCCTTCTTCATGCTTTGCCAGATGTACGATGAGCCACCCGGGCTAGAGCCATCATGACGCACATACTTGGCCTTCAAGGCCCTACTGCAAAGGCTCACATCGTCCTGGAGAAAACGCCAACACAGCTTCCCGATGACAGCAATAGTCATTGTCTTCATGGGCCTTATACCGAGCCCCCCAACTTTCTTCGGTTTACTGATCAACTCCCAAGCAACCGTATGCATCTTCCGAGAGCCCGAGTCATGCTCCCAAGCAACTATACGCTTTTCTTTGTGATTGGTAGCAAGTGTTTTTTTTTTTTTTTTTTTTTGAAAAAGGTAAACCTTAGGCTCCCTTTCTATAATAGGGCCAGCCTAGATCATCCTTCCGGATGATTGTACTAAACTCCTTCAGGAGAGAAAGAAGGTCCGGGTTTCGACTTTCCGGAGTTGGATAGTTCATCGTTCTTGGGCGTCGGTCGATGAAACTGTTATAATGGTCTAGGAAATTTTCCGGGATTGGGTTTTTAGCCAAAAAATCCGCTCCCTGGTTGCTTTCTCGAAAACAATGGTAGATCCTGACTTCGGAGAAACATTAGAGAGTAGAGACGATGTCTTGGATGATGGGCCCAATTTCCCACGGGATTTTCCAGAGCTTTTTTATGTTGTTGATGACAGTAAGGTTGTCACCTTCGATAATAATCTTCTCCAACTGGAGGTCCGCTGCCCGTCGTACAACACTTAGAAGAGCAAGCGCCTCCGCTTCCAGAGCATTATGAGCAGAACAAGGATGCCTGCCCAAAGAGAGCACCACACCATCTGCAGAGCGCAAAATAAATGAGGTGTGGGAGCTTCCATTCTGTTTTGTTGAAGCGTCAAAATTTATTTTTGTCCAGCCCGGTTGCGGCCTTAACCAGAAAAAAGGCTTTATCTGGCGGGACTTGGAATTTGTCCTTGGCGTTTCTAGTGAGGTTTTCCATGTAGAAAATGTCTTGAAGACAATGTTGCTTAGCGATATTGGGTCCAATCTAGTCTCACTTCGAAAAATGATGGAGTTTCGGTGAATCCAAACTTGCCACCATGCAAAACAGAGGAGATCAAAATATTTATTAGTCACTCGGGTCTGCTCTAGATTGGATAGAAAGTCATTATAGAATATGAGGGGCATGGACACTTGAAATTTTAGTTCTAAGTCCCGTATCAACGAGGTAGTGAGAGGGCAACAGAAGAAAAGGTGGTTTGTGTCTTCTTCGGCACCCTCACAAAGGCAACATTGACTATAGACCTTGTGAATATGCCTATTAAGTCTTTCAGCAGTTGGTAAGCCATCTGAACAAGCCTTCCAAAGGAAGGATTTGACTTTGGCCGGGAGATTGAGATGCCAGATCCAAGAGCCTTCAAACTGATGACGAGGGCGGGCTTGGTTTAGGAGTTTTGAAGCGGATTTAACCGTGAAAACACCATCCGTTGCAGCAGTCCACAAAATGTGGTCTTGTGCATCGGAGATTGGAATGTGGATGTCACAAATTCGATCTGCTATATCCCTTGGAAGGGCAAGGCGCAACTTGTCAGAATCCCATTGTTTATTTGGTTTAATAAAATCTGACACTACTGCATTGATATTATTTCCATCAAAGTAGGGTAAGAGGGGGGCATCCGTGACCCAGAGATGGGACCAAAACCGAATGTTTCGGCCCGACCCAAGTTGCCAACGAAGACCCTTTTGGAAGATCGGTCGAAGTTGTAGGAGGCGACCAAATTGCCAAGAGAGGTTTGATCCTTTCTCATAACTCAAGATGTCAGTAGAACCCAAGTACTTTTCTGAGACTATCCTAACCCACATATTAGCAGGTTCAGTTAAAAGTTTCCACAGAAGTTTAAGCTGAAGCGAGATATTAGTCGTTTCAGCAGTCCTAAAATTCAAGCCTCCGTGTTCCTTAGGGGAACAAATCTTTTCCCATGAAATTAAGGGATGGTAGCCTGGGTTGTGCTTATTCCAAAAAAAATCCTTGTTCACTTTGTCTATTTTGTCCCAAATTCCTTTTGGGAGAAGGAAACTTTGCATCAGGAAGTTGGTTTTAGAGGTTAAGTTGGCTTGGATTAGGACACTTCTCCCTGCTTGAGAAAGGGAGCTAGCTTTCCAACGAGGGAGTTGTTTCTTCAGATTAACAATGGCTTCATCAAAAATTTCATTCTTGATTCTCCCTCGTACTATCGGAATGCCCAAATATTTTTTTAGGTTAGTGGTTAAGGGTATGTTCAAAAAGTTAGCAAGAGTAGAAGCCGTCGGTCGCGAGATATTAGCAGAGCACTGAAGGCTACTTTTGTGGAAGTTTATGACAAGACCTGTCTTTTGGGTAAAGTGATCTAAGGTTGACTTTATGAATTTCATGTTATCTTGGGTAGCATTAGCAAAGATCATCGTGTCATCTGCAAAGCTTAGGAAGGGCAGGCAGGTGCCATTATTGGCAAGTTGGATACCAACCCTCCGGGTGGGACTTGCAGCCTCTTTTGCTAGGGTTCTGGCTAAGAATTCCATTGCTATAATGAAAATATATGGTGCTAGTGGATCGCCTTGTCTTATACCCCTCATGGGCCTAAAAACAAGACCTGGCTCATCATTTACAAGAACAGAGAAAGAAGCTGTCGTGATACATGTCATGACCCAATTGATCCATTTGGGGTGAAATCCGAATTTCTTGAGAATTTGCGTAAGGAAATTCCATTCAACCTTGTCATAGGCTTTTTCCATGTCTAGTTTGAGGGCCATCCACCCACGGATGCCTCTCTTTTTTCGGTGAAAGGAATGAAAGACCTCATGTGCTATTAGAATATTGTCTTGGATAATATGCCCCTCGAGAAACGCACCCTGTAGGGGGTGAATGATTCGAGGAAGAACGTTCCTTAGTCTATTTGCAATTAACTTGGTGATGGTTTTATAGATTGTGTTGCAGAGGCTTATTGGGCGAAAGTGGTTTATGTTTAAAGGATTTTTTATTTTCGGGATTAGAGCAATGAAGGTGTGATTAATCTCTTTGAGCATGAGATTGGAGTGGAAAAATGATTTGACTGCTAGGATGACAGAGTTTCCAACAATATGCCAATATTTTTGAAAGAAATCAGCGGGAAAGCCATCAGGCCCTGGAGTTTTGTCGTCAGCTAGCTGAAAAACCGTTTGCTTTATTTCTTCATTCGTCGGAGTTTGGCAGAGCATCTCATTTTCCGCATCTGTAACTAGGGAAGGAATGACTTCTAAATCTTGCATAGTTGTTGTGTTGGTTTCGTGAGTGGAAAATTGTAGTTTGAGTTCGTCAGTGACTCCTTGCATGATTTGGTCATGGTCTTGTAACACAAGGCCTTCCCGATTCTGGAAGGAAAAAAATTTTTGTTTATAACCCCTAATTTTGGCTATATTTTGAAAGTATTTTGTATTTTTATCAGACAGTTGTAAATGTTTGACTTTTGCTCTTTGTTTCCGGTATAGGTGTTGAAAATCTAAAAGGCTCTGGTACCTCCTGTTATGCTGTTTAAGTTTTTGATAGACAATAGGATCATTGGGGGATTTTAGAAGCTCATCTTGGAGCTTGGAGAGATGAAACTGAAATCTTGCAAGGCAAAGAATTAATGACAATGTGCAACCAATGGAATTAAATGATTAATTGCTTTCCTTGTGATTGGTCCCAATTGTGTAGAAACTAGCGTCACCTTGAAGAGATCCGAACCAACTCTTGAATCTTTCAAGAGTTTTACAAAACAAGTTTCTACAAATGTGAAGGAAAATCTTCTTTTTTTTGAGATCGATTTGATTGAAATGAAACAAATAAGCATAGACTTGTACGCTACCATGCTAAGCTTAATTTCATCAAGCTTTCGATGTGGAAACCAAGTCCCATAAAATACTAGCAAATTAACTTTAATTAGTGCTAAATTAACATTAGCAAAACATGCATGTGGTGGGTTTGGAGTGTGAGGTCGAAATAGTTTAAGATAAGAGTGCGTACATAATGACCCTTCAAACCCAGCTCAATATGAGATTATACTAATTAAGTTTGATAAGTAAGCCAAGTATACGAGAGTGCGTGTGTACATGGAAATTGTAATTTTCAAGACTTGGTGCTTATTTGATTAGTGGAACACATCATGATAACTTAAAGAAGATGTCATAGAGAACCACCAAGATAATGGATGCACCTAAGTAATTTAGCTAGGTATGTGAAAGCGAAAAGTACATTCTCTATAATCCTTTGATACGTCGTTTGATTTGAACTTTGAGTCATTTGATCGATCACTAATTTCAATTTTTGTAGCTTTTTTATATAGTTGAGAATGGTGATTCATTGCATTTGATTCACTTTGGGTCTATGGGAACCAGCATTTACCTCATCATTTGAGGAACATTCTTAATTTATGGTATAGGAATCAACATTTACCTCTTCATCGCCTTCAACACTTGACAAGTGGTGTCATTACTTGAGCGAATGTTTTCTGGTTCACATGGGGTATGGGGAAGAAATGTATCCTTTATATTATACCCTTAAGCTTTATTATTATTATTATTCCCTTTCTTTAAATTTCAGCCCTCCATTTCCCTTTTTCTTTTAGAACTTGTAGTGCAAGTTGAAACTTTCCATGATTTCTTTCAAGTTCAACTCATGAGCAAACCTAGGGATTAATCAAGAACCTTTTGAGAGATTATTTAGATGTTTCAGTGTTTATTATATTGATTTATTCTCATCCGTAGAAGTACATTAGTCTAATATTTATTTCGTATTATGTTAGAAAACACACATGCAATTGAGAAAATTGGTACGTATAACATTTGTCGTTGTGGAGATATAATCTCAATATATAAGTCCAAGAGAGTTTCATCATTAATCATTTGATATTAAGAAGTGGGTTTAGTCATAAATGCAGTTGATTAAGTTTAGTTGACATTTGGTCAATTAATTTAACAATTTAAGCTCTTTATAACTAACATAAAATGCACAAATTGTGGATTCCCAAAAGAAGTGGATATCATCAAAAAATTAGGCACAAGTCCAAGATAGTACTAGTATATATGAAGAAGCTTAATCTGTCATTCTAAAATTGTCAAGTTTTTTGTTGCTCCAAAGTATTCAAGCTTGATATTCTTCTTAGCTGGAACCCAAAAAAAAACTGAAGTTAGTGGTAGGTTTAATTCTGAAAATAATCTCTATAATGAAAGTTTAAAGCCTTAATACGTGCTTTCCCCTGCCTAACATTCAACCAAAAATAAGTATCTCCATTACAAGACAAGATTAGGAAGCTTGTTTTTTTTTTGGTCAAAGATTAGGAAGCTTGTTATGGGCGGGTCTATGTGTTTATTATCTTTTCATGCCCCTTTTCCAGGGCAACTTTTAAGAATTGGGAAAGATGGGTAGCCTATTTTGAAACTAATTTGTAGAAGTTGATTTTCAGAGGTAATAATGCGATTAAGTTTAACAAAGTATCTTAAAAATGTGAACAGATTCCTAGTCAAGTTGATTGATTAGGATAATGCATGTTAGTGTGTCAAGGTCTTAACTTTAGCAAAAATCAAATCGTATTTTTAGATTAAGCTGGTACGGTTGGCATCACCCAACGTAGACAAAGACTTTTTAGATTGGACAAAAACATTAGTGAAAAAAAGATAGGAAAAACACAAAAGTCATAAATAAATAACAGCAAGAAATCGAAAAGAAAAAGGAAATGGGGACTTAGAAGAAAACGGAAAAAGATACGGTTCGAGCTTATCGGAAGTGGCGGGCCATTACACGTGGCAGTAATTGAGTGGGTGAGAAAGGAGAGCCGCTAATGGTAGATTCGGAGGCCCCTACGTGGCCAGGTCTTTTTGCATGTGGGTCCCACTCCCCCAAGCTGTATTCGGACACGTGTTCGTTTCTCAGCATCCGACGTGGAGACTGTACTAAATTTGTAACCGTAAAAAGTATGTATGATTAAGGGTTAAGCTAAACTAAACTCATGAAATTATGGGTTTCACTTCCTTATAACTTTTGCCCGTTGTGCATAAGAACAAATTATTTTCATAGAAAAAAAAATGTTATATAACATGCTTTTATGTTATCTCATTGCACTCAAATAAAACATAATGGTTTTAAATACCCGAAAGTATGCCAAAATAGTGTCGGCGAACTAAAAGTGACATATTTAGACATTGAAGTGATGAATTTAACAATAAATCTTAACCATGAAGAAGATGACAAGATTTGCCAAGTAATTGATGTGAAATTTCATGTAATTGTGTTAAGGGTGGACCAGAGATACTAGACAAGTATTGTCAACTTGCTGAAAATGTTAGTAGTATTCATTCTTATCCATATACTCGTTCTTTCTTAATATTAAAAAAATTAACAATTTCATATTCACTTTTAGGTCATAATTTTACATTATTATACAGTTGAGACTTGAGAATGATGATTCATTGCATTTGATTCACTTTGGGTCTATGGGAACCAGCATTTGCCTCGTCATTTGAGGAATATTTTTAATCTATGGCATAGGAATCAACATTTACCTCTTCATCGCCTTCAACACTTAACAAGTGGTCATTACTTGATCGAATGTTCTCTGGTTCACATGGGGAAAAAATGTATCCTTTATGCTCGATCTACCCTTAACCTTTATTTTTATTATTCCCTTTCTTTAAATTTCAGCCCTCTATTTCCCTTTTCTGTTTTTTTTAGAACTAGTAGTGCAAGTTGGAACTTTCCATGATTGCTTTCGAGTTCAAGTGTTCAACTCATGAGCAAGCCTAGGGTTTAATCAAGAACCTTTTGAGAGATTATTTAGAGGTTTCAGTGTTATCATATTGAATTATGCTCATCCGTAAATGTACACTAGTCTAAAATTTATCTCATATTATGTTTGAAAACACACTTGCAATTGAGAAAACTGGTACGTAGAACAGTTGTTGTTGTGGAGATATAATCTCAATATATAAGTCCAAGAGAGTTTCATCATAAATCATCTGATATATTTAGAAGTGGTTTAGTCACAAGTATAGTTGATTAAGTTTAGTTGACATTTGATCAATTAATTCAACATTCCAATCTCTTTATAACTAACATAAGAGCATCCACAATGGAGACTAGTTGTGTTTCTTAACCCTTAAAAATAAAAATAAAGTCAGAAAAATGTCAGAGAAATATTTGTTAAATGTGAGAAAATTTTCTTGCAGAAGAGAGGCTTTCTGACAAATTTCTCTACAATTTCTTTTACTAGCAAATAGGGAAGAGAGAGAAGGCTTTTAAGAAATTTTGGTGTATTCTCTATTGTGGATGCTCTAAAATGCACCAATTGTCGATTCCCAAAAGATGTGGATATCATCAATCTTTAAGCCTTACATCCAAAAAATTAGGCAGAAGTCCAAGAAAGTACGGAGTATATAGGAAGAAGCTTAATCTATCATTCTTAAATTGTCAAGTTTTCTGTTGCTCAAGAGTATACAAGCTTGATATTCTTAGTTGGAACCCAAAAAAAAATGAAGTTAGTGGTAGCTTTAATTCTGAAAATTATCTCTATAAAGAAAGTTTAAAGCCTTAATACGTGCTTTCCCCTGCCTAACATTCAACCAAAAATAAATATCTCCATTACAAGACAAGATTAGGAAGCTTGTTAATGATACCCATGCTTGAAGTGGAAGGAGACTCCAAAGTTTTGATCGATGCTTTTAAGAGCAAGAAGGTGGAGTGGCCTGCTGTAATTAGTTTTCTTGTTCGGGATATTCATGTTCTTGCAATGCTTTTTAAGGATGTTAGATGGATTTTTGCTCCGAGAGAGGTTAACTTGGTGGCTCATGGTCTTGCTAGGGAGGAACCGTGGGATTTTGGCTATAGGATGTGGGATGCTTCTCTCCCGCCGCTTGTAAACAATCTTGTTTTGGCACAATCGTTGAATGAAATAGAATAGTGCTCCTGCACTGTTTTCCTTCAAAAAAAAGGAAGCTTGTTAATTATAGGCGGGTCCATGTGTTTATTATCTTTTGATGCCCCTTTTCCCAGGGCAACTTTTAAGAATTGGGAAAGATGGGCAGCCTATTTTGAAACTAATTACAAACTGTTTTTAAAATGTGAACAGATTCATGTTCAAGCTGACAAATTAGGATAATGTTAGTGTGTCAAGGTCTTAACTTGAGCAAAAATCAAATCGTATTTTTAGATTAGGGTTTGGTACGGTTGGCACCACCCAACCTGGACAAAGACTTTTTAGAGTGGACAAAAACGTTAGTGAAAAAAAGATAGGAAAAACACAAAAGTCATAAATAAGTAACAGCAAGAAATAGAAAAGAAAAAGGAAATGAGAACCAGAAGAAAACAGAAAAAGATACGGTTCGAACTTATCTGAAGTGGCGGGCCATTACACGTGGCAGTATTTGAGTGGGTGAGAAAGGAGAGCCGCTAATGGTAGATTCGGAGGCGCCTACGTGGCCAGGTCTTTTTGCATGTTTTTTTTTTTTTTTGGTTAACGGTCTTTTTGCATGTGGGTCCCACTCCCCAAGTTGTATTCGGTCACGTGTCCGTTTCTCAGCATCCGACGTGGTGACTACTAAATTTGTTGCGGTAAGAATTATGTATGACTAACTTAACCTGGCACGATTATTTCACTTAAAAATATTTAATTAAAATTATATATATTTATATGGAAATAAGTATATTAGTTTTATTATATGAATATGTTTTTTACTTTTGAAAAAAGAGTTATCTTGTTTTTGAAGTTCATATAACCCAAAAAATATGTATAGGACATAATTTTTTCACTCATTTGTATATTTTTATAAATCCTGATTATAAGAATATAAATTGATATTTTTCTTAGAATTTTTATCATATATTAATAATGACTATCATAAATGTAAATACGATTAAAAAATTCATCAACTGATAAATTTATAAAGTTTATAAAAAATTAATAGAAATTGTCTGAAACCACAAATTTACTTGTATTATAGAAATAAGTTGAATCCAATATTCATAGATTTTTCTTAATTTGTTTCTGAAAGATTTTTCCATGTAATGCTTTAAGAATTAATAATTGACAAAAACTTTTTCTTATAAGTAGATAAGAAGAAATTCATTAGGAAAACCCTATATAATCCGAATAATAAAAATTCATTTTTTTTTATATATGAGGTAGGGTCAAAATTAATGTGGTGGTTCAGAAACGATCACTTCTATGTTTTTATTAGGAAAATAAGGGGCATTTGTATAATTTGAAAAACATTATGGGATTATTTTATAAATAAGTAAAAAATCATGAAAAAAGATTTATGTTATCAACATATGAATCAACATTATTATTTGGCTAAAAATCAAATTTGTTATCAAGATAGAAAAAAAATCAAATATAATGGGTAAAAAAATATAGTAGATCATATAGAAAATAATTAACTTAAGCTTAAAAATGCTAAATTTATTCAAGTAAATCAAATAATAAAGTAACAATATTAGTATTTCTATTCAAAAATAGTTTAAAATTTTATCTTAAAAATTATAAATTTAATTAAGTAAATAAAATATAATTAGTTCATAGTAATTATATTTCGAAAATTCAAGATATATATTAGAATCATGTTTTTCAATTAAGTGATATATTAAAAAAGATAGAATATCTTACCAAAATTCAAAATTTTGAATATATCTTTTACATAGATAGATAATATAATTCTATCAAATTAATTGAAATACCACAAATAAAAACTATTTTTTTATTAAAAATAAGGTGGGTTCAAAATCAACTTTAGAAAATATAAGTGATATATTAAAAAGATAGAATATCATACCAAAATTTGATCATATCTTTTACATAAATAGATAATAAGAAATATAATTAGATTGATTGAAATAACATAAATAAAAGCTAGTTTTATCAAATATGCATTGTGGGGTCAGAATCAATGTGGTGACTCGAAAACCCCAAAATTAACTATAATAAGCTCCTCGATAAAGTTGGGCATCGAGAACGAATTGCTTTTTTCTCAAAAGAACACCTGTTTTTTTTTTGGGTTGATCATAACTTTTGCCCATTATGCATAAGAACGAATTAGTTTCATAGAAAAAAAATGTTATATGCCATGCTTTATGTTCGCACTCAAATAAAACATAACAAGGTGAACATCAATTCGGTTAAATACACAAAAGTATGCCAAAATAATGTCGGCGAAATAAAAGTGATATATTGAGACATTGAGGTGATGAATTTAACAATAAATCTTAAACATGAAGAAGATGACAAGATTTGCCAAGTAAATGATGTGAAATTTCATGTAATTGTGTTAAAGGTGGACTAGAGATACTAGACAAGTATTGTCAACTTGCTGCAAAATTAAATGTTACTCCGTAGTATTCATTCTTATCCATATGGGTATTGCGAAATATCGCACTCCCAAATCTCGTTATAGCCACCCCCTCCTCTGTTCATTAAAAACCGATGGACGGTTCATACATGTCCATAGAAAATAGGTTGACAAGTTAATATTATCCATACAAAGTCCATGACAAACAATCGGCCATTAAAAACGTATGGATAATATTAACTTGTCCACCTGTATTCTGTGGACATGTATGAACCTTCCATCCGTTTTTAATGGACGGAGGGGGGTGCGCTATAACGAGATTCGGGGGTGCGTTAAATCGAAGAGCCGATCCATATACTCCTTCTTTTTTAATATTAAAAATAAAAAAATTAACAATTTCAAACTCACTTTTAGGTCAAAATAATTTTACATTATTATTTTACAATCCTTGATCAATAATATCATGTAATCAACATTTCTTTTTTGTAGCATGTAATCAACATTAAAACGTGCAATTGCGCAAACAAACATATTGACATTTGCGTGCATATGATGAGCTCATTTGGTCATGCCTAAGTTTCGTATCTACATTCTATTGTAAGCTTTTAGACAACACAAATAAACATTCCCTAACCTTTGAACACATTGCATCAAACAAACGAACACATGTAGGATTGTAGCATACAACTTTGAAGAATGCAACTTTGGCTAGTCAAACTTTTTGCGACAATAAGAAGAGAGTACCCGTGGATACTACAATTTAGGACAAACAAGATAAAACGGGTAAGTATGATCGAGCTCCAAAATAATGGCCGATAAATCGGTGTCTTTGTCCTCGCCCTCAATCAAAAAGTCACAAATTCCAAAATTAAAAAAGGAATTAATAAAAAAAGCAGAGAATCAAAATCAAATCAAAAGATCTCTCCCTTGTGGCCACATGAACTTGTGGCTTACAACGCTTCCTTCCATTGATGACTTGAAAAGTCTCCCCTTTTTCACTTTGCATCCTTTGCAAATTAACCCCCAACCGAAAAAAAAACACAAATAGAATTCAAGTAGAAGTAATTTGCTTGTGTTAGAGAAGGAAGAAAAAAACAGAGAGAGTTTTATGTTTTAGAAACGATGTCCGAGGTTAAGCTGTTCGGGAAGACGATCCAACTGCATTCAAACGACGGCGTTTTGGATCGCGCACGTGGCACTGATCTCGTTGCTGACTCCGATCACAACTTTTCCGACGGCTCTGCTTTAAGCCTAGATGAGAAGGTGTGTGAATTTTGATTTCTTACTTCTTATGATCGTCATAATCGGCCATTTGAACAGCTACCCTTATGTTAAATCCGGGTGAATCGAATTGGGTCGATCTCAGTTTCTCAAAATTGTGTCGATGCGATGTTAATTTGGGGTGATTAGGGTTGATAATTGTATTTTTGCTTGAAAAAGATCTCATCTTTAATTCTGGTTCAGAGCGATGGAGCCATGGATTCTTCCGGCGAAGACCCGGCGAAGGACAAAGAAGAGAGCGAGTCGAGCATCTCACAAGAAGAAAATCCGTCGAAAAGGCCAGACAAGATCTTGCCTTGTCCACGCTGTAAAAGCAATGAAACCAAATTCTGCTACTTTAACAACTACAACCTGAACCAGCCACGTCATTTCTGCAAGGGCTGCCAGCGTTATTGGACCGCCGGAGGAGCCGTCAGAAACGTGCCCGTCGGCTCCGGTCGCCGGAAGAACAAGAGCCCTTTGGTGCAATCGCCCCAAGTTGCTGACAACTCAGGATCGTCGCATTGTGTTGCTGTCTCAAATGAGACAGAACAATTGGCGAAGAAAAATAGTGAGGTCCATGGGTTTAGTCCTGGTTTTCCTGCGCCTCCTTGGTATCCAGCTCAGTGGGGCCTCATGTATACAACGACGCCGTTTTTGAGCTATGGGGTGCATAGTAGTGGTTCGTTGGGAAAGCATTCGAGAGGAGGAGGAGATAAGGAGGAGGGGGGAAATGGAACGAAAACGAGTAGGGTTTTGGCGCCGAAGACGCTCAGAATCGGTGATCCAGGTGAGGCGGCAAAGAGCTCGGTTTGGGCGACTCTAGGGATCAGGAATGAGAAAGGGAATCCGATAGGATCGAGCAGCGTCTTTGGAGGGTTTCAACTGAAAACCGAGGGTGCGAACTCTGTTGTTGCTGATGGATCTTCGGTGTTGCAAGCTAACCCGGCTGCTTTTTCGCGCTCCTTAAGGTTTCACGAGAGTGCTGAATGATTTTTCAACGTTCTAAAAGACACTAGGCGGGTTGATGGACTATGCCTGGACCTCGACATCACCAAGCGGGTTGCAATTCAACTATCCAAGGGTAGGGTAGCCAAGCTCCTCGCCTATCACTTAGAACACTGACGAGTTTTAGCTTTAACAATCGAGTTGATGGAAGAATACAAAAACCCTAGGGAATGGAAGAATCCACGGTTTCGATGCCCTAGATACGATACGTAATTTTGTTGTACTATGAACATCTTTTGGTATGTAAATTTGTAAATAATTTTATCAAGTTTATGTATGGTCACTTTGGTAAGAAGATGGGTTGCTAGGTGGGAATAATAATACACATAATTTTGTGTGTTTTTAAGTTTGTAATAAGGAAAGATGAAGAGTACTCTACACAAAAGAGTGTTTTATTGTTTTAACATGCACAGATAGTGTGATTTCAAAGAAGGTCTCTTTTTCTCTCCAACTTGTTCCTTTGTTTTTGCACAGCTAGCTTTGCACAACGTTACCTTGATAGGAACGTTTGACATTGCAATCTATCTTTACAACTTAAAAAATGCAACAATCCATAAGGCTTAAATGTTGTTAATTAACTCCAATTTATGTTAATTAACCCCAAATTACAGTGTTCTGTTCAAGCCTCTTAACCCCCTCCCGTCTCTATGTTTTCCATCCCTTCCAATTCCCCAATTCCCATTTGCAGTTATGTGTTGAATTCAATTTATCCAATTCCCCAAACTAGGCCGGTCGCCACCGGAATCAACAGGATAGAGACGGGAGAGAGAACAAGCTCGCTCGCCTGTGGCCGGAGCTTGTCAAGAGATCGGAGAGGCCGGAGAAAGGCTCAATCGACGAAACCAGTACACCAACGGGGCATAGAGGCTCGCCAGAGGAAAGGAAGTGAATCCAGTTCTGCAAACCCCAGGGAAGGGGCTCTGAATGTGAGTTGAATGGAGCCAGAAACCCTAGAATTGAGGGGGGATTCGGAGATTTGGAGATTGGGGATGAAGATGGGGAGTGGAGGCGCATAGAAAGACGAATAACAACCCTCGCATGCCAGATCCACCATGAGCGTCGCCCTAGCGAAATCCGCAAAGGCCAACTCCGACGCCGCGTTCCGCCACGATCCAACCGACGCCGCCTTTCACATCCTCAAAAAGATGCCTCTCGAGTACGACGGGGAAGGAGAGCGAGTTCGGGGACAGGATGAGGACGGCGTGGCCCGAGTTCGGGGACAGGATGAGGGCGGTGTGGCCCTTGCGGACGCCGAACTACGAGGAGATGGCGGAGGAAACGGCTTCGACGCCGAGCCAGTCGTCGGCGTAGGAGAGGCGGCGCCCAGAGGAGGCGTCTATGAAGGAGGTCGAGTCGTGATGGGAGTGGGAGATGAAGGCCGTCAGTTCCAGAGTGGGGTTCGGCGGGAGCGGGATCGCCGACCGCTTGCTGTAGAAGGTGGAGTCTGAGGAGCAGAATCCGCTCCGGGGATCGGTCGCCGGCGGCCGATACATGGCGGCTTGTGCTACCTTGCCCCTTCGTTTGTTTGGTGGACTTGGTAAGACATGTTCTGTCATGAATTTCAGCTTGTTGATCTCATGGTCATGGATAAGTGTTTGATGGTTACTCTGGGAGTTGATCATGTGTTTAACCTTGCTGCTGATATGGGTGGGATGGGCTTCATTCAATCAAATCATTCTTTGATCATGTATAACAATACGATGATCAGTTTTAAAATGTTTTAGGCTGCCAGGATCATGATGATCAGTTTTCTTGGGTTCTTAGGAATTTAGCAAAATGCATATTTATGGAAGATTTGAACCTTGAAATTGTTTTTATGTTTGTAGATTCTTTTATGCATCAAGTGCCTGCATTTACCCTCAATTCAAGCAATTGGAGACTACCAATGTGAGCTTGAAGGAATCTGATGCCTGGCCTGCAGAGGTTTGAAATCTTAGCATTCAACTTACCAAGTCCTTGATGGATGATGATAATGATGATGATGATGAGGTGTCAAAATCATTGCTTAAACTTCCTTGCATGGTAACTTTCTTCTTCATTTTTTATAGTTGGAGCTGAGTTGAAACATTGAGTAGATGAAATACATATATAGCAGTATTTAATTTGCTAAGGTTATAGAAAAAAGCTTTTGATTTTCTTGCTGGTGGTGGAGGCCGGGACTGTTTTTTTAACATGCATTGTATGTTTTAGTTGGTTTTTTCTTTTTTTTTTTACAAAGATGAATTATTGGGGATTAAGGTGATTCAATCGTCCTTTGCTTTAGCTTTACTTATAGTTCATATGCATATATTTCACCTGTGAGTATAAAATGGATATTATGATATGCAGACAATGGATGCTGTTGTTAAACAACCCGTGGCAAAGAATGTATATGATGTTGCTACCCTCGCTTTTGGATCTCGGAAGAAGGTTTTCCTCCTAATTTCCTGTAATTTACAGTCTCCTTCAAAATCAAATGTAATGATTCAAGCTATGGCTCTAATTATTACATGTCTACTTTGTAATTGAACACAGATATATGAGCTTGCTTCTTTTATTACCACAATACTCTCTTAGAACTAATTTGTATCCTTGTGTTTTGAGTCTGTCATGGTATTCAGACCTCAAAAAGACCCCCACTTCTTCATAAAATATATCTTAATACAAATTTAGCTATTAGGACTCATACATTTGTAGTTAGCTTTGTCTAAAACTATGATTAAAAAAAAAACAGATTATCTTTTAAGCGTACTAGCTAACTCCTTGGAGTTTTTAAATTGCTTAGGCCATGTCAATGGTTCTCGAGGTCAACGCAACATGCTCCTTTGTGTCAAGCACTGGAGCAGTGTATCTTTCAGTTGGCGGCATCTTGATGTGAGTATTGTATTCTTACTCCTTATCAAAGAAAGAAAAAGAATAAAATTTTGCTTATGAATTCATTTATTCTCCAACTAAATTAGAAGCAAATGACAATTTCGGATCATACCTAAGTAATACTGTATAGATAGTTAAGGTGTTTTGGAAGTTTGTAGCTTCATGTAGGAAAGTTTTTTTTTTTTTGTTTTTATGCTCTATTGTTTAGTGTATCTTTTATTGCAGCTGATGTACATGTTGGCATTAAGCCTAAAGTTAATTTTTTTACTTCTGTATTGGCGTTGCTAATCTAATGTACTTTTTCTTGGATGAAGATTGTAGACCCAAAAGCTGGAAAGGAACAACCCGTTACTGTTTCGGTTGATGATGGCACCCGACCAACCACTTATATGGCGGGTAGAGCAAGGTTGAAGCCGGCCTTAAAAACCAATGGAACAACAATAGCTGGTGATTTCAGGATTTATTTGTGTTCTTTCTGTTATATAAACTCATATTTGCTAGGAAATAGGATTTTTATAGTTCCACGGATTATATGTCTATCATGATAGCTTATGAGATTTACTCCATATGATGTTTCTGTATATATATGGCCTCATAAAATACTGCATTCCCTTGCTAAGAGAGCGTTCTGTCAAAGATACTCTTCAGAAGATGTACTCTAATCGAGCGGAGGAGGTGGGAAAGCTTTTTTTTCATTTTGTAGTTCCAAATCCAAAAGGAAGGTGAGTGGTTGTTAAATTACGTATTGAATCTCAAATTTAGCTCTTTGTTAATTAAGCTGTGCATTTCAATATGCCTTCATTGATCATTATCGTTCGTCATTACTGCATTTTGTCAATGCTTATATGTACTATGTATTACATTCATTTTACTTTGCTAAACTTTATTGTTTTACTCTATAGGCTGAATTGTGTCTTTTTTTACAGATTTTCTTCATCTCTAGGATCGGAGAATTTTTGCCTGCATCATTTTATAGGTCAACTCAAGTTGCAAGTCCTCTTTTCTTGTTCTTTTTCATTTTGGAGTGATTCACTTTTTCCAAAATTCATTGGTTTGTGCCAAACAAATTTTTTTGTTGATATGGTTCTCAATTGCTTTCTAAAACCAAAAAAATATGATTGTTGGTTCAAGAGCTCATTTCTTATTCAAGAAGTTGTACATTATTTAATATAGGTATGTTATAGCCCTTTTCCTCTTTTTTTTTTAGCCTAAAACAGGCATGCTCACATTAGAGATGTATTGGTCAATTAGGTGCTTAATTATGTTGCGGTTCTTTCCTGCACTCCATTATCATCATTAGACTTCGTATTATACAAGTATTAGCATTGCTAGAATATTGTTCTATCACCGGTTCCTTCTGTTCTTTCTATTAGCAACATACATGATTGATGTAATGCTATTATGCTATATTGATTTATTCATTAGCTCAGTATGTTTGGTGAAGGAGAGAGCAACTGTTTGGTTGTGTTTCGAGCTTCCAAATCAGAGACTCCTATTTATATTGTTGGTGCAGAAATATACAGTTGTATACTCATGGCTCATTTGCAGTCTCACTATCCCATTTTGATGAACAAGGTACAAATTGATTTCACTAATATGAAAAAAAATGATCACGAATCTCAAAAGGTTGAATCCTTTGAAATAAAATTGGGAAAAATTGGTTTTTGTTGAAAAAAATAATTGACTTTAAATTGATTTTTGATGAAAATGAAATTGCAGGAAAAGTTGATGTCAGCCAAAGAGCTGAAGCCTTTCATCAGGCATGCATCTGAAACGGCTGCACTTGGCTACATCGTTTCAGTTGAAAGTGACGTTTTCATTCCTACTCTAGAAACATGGTGAGAGCAGTTCATGGTCATTGTCGATATCTTGGATATAGAAAAACAATTAACCTTGACATGTTAATATCTTTTTCTTTCTTTCTTTCTTTCAAGCTGTTCTTAATAGGATCGCATTGAAAAATAGAGTGACATTTATATATATTGCTGATGTTTTCTATTTTGATTTATTAAAAGGTGACTGGATTTTCTATTGGTGGTTGGGAGGTTGATGGAAATGGTGCTGGTGTGGATGGTGCTAAAATTATAGTTGATGGACAAGAGAAGTCTATTACTGCCACAAATGGATATTATAAGCTTGATCAGGTATGCATGGCTGGTGTAATATTTTCTATACTTGAAGTGAATGTCTCTTGAGTGAAGTCTATTTGCTACTTGAGTGTATTTTTTTCTCAAGTCATACGAACATGTGCTGTCAGTAGCAATATTTGATTTTTAATGAACTTTGCCTCAATTGGTTAAGATTGACTAGCTATACAACTTTGAATTAAACTATAGTGCCCTTGGTTACCAATGGTTTTGGTTGATTTCTTAAATCCTATTAATCAACAATTCTTGCTGAATAATGAAGGGTTTACAGACTATATTTTTGCTGTTTTGGTCATGGATGGAAAGAACATTGGGCATTTATGTGTTGTAATTTGATTGTGCCTACTCAAGAATCTTTAGTTTGTCCATTTATCATATTCCCTCTTTTTCCACTGATTGCCATTAGCATCTATTTTTTTTTGATCATGAGCCATTGGCATCTATACTGAATTTTAGGTAGCTTTGACACATGGGCCAGAGAATGTCAAACCACAAATGAAGCTGGCAGATGCAAGTGGAAATTTCTATATCTCATATATACACAACAGAGTAAAGGTGTCGGCGGGGGGATGCGGCGCGTCCGCGGTGGAGATGGCCGCGCATGGGGATTTGAAGCTGGTGGAGCGGATTGGGGGGGGGGGGGGGGGAGGAGGGTGGGGGTGGAGATTTTGGTGGCCACACTGTCTGGCTCGGGCCGAGGGAGGGGGAAATTGCGGTGGTGGTGAGGAAGGTGGCGCTAGGGGAGGAGATTGGTGCTGTGTGGGTTCAGGCGTAGCTGGAGGGGCTCCGCCGGGCTTCGATGTGGTGTAGGCATGTTTGTAGGTTCCATGGGGTCACAAGGATGGATAAAAGCCTGTGTATTGTTAGTGAGAGGTGCTACGGCTTCGTGCAGCCTGAGATGCTGCGTAATGAGGGCCAACTTACGCTTGAGCAGATCCTCGGGTCTGGAGATTTGATTTTTTGTTTGAATGTTTGATCCTGCAATGATACCTCTTTTGAAAGTTGATTGAATGGTTTTAGTTCCAGTTAGGTAGTCTTTTATTGGGACTTGAGCTAAATTAGGTGGTATATGGTAATTTTGAGGGTATAGGTTAGATCAGGATGGGTTTATGTGATTGTATATATGTTGATGTTTTAATGGCGAAAGCTGAGTCTTAACCAGCTCCATCCAGAACCCTAGGTTATAATCTTCATTTTTTTAATATTCCATGACAGCAGGTGGTTCCATTTTCTGTCCATTCCGAAGTGGAAGGACAAGAAATCTTTTAAGTGATTAACGAAGTGAAGTAGAATGTTGAGCATTCATTTCATAAACATGGAAATCACTTGTATTTTCGTAAGTTTTTTTTTATATAACTTGTATTTTCATAAGTTAATTTGCAAATGTAGCACGCTTTTACAAATGTGGCAAGTTTTTGAATTGGCATATCAAGGCTAATATGCAAATGTAACAAGTTTTTACTAATCCCGACCATGTATGCGTAATGTAAATGTAAATCTGACTTAATTGATCCGAGATCGAATTTTGATACAAATTTGCTTTTCGTTCGAGAATTTACAATTCAAACCCAATAAACCCAGGTTCAAACCTATTAACCTATATATGTATTTTATTTTATATTAAATTAAATTGTGAAATCTATTATTTTTATTAATTATGAAGAATCTTCATAAAAATGAAAAAATATTTTACAGAAATACTAATAAGAAAATTAGTATGTTTTCTTTACGCTTTGCTTTCACCCGTCCAGAATAAGGCTATCTTTAGAGACTCACCTATCTTCTTATCTTACAAAATTAGATTTATTTTCTGTCAGCGTTATCAGGCCCTGTTTCGTGATGGTGGATGCTTTCTCCATGTTGTCTCATTACCTTTCACCATGCAGAATTTTCTTCTTTTCTAGATTTGCTCTTACCTTAACATGCTCTTGATATGTCATTCACTTGTGTGCAGTATTTTCATAATTGCTTGTAACTTGCATCCTTGTTGTATACAGGCAGAGCGATTCGTCATGTAAACCATTATGCAGCCATAATCTTGGCTGACTCCAGGTATGCAGGTGATCCTTCGAAAGGAATGAGCTCATCTCACCCGACGAATAAGCTACCACTGTGGATCAAAGAGTGCCTTGTTCCTGTCCATGGTGGCTATGGGGGGTTCACAGGCAACTCCATCAGTTCTTTAGATACAACAAGCAGAAACAATAAAAATAGTGCCTTTTGTTTTTTATAGGAGCCTCTTGTGAACTTCATGGGTAGACTTGGTTTACAGTTGAATGCGCTCTTAAGTTTTGTAATCCATCTCTTGTATATATATCATGACAAAGCTACAGTTCGTCAATTTTTCTTTAGCTATACAAGCACTAGAAACATAGAAGTTTTGCATGAACCACAATTCAGAGAATATGCATATGCGTATATGAAATCAAGAAGAAATGCAGATGTTCATTATGCATCTTATGATTATAAGGTTTGAGCAAATCTGAGTCTATTGTGGAGCATTTACTTTCAATATGCACAACCTCTTATCAATTTTAAATTCCGAAACTCAAACCCAGTTATAAAACCATGCATACTTGGGTTTTTTTTGAAAGTGTATACTTAGTTAAGAAGACCATACGTGCCGCCTTGATTAGGGCGAAGACGGCGACAAATACGGTGTCGGCGGCTGCGATTGGGAGTTTGAACTGCGATGGCGGCTTTATTAGGGCGTAGACAACGACAAATACTGTGTTGCGCTTGTCTTCCCGTGTAAATCATGGAGCTTCTTTAGTAAATATGGGGATGGGTAGCAGATTCATAAATATGTATCTGAAAATGGGGTCCATGGACGTTGCCTGGAAGCTGTTTGATGTAATGCCAAAGAGAAATGTGATGTCCTGCAATATTCTGATCAACGGACACGTCGGGAACTTGGAGGGTGCCCGCAAGGTGTTCGACGAAATGCCCAAGAGGAATGTAGACACATGGAGCTTCTTTAATAACAACGGCTCATTACAAAGCAACACAACGTAAGTTTACTTTTAAAGCTCGTCCAACGGACGGGCACTGCTGACTAGTATATATAAAAGTTAGATGGTGTCCTCATTAATTGCTTTTATTAAGTGTTGGTTGCAATCTTCCCTATATAATAAATACTATGCAATTTTAATCAAAACAACCACAATAGCATAGTGGTAAATCCTTCCTCTAATTACCCAAAGGTTTGGGGTTCAAACCTCTCTAGCAACATTTTTGTTTTATTTGCATGTTTTCTTAATGTGTATTTTTTTAACGTAAATCACAAAATATATGAATACCATAAATCATAAAATATTTGTATTTTTTAACGAAAATCACAAAAATGTATTTATATACCCTAAATCATAAAATATGGGTATTTTTTCTTTAAATTTCTATAGTTTTCATGTATATAAAAATATTTTGAATAGCCAACAATATTATTTTAATCTTTCATATGATTTCTATAGTTTTATATATCTTTCTATATACGTAATTGCATTTAGATGAAAATAAGGAGTGTTTCTCTCGCAAATGAATTATATTTTCAATTGATTTATTTCTTATGGAATATTTATTTATTTTATACTTAATATAATCTATTATATTTTATATTATCATACCTTGGTCCATTTTTCACACTCATGCAATTTTATGTAATTTTCAATTAAAGTTGATTAATAAAATTTCAAAATAGTTTCTAAACCCGTGCGTAGCACGGTGTCATGAATTCTTGTTTATTTTAAAATCAAAAGATCTACCCTAGTTTACATTCATAAATGTATAAAAGCTTAGGGCATCTCCAAGAGATGCTCTAAAATTTTCTCCAAAATGGAGAAACAACACCCCTTTTCTCCAAAAAAATTTTACACCAATTCCAACAGATTCTCCATTATGGAGATCTATTAGGAATAACTTTGCATTTATTTCCTTTGAAAAAAAAGAGAAAAATAAATAAATAAATGAATGAAGAGTAAAACACAATTTGGAGATAACCCCAAATATGGAGATGCTCATCCTCATTTTAGAGATTTTCTCCATTTTGGAGAAGCAAATGGGGATACTCTTGGGGCTAAAAAACACACAAAAATCTTCAAATATGAGTTTCCCAAGAATATGGGGATACTCTTGGAGATGCTCTTAGTTGGGTAGGAATAAAAGACTTTTGGATTTGTTGTTATGAGAATGACTCCCTTTCTCTCTGACCCCGCCAAAAGTCTCTTTCTCTCTGACCCCGACTCCCTCACCCCCAAACCCCATGAATAGTACCAAAGCCCCAAATCACAAAACCTAGATCTCAATTTCTAGCCAAGATCTGCCAAATCTTTCACATGATCCTCTTGCAAATCCAAAATCATGATAAAAAATCTCATCGGGAGAAATCAATTTAGAGAAATCCTCCCCAAAATCAAGGATTAGTCAAAGTGTTTGGAACAAAAGGCTTGCCCCTCCGTTTGTACCATTGGTGCAAGCTTTGAACAAATAGACCTTTGAATAAATAGATCTTTGAACAAAGTCTGATGAGTTGTGGCTTCGGGCAAGTCACCATTGTACTCGTATAAGCTGTCTCGGTCTCTCTTGAGGGTTTTGTTGTCGGTAGGGGTGTCCATAAAAAACCGAAACCGGAAAACCGAACCAATAAACCAAAAAACCGGCACATTATTTGGTTAACCGAACCGACATTATTAAAAATTTTGGTTTGGTTAACCGAACCGAGAATATTAACGGTTTTTTGTTCGGTTTCGGTTTATGATTTTCGTAATAACGGTTAACCGAAAAACCGAAAAATTTTATTTTTTTATTTTTATATTAATATATAAGTTTGATTTACTTTAAACTATTCATTTTTCAAATGATGACGTTGTTCTATTGAACAATTTTGACTTCTCTTGTTTGCATAGTTTTATTGTGACTTGTAATTTCAATTATTTACTTATCATTTTTTTCAACTATGTTATGATATGTGCCTACATTAGCCCTTTAAATTTTTAATTAACTAGGTTGTTCAAATGAAATACATACAATAATAGTTTAAAGTATTATTTGGTTATTATAACTATCAAGGCATATAGAATTAGTATATAGTTTGAAGATCTAATCTAATTAGATTATATTATTTAATCATATTCGATAATTTTATTTATTCTTCATGTGTATTATGATAATCTAAATCAAATAAATGGTTATTGGTTAACCGATAAAACCGAACCGAAAAATTGGTTAACCGAGCTCTGGTTAACCGAGATTAACGGTTCGGTTAAGGTTTGTCATTTTAGCTAACCGAAATCACGGTTAACCGAAGTCCGGTTAATCGAAATCGCGGTTAACCGGGTTTGGACACCCCTAGTTGTCGGAGCTCCGCCCCTCTGTTTGTGCCGTTGGTGCAAGGTGAGGGGTTTTGGAAAAACGGTGGCTTGGGCTTCCTTAATCAATTGAGAAACCAAGCACCAATTGAAAAAATTTGAAAACTTGTGTTTTTTTTTTAGGAATTGGAAATTCTGAAAAAATAATAATATATTATTAAATAAAAATATTAATCAAAATTTGGATCCTCCTTGATCTTCAAGGAGCATTTGGAAATCATGCGGTGCAAGATTTTGCTTGACCTTTTCTTGAACAATACTCGCGCCGCAAGCCAGGAAAATGCTTGCGCCGCAAGCCATGAAATTGATTGCGCCGCAAGCTTGAGCTGCAATCCCCGACGGACAGCTCGGGCCATGGTTTGTGGTTCGAGGTTCGTTCCGGATGTGAAGAAAGCGTCAAGTAGGCTTCCCGAGTTTGATCAGTACTTCTCCAAATGGTTAGACTAGAGTCCCGGTATCGTACGGAGCCTTTGTGGCCAGGTCGTTTCCGGCTTTTGAAGATCCTTCATTCCGTGGAGGGAACGTCACTAGTCCTCTCTTTCCCATGTTTGTTGACCTCGTGCCGGAGCGCTAGTCTTTTAGTGCTTCACTCACCTCGAACCGGAGCTCGCCACTGATTTTTCCGTTTGGTGTTTGTATTTTTCTACTCGTGTTGTTTTCTTGTTTTGACCTTTTGTTTCTCTCATCTTAGCCGGTGTCGGCTGCCATCTAACGGCCTCTCGGTACACCAATTTTGGTTGGTCTACCGAATTTTAACCTTTTCAAAAAAAAAGAACTTTTGTTGAGTGCTTTCAGACACTAACAACAAATCGGAACATTTGAAACAACAACTCTAGTTTGATCACAATTTAGGCTATGCTACAATATTGACGTTGCTTTCCCTCAAGAATCCAAACACCAGCTAGACTGCAGAAAAAAACATCCAAACACCAAGAAATTACAAGGTAGAAGAAACATTGCAAAGAAAGTATCATTACAATTTGAATATTAGTATCAGATAAATAATGCAACTCACTTTTTAAAGGATTGTTGTGCTCCATTGCATTTCCTTGTAATTTCCCTGAAACTTCCTCAACGTTTATTGTCACGTCTTCATCTACTTCATTTTTTATAATCAATAATATTTAATTCTCTATATTGAGTTATCCATTCGGTTTCGAGCTTCCTAAATTTATACTCCTAGAACTTAATTTCATAAGCATTTCTTTTTTGGTTGAGGACATCAGTGACATCTGGATAAGCTTAATCGTTGGGCTAGATGTCCAAAGACAATTTATAAGTATTTCTTATAACTTTATACAACAATATAATGTAATATTAAAAATTATAATTTCAAAACCCAATTTTATATAATGGATGTAGTATGAAACTCAAAGGAAGTTGCCCCAAGCTAGGAATATTTACATCATCACCTTCTACGCAATCACACACTAACAAACTTTCTGCCCTATATATATAGGAGAAATATCTTTAGCATATCAAGTTCAACAAATTCCACATAGTTTTTTAATACATACATGAAGCAATTCGGAAGCACTTTCTCAATTGAGTTCCCATTATTGTGTGGAATTATGAGCCAATTGCCTTCCAAAATCCTTGTATCCTTGATACCCAAATCACATATTTTCCCTAATTTAGGGTTCATGAAAAGAGTTTGTCAACTTTCTCCCCTGATCAATAGCAACAACAACAACCAAGTTCTAAAGCCACCCACGAGCACAAAGAAGTTTGGTATGGAGAAGAATGAGCTTAACTTGGTGATGACAAGGTTGGGCCTACATTATGAAGGTGGAAGCTCACTCGATGACGATCAAGGTGATTCGTGCACAATGATAAGCATGGATGAAATTGAAGGTTTATTTAGAGAGGAAGAGCCGAGTCTTGGCGAAATCAAGCAAGCGTTCGATGTGTTCGACCGGAATAGAGATGGGTTTATTGATGCCTTGGAGTTGAATCATGTTTTGTCAAGTTTAGGGTTGTTAAAAGGTGGATTACATTCCCTCAATGTAGAAGTGTGCAAAATGATCTTGGGAGAGCTTGCCCAAAAGGGTGATGGACTTGTTGACATTCATGACTTTGTTAGATTGATGGAGAAAGGTCTCCACCACTAAGTCATAGGAATTGCTCTTGATCAATCAAACTAGTTAACAAATGTGGTGATGATATATGGAGTAAACTTTGATTGGTTATGGAACAATGGTGTAAGGATAAAACTTGTTGACATTCATGACTTGACCTTTTTGTATACTTGTTCTTCTCGGAGGATCATGGGCTTTTTGGCCCAAATGTATTGATGGTAAATGGGCATAGCCTTAGAAGAAAGTTGTGGACATTATTAGACTAGTCATTTTAGAATCTTTCTTCATAAATGTAAGATCCAATAAAACTTGTTACATCTAGGGTTTCCTCTTGTTAGTTTATTCAAAATGTAGCATGGATTGAAGAGTGGAAATGGTCAAAGGGTGCAGAAATCTGAAGAAGAACATGAAAAGAAGAGAAGGCATGTCAAACTGTCCATTGACTGCCACGACACCAAATCTCCTTCGCGGCGTCCGATGAGGACAGTAACTTTAAATTTGACTGTTTCACTATTTCGGTTAGTTCAAAGCAGTTATGAGTTACCTGTCAAACTCCAATTAAATTCTTTTCTCCTTGGGCAATGGTTAAAGGGACAATATCACAAGAATTTACTGTAATAAGGTGTTGGTTGAAATTGTTAAAGGGACAATATCACAAGAAAGATTCGCTTTTAAGTCTTGTCTTCTTCTCTAGTCTCTGTACATATCATTATTCACAACGTCAATTTGTACAATGACATAGTTATATTATATTGATGTGATAACTACTCCCTCCGTTTCAAAATACTCCTACATGACCATTTAGACATTGCACATATATTAAAAAAAAATGTTATTCCTATATTATTCCTATTAAATGTAGAATCAATCATTTGTTTAGATAAATATGAAAAAGTGTAATGATTATAATAAAGATAATTATTAGAGGTATAAATTGAAAGAGATGGAAAAAAATATAAAATGGGCAAGTATTATAAAACAAGAAAAGTGTACAAATGGTCAGGTATTATGAAACGGAGGGAGTATATAGCATTAATATTTACACTGGCATAGTCATTTAGTTGTGATAACTATGTACAATGACAGTTATATAGGACGTAAACTTAAATCCATGCTATAATCTATTTTATTACTCAAAGGCACTCAATGGGTGCAATATCTAATGAAGTCAGCCTCAAAAATCGGTTTAAAGGGCAACAAAATTCTTTTGGTAAACATGTAGATATATTAGGAACAATAGTATGATTCAATAACATTATAGATTAAAAACATGCTAAGTAGAAGAGTCTCAAATTTTCCATTAGCCCCGGAAATTGAAACATACACTTAAAGTACACATTACAAGCTCATCAAAGCAACCAACAACCAACGAAAAAGCCTGCAATTCTTACTAGCCTTTTTCCATTGCTTGCATGTTGAAATTGACACCAAATTACCAAACATAGTAATACTAATGGCGGGTGGTTATATAACCCACCTCTGCAATCCCACTATTTCACCAAAAAGGTTGCGAAATAGGTCCTCAAAATATCACCCAAAGTTACCTAACCCCAAACAAACATTAAACTTCAAAAAAAAAGATAGCCTCTTTAAAATTAGCCATCCCTTGTTTTGACCACTTAATTTCACACACCAAATGGTCAAAACCCTTCAATATATACCTTCCTAAGTAGCTACGATAGCTTGCTACTCCATAAACCCATGTCTATATATATATATAACTAGGTTCTTAATGCAGTGGCAGTTGAGCGTTAATAGAACGCAAACTGAGGGGCAATTTGGTCTCAACGGAACTGAGCTCCGGTGTAGGTCTGACCAAAGGACCAGCGAGCAGGGGCAACATTGTAAGACACAACACTTCGTCCGTCACTAGTGGTGACCTTGAATGAGAGGGCTTGGCCATTCAGGTAAGAGTTGCTTTGCCAGTTTTGCCCCCAGTTTCTTGACATTGCTTGCCACCTTGTTCTTGCCCCTTTAATGGCGGCTGAGTGAACATCACCAGCTCCTCCAACGTTTGTGATCAGAACCAAGTTGAAGTATGAGTGGCCGTTGATTGTGAACCTGATTCCTCCCCTTCTTCTGCAAGGCACCCTGTAAAAAAACACAGAGAGAGAATTTTAACCCATGTTTCACAATGACGGTAACGCTCAAATTTTAACCTCACAAATTTCCCAATTATGGGTTAAAGATTCAGTCTTTACGAAATGGGTATGGCTAAAAGTTGAACATTTTAAAGTACAAGACTGGAAAATTAACCATTTGGGTCAAGTTGAAGTTCTTTTACTGAGCTTTGGTAAGTGGGTTTTCTCTTTTAAGCTCACGGGTTTCCCATGTATGGGTGAAAAGAGTAAAAAAAAAATTGAGCGTATGGGTAACTCTTTGGTACCTTCGGTAAGCAACAGGGACAATTCCAGCTCTGTACTGAGCAATGTGTTGGAAGACAGGCTCAGAGAGGTCAAAGTGGTGAAGAGGAGGGTTACACCAACCGCCGTTGTTATTGGGCAGAGCGTTGTTTGGCGGGCAGAAGTTGGTGGCCGTGACCACAATGCTGCCCGGAATGCACCACCTCCGGTCAGCCACGCACGTGATCTCATAGCAGGACCCGCATGCCAAGCCATTGTTGAACAGAGCTGTGCTCAGAGCTGCCGTGTTCGTTCCGTACCCTTGGCTATACAGGTTCCCATAGCCACAAGCTCCACCTAAACAAACACAGTTTCAGTATAAAGTTTGAATCTTTGAAACACCCAAATCACACAAAAGATGAAATCTTTTAGGAGATTGAAGACTTACCCATTGTTCCAGAGGCGTCACCACCGCCGTAGAAGGTGGCATGAGCGTTAACCCAACCTCCTCCTCCACGGTAGCCTTCAGCAGAGGCCGCCATTGCAAGCAAACCCACCAAGACAAGCCCAACTAAAGCCATGATCTTTTTTGTTTTTCCTGCAAATTTTAGGGGAAAAAATTGCAACCCAGTTCAGAAAATTTGATTTCCATCAAAACCCAGATTTTATTTCAGAGGAACTTCTACTTACCAGACAATGCGCTTGAAATTGGAGGAAGAAATGGAGTGAGGAATGTGAAGTGTGAAGGAAGTTAGAAGGCGGGATGGGGAGATTAAATAGAGGGAAGAAGCAAGTATAACCACCGTAGGAGCTCCAACATTGTGGGTCCTACGGCTGAGAGGAAAAGAAATTTCCTTTTGATTTTAACACCATCATCAAGGAACTGACTTTATGTGAAAAATACGGAGTACTCCGTATTAATTTACATGGTGCTCAAAAAGAGACGGTGGAAATTTTGCTTCAAGAAAATGTAACTTACTATAACGGGGTACTTTTGTCTTTATCAGGGCCAATCTAACTTTCTTTGACAATACTTTTACGTAGAAATGGTATCAAAATGTTGAGATTTGTGTGCTAAACTGCTAATTATTGTTAGAAGTATGTCTACAAGTTAGCGATGGCAATATAAATCCATTTCTTTGTTTTAGGGATTGGAAAGTTTAGGGTTTGTTGAATGTCATGTGGTATACGTGTAACATTCATGTGGTACATATTATATATGTTGTTACTTGTTAGAGGGATTGGCAATTTTTTTGTAACATCCATTTCTTTGTAATTGGGCAACACCATATTAACTTTGGCAAAATGAGTGGTTTTGAGCACTTATCCTCATAAACCGTGTGGTATTAGTAGCTTTCAATGTGGGGGTTGGCAAATATTTTTAACTCTTTATATGTTAGAAGATTTATTAACTTTAAACGTTATTCACTTTAAAATTTTGTTGTTTTGGGTGAAGTTAAAATTCATCAAAATTCTCAACTTACCATGTTACAATTGTTGGGTCTTACTTGATACTTTTGTCCACAATCACGTCCCTACAACGTGCACAATATCAACTTACCATTACACGTCCTTATAATAAGACGACTTGATTCTCTACATTCACATGGAATATGAATTTGTATAGCAAATTAAGTTTAGTTTGATTTCAAAAATGTTTTTTTAGATTTAGGTATCTAGCTAGTTGAAACTTTTGCTTGCCAAAAGATCACAATTCTTGAAATGCATGTATGTGTTACTTTGCCACTAAAGTCCTTCCAATATTGTCAAGATAGAGGTGCATTTTAGACAAATAAAATAAAAAAGTGTACTAAATAGGGATAGGATTTTAATAAAGCGTGAAAATGTAGTGTCATTGACATCTAACACAAGTTGATCTCCACATGGGCGGTGACTATTCATAGGCTAAGTCACTTCAATGTGGCTATAAATGCCGGGTAATTTCAAGGTGTGACAAGTGAATTCCTGTCCATCCATAAAATTCTATATGAATGCTAGTACATGGTACATAAAACTTGTAGGTTTGACAAGGGAAACAAAGAAAGGCGTGGACATGGTACAAGAGGGGATGTTTAATGCAAATTTTATCTTTTATAATGAAACAAATTTAATTCCAACATGCATATATGTAATGTAAGTATGCATCCCCGAAATTGACATATTCCAATTTACTGATCAATTTGATTTTTTGTAGCATAAACATCAAAAACCATCACTTAATATATATATATATATATATAAGATAACATATTATGAGAAAATGTATGTTTAATTTTGGAGGGAGAGATGGAGGGAGAGGATCAAAGTGATAGACAGTCAGACTTTCGTTGATGGAGTGCATCCATTTATTTATTTATTTATTTATTCTTTTATTGTATTTAGTTATCTCTCCCTTTTTGTAAAGTTGGTTGTTTTACGACTTTTGGGTTCTCTCGAGTGTATTTCATCCAGGTCTGGAATGCCCCCAACTTGACCCTCCAGACCCTGCTATCGCGGGATTTACTGGGTAGTTGTTGTTCTTGTTTGTATGTTTAATTATAGATAAAAAAAATATACTATCTAAATCCACTGAACCAATATGTTACTCCTTATTATAATTTAGTGTATCGAGAATACACGGACAAAAAAAGAATGCACAATGTCATAACTGATAAAATTTCTTTAATGGGTTATGATCACCCTATTGAACACATCCAGAACCGTCAAAAGTTCATAACTCTTATCCGAAAAAATACGTTAGGCAGACTACCGTAAATGGGGTTTCCTAATCTTTAACTATTAAAAAAAATGCACAAACAAAGAATACAAAATTAAGATAGAACCGAAGTGACATGATCGAGGAGCCAATGACGTGTTGCTTTATGAATAGATACTCCCTCCGTCCCCAAAACAATGTCCTATAGGACAGAAATCTCGTAGATTAAGAAAAATGGAATAAAGTGGATTAAAAGTTAGATAATATAGGTAAAAAGTGAGATTAGATAGGGATAAATTTGTAATTTTGTAGAGAAATGTGATAAAGTTGATGAGAAAGTTGGATAATGGGGGATAATAACACATGAGATTAGGTAGGAATAATTTTGTAATTTTGTAGAGAAAAGTGATAAAGTTGATGGGAAAGTTGGATAATGGAGGGTATTTTGTGTGATTGAATAGGGGTATTATTGTAAAAAAAGTAGATATAAATGAAAAGAAATGGAATGAGACAATTCTTTTGGAACGCCCGAAAAGGAATACGAGACAAACTATCGGGGACGGAGGGAGTATATAATAACTGTAAATGTGTCTTTATCAAAAAAAAAAAAACTGTAAATGTGAATTGAGAGAAGTACACTTATCTTCGAACGACTATTTTTTTTATTTTTGGTCGAAATCTTCGAACGACTATTTTTTTTTATTTTTGGTCGAAATCTTCGAACGACTATTATCAAATGAGGTAAAGACACTTTCGTATTATCTAATTTGCTTCAGAAATTATTTTTAATTAATTTTATCAATAAACAATACGGAATATTAAATTGCGTCAATTATTAAGCTTTAATAAAAATACCAAAAGTTTTTCTACCAAAAAAAAATAAAAATAAAAATACCAAAAGTTTAGGAATTAGGGCAGACAAACACACCTGACATAACATGATTAACAACAAACTTCTCATATCATAATTTTTTACGGAGTACGATTGACACAACCGATTCCAAACCACATTACCAAACTACATTCGACCTTAAAGATTTGTAGCGTGATTTAATTTCCTTTTAATATTGGGTAGGGTTTATGTTGGCCTCAAGCTTTCGTTAATGGAAGAGCAAAGAAGGAACATGTCATATGGAAATGAAGGCAGCTTGTTTCCTCTCCCCAGCCACATCTGCAATAACTGGAAGACACAGAAGAGGGCAGATTGTACAGTTTGTTGGGCATTTAATTAGTTTCAAGTTTCCATCGAGCCTTTCTAATTATCACAAGCCTATTTAATAGGCTGGCTTTGTTTTTCCAACCATGTCCCATTCAAAAAGAGGCTTGTTATCGTGTAATAAATGATGTAGTACTTTAATGTTATGTTGTACTACTAGTCTATTACACATTAGAACTTACGAGTAATCCAGGCTTGATGTGCTCGACGATCATGTTAATTTACAAAGCATATGTAAAAATTTGACAAGGCAATGAATATGACTTGTATTCTAACCTATGTATCTAGAATATACGAGAAAAATCTTGAAATATAGAGAATTTGTTAAATTGTGCTCCTAAACATATTTTATAGAGGTTTTAATTTATTCCTAAACATATTTTGTCATGAGTAATGAGTCATCACATAGATTACAAAGAAAAAAAACTGATAAATATTAAAAATCTACTTAAAATTATTTTTTTCCCTAACTAAAAGTCCTGCCCCAATTTTCTATTGATATAGAATGTAAGAACATTGCACAACAATACGATACGAATTTATAATTTGGAAAGATTTCTTTAAATTTAATATTTAAGATTGTTTTAATTTTTTTTAAAGAAGTCTATTATTTTAATTTTATGGTTTAGTTTTTAAAATTAATATGCTTATAATATGTCCTTAATTACGACACATTGTCAAAAACCGAAAAAATAACTCTTCAATCTATTTAACTACTTTAGCACATGTAGCTATGGTGTATGGTTATACTTCAAAACATGTCACCGGATGCTACCTTAAAAAATAGCAATCTCTCAATCTTTAGATTGGGATAAAATTAATGTCTCCAATAAAATGCATCTCAAATTCGACAAAAAAAAGAAAGAGTACTGGAATCTGGAAAAAACCGCCGACGAATTGGGTTAAACTGAACTTTGATGCATCAAAACTACGTAATGACTCCGCCTATCATTATTTTCTATTACGTAACAATAATGGTCATGCTTAATTTTACGATGTGGTCGATCCAACTTAACTAATATGTCTATAGTTCAAGTTGAAGCTTCCTCTTTGCTTGGGACTCTCAAAACTATCAACGGACCTTCCTAACCTTACTGTTATTGATTCCTTAAAACGTCTATGGAAGGGAAATCCTTTCTATTATAAATGACTTTAGACACGATGTTTGTAACACCCCGATAATTTATAAGGGATTGAGGTGCTCCATATGCCAACAAGAGCTCTTCCTTTTTATGGTTCGAGAGGTCAAAAGAACTATGAAGTTAAGCGTGCTAGGGCAAGAGTAGTACCAGGATGGGTGATCGACCTCATGGGAAGTCCTCGGGTTTGCATGGATAGCCCTTCTAGGGCCTCGAGCCTTACAAATGGTATCAGAGCCGATTTTGGGTTACGAGTTGGCTTGGTCCGGAGGGCAGTCACTCGACCCAGGGGACGGTCCTTGGGCCTTGGCTTGGTCCAGGGTGCTGCTTATGTCAACAAGATCTCTTCTTTTTTATGGTTCAAGAGTTCAAAAGAACTATAAAGTTAAGCGTGATAAGGCGATAATGCAATCAAGCAGGTGATTTTTTAGCCAAAAGACATGCATTTTGACTCTTATTGTGTGACTAGAGCAATTTCTGCTTTCTCTTCTTCCTTTAGTCATTTCTCTTTACTATCCGTAAATCAGTTTAGATTGTTGTTGAGTCAACAACCTTTGTTGATTCAATTCATTTTTTAAGACCATCTTTTGTGATGATTTAGTCTGATCTTATAATGTTTTGGTAGTCTAATTTTAACGTGTTTAAACTAAGTAACTTTTCTATTAAAAAAACATGTCACCGGATTATTACTTATTAAATCTTCAAAAGCACCAAAAGAAATTTGGCATAAGATTAGGGTGATGAGTAGCTAGATAAATAAAAGTACGTACGTGTCACGATCCAGCCGATCAGCTGCCTTTACGTATCAAATTTTATTTCTTCAATCAAACTACACAACAAACTTTGCATTAATTAAGCTTCTCTTTACTGTTAATTTAATATCATACCGTTAAATAAGGTTCACCCACTCTTAATAAAACCAAGCGTCATTTTTCACATGGTCCTTCTGATTAATTAAAGCTGGAAAATATATCGCACATTGTCTGATCAATGATAAGGTTGATTTACATGTATATTTTACGGGGGTTTTATTTAAATTTGTTTCATATTTGATAAATTAAGATAAGGATTTCGAGCGATCAATTTTATCCGGGCTAAGCTGCACATGCACGCCTGCTTTTGTTTCTTCTTCATTGTCATTCCAACCTAATCCAAAATTCAACTTGCAATTGGTTTCTTCCATTTATTAAATGATTTCTCTGATAAAATCTTTGCAAAATACAACCCAAATCCTCAAGAAAAAGACATGAGAACGAGTTGGTGAATAAAAAACAGATAATATTGATTTTGCAAACATAAGTTTTGACCACATATATATGTAATATATCCCCTCCCTTTTTATGTACTCGAATTTTTGTATAAGAAAATAAAGTAGGCTATGCTGTCAAGGCGGAACGCTATCCTATAGCATTCTTACAAATGACGTTCCGGATAACCGGATTGGAGCTGAGGGGAGAGATGAAGCCTGGCGAAATGACGGGGCGACATAGTCAACAATATAATTGGCTTCACAGAAGACATAAGCGATCCACCAACTCTGAAAACAACCTAATAGTCTCTGGATGTCCGTTCGCAACAACTCCACCTCTTAACGGCAACTCTTATCACCCTAAACAGCTTTGATCGATGAGCTACAAGTTATCATCCTCACTCAATACACAAATGAGGAATGCCATGTCGGATGATCTCAAAAATCCCATTACGAAGCGCAAAAGCTTCTGAAAAAAGCATCAAACGGCGTTCGAGGAAACCACCGTCTAGGTGTACGGGAGAGCCGCAACCGTCCCTAGGAACAAAACCAAAGGAAGCAACACCGTCAGAACTAACTACACCGTCAAAATAATGTTTATTAAAAACCTTAGGTGGTTTCAATAAAACATTTTCACACCTTGTGCTTTCAAAATTGGTATATTTACCCATAAAGTGGTATATTTACCCATAAATTTACCCATAAATTATAGGCATATGCAAAGATATCCTTAAATATCCTCGATTTTCTATTAATCATGTACAGAAGTGAATCATTCCTTCCTAGTTAAATCCCAGCCAAATCACTAAATTACATTTCATATCCAAATGTAACATAACCCTACCAATTTCCAAATCAAAATATGAAAATATAAATCACACAAAATTATTACCAAATTCTCTAATCTAATACAATCTTTCACGATAACACTAATATCGACCGTTTAACACACCATCCTTAAATCCAGAACAAGAAAGTAGTCCACAATGTTATCTTCGAGTCTCGAGCCACGCTAACTGCAAATTAAGCACATCATTAACTCGATCATCCAAACATCCTACTTCATCCTTCCTCGTGGAAGCATCATTTAACACAAAAAGAAACACTAGACCTTACAAGGGGGATTAATTGTTGATAATAGAGATTTGAGGGTGGTTTAGTTAAAATAGTTTTTAAAATGGGGTCCATAAGATCTACACTTAGATTCGGAATTTAATAAAAGGAGAAGAGGAAAATTGAAAAGCAACTAAAAGGAGGGTCCAAAATTGAAAATTCCATCGGTGCCCACTGCTTTAACGGCCACTAACGATTCTTCACATTTTTGCTGTCTTTTCTAACGTCCCCATAAAAAGCATCCAAGGGCTCAGAATATTCACTGCTTTTTTAAATATATCGTCTCTTTTAATCTTGACCGTCCATCAGTGTCCCTAAACATCATTTTTATCAAGCAATAAAATTCATGTAAATAAGTTTCCATTCTATAATACGGGATACTTTTTTTTGAGAATCACTTTATTTATTACACATTGTCTAGCGAGTTAATCCAAATAAGTATAGTGGTCTTCAAAATGATTATGCAAATAAGTTGCAACGTTAATCTACACATAAGTTCACATAGATATATGTTTTATGTGGATTAGAATCTTCTTTTATCATTCGTGCAAGCATGTGAGCTGGGGTTAATTATTTAGGTGGTTCGTGTCTTTTTGTATAATTAAAGGCTACGTGATTATGAACTATCAGGCTTTTTTGGTGCATACAAAAACAAAATTAAGATTAGTGAAAGGCTGACTTATACATAGAAATGGAACCAAATAATATTCCAAAGATTTGGTTTGTCCCAGGCCCCATCTACGCATCCCATTAAAATGTTAGCTATTGAGCTAACCTAATCATGCAACTATTCCTCGTGAATGCATGGCCCCATCATTTTACATGTTTACTCATATGAAGTTAATATACATTGCATATGGTTCTAAATAAAAAAACAAATTGCATTATTTGCATAGGTCGACCTTAATTGGATAGTAGAACGAGCAAGGATTAAGCCCTAGATCGAAACCCTTGAGATCATTTGTATGCATGAGTTTATTTTTCTCGAAGATTAACTCAACTCATGATGCACATACGAGAATATCGTATTTTTTTCTACCACAAACTATTATTTGAAGAAAAGGATATATTACATATTGACTTAAAACATATCTAGTCCCCTGAGCTTGTATAAATTTGTTAATTAGACACCCCATCTTTTATTTAGACCTATTGAGTACTTGAACTTCTGATTTTTTACTTATTAAACCCTTATCAATGATTTTTTTTAAGGATTGTAAACAAAATTCTAACCCTAATTTCTAAACCCCTAAGTTCCCAAATTCCCAAAATTTTAAATATCATTAAATATTGATTTTCTTTATCTTTTTAAAAAGTATATTACGTGTCGTTAAGAGGGGTTGCTTACATGACATATGTAACACCCCGATAATTTATAAGGGATTGAGGTGCTCCCCATGCCAATAAGAACTCTTCATTTTCATGGTTCAAGAGGTCAAAAGAACCATGAAGTTAAGCGTGCTAGGACGAGTGTAGTCTCAGGATGGGTGACCTCCTGGGAAGTCTCTTGGGTTGGCATGGGATAGCGCTTCTAAGGCCTCGAGCCTTACAACATAAGTGTCAAATTAAGCCTAATGACGTGTAATTGAGTTGGCGCACGTGCAACGCATAATAATCACTCGACAAGGATTCAATAGGTCAAAAATCAAAAGTTCAAATATCCAATAGGTCCGAATCAAAGATGAAGTGCCTAAGTGACAAATTGGTAAGGTCAGAGGACTAGAGATATGTTTTAAGCCAGTACAAATCAAACATCCCATATATACTCACATAATTAAAAAATGTCATGAAATACAGCGATAAATTCTTATCTATACGACTAATACCGATATTTCAGACCTAACAACTTGTTCAAGTCTGCATAATCTGATACAGTTTAGTACTCTAAGACAATGGACCTAGCTCTCATCCGATCTAATCGCCCCCTAGTATTTTATTCATATCAAGGAAGAAGATCCCGCCAAGTAGCACATACAAGACGTTACTTGTATTAATAGATCATATATTAATATTATCGATCAAGTCAACTATTTCTCCATAAATTAAGGAGGGGTGACATGTATACCACACCCAATTAACTCGATCATCTTTTCATACGCTGTATTCCACCATATATATTTCAGAATCTTTAAGCACTCAAATCATTTCTCGACGTCTTGGTGCATCCAATTTAGTTAATTAGTCAATACATCCAATTTGCTAATTGGCAAGCTTCAATCTTTTCACGGAGACAAGTAAATTTTATTGGATTTTTGGTCACCTAATTCCTACATACAAACTGTTCTAAACATAGATGGTTGGAAGTTGGAACATGAGAGCATATACAACTGGAATCCAAATTCAACAATGACTTTATGTGCTGTTTTATCATTAAATGTTCACATTGTTAACTACTCTTTTCTCGTCAATTTTGTAAAAACCCTAGAATGATCAAAGATTGATCAATTTTATTCCAAGTAAATTATTTCGAAACATTTAGTACTTCGTCAACAATTAACAAAAAAAAAAAAAAAAGAGAGGCAACTACATGGATCTTTTTTGACTGGGGTACAATTATAATGTCAAATTTGCAATCGATTATACAAATAGCACATGCTAGCTAGCTTATTCCGACATGCCTAATGATAATAATAATTCCACTTCTGGACCAACATTTACCTTTTATTTTTCAAACTCACCTGGATTAACCTCATACAGTACCTATAGCAGTAATAATTATGTTACGTACACTATATACTTATGTCGGTGACAACCCCGCAGTTAAATTCATCTCCACGAACCATATGATAATGTCATAATTAATTGTTCTCCATTCAAACTTGTGAGTGTGAGAGTTTCCTGACCTTTTTTTTTACCGCGGCACAAAAATAAAAAAGTAAATAAAGGCGGGAGGAATTGATGGAGCTGTAACTCTGTAACGGCTCAAGCCTGCAAAATCATGTGCAAGTTGGGCCCACAATTGGGCTGGGCCCATTAACAGTCCGGGCAGGTTTTCAGAGCTGAAATTGAATTTGAACCGCTAAGATTAAGCAAGCAGGGATATTTTTCATTGTAACGTCACAAAATGCGGTCAAGTACACATTAGATGTGTCACCAATATATATGCCTGTAAAATGCGATTATATGTGAAAACAATTTGACGTAAGTTTTAATTTATCTCCACGGTTTCTTGTAGTAATTATTAGCCTTGAGAGGGACGTCTCTTTGAGGCAAGGAATAATGAAACTCTAACGTACGGGTGAGCTCAAATAAATAAGGTGATAAAAATAAATAAATAGATTCTAGTATTCGGAATGCAATCTTGCTTGTTTTATTTTTTAGGTTTTTTTGTACGACGGAACACATTTTCACGTGTTTTTCTCGCACTTTAAAAAGAGAGTTTCTTGCTAGTTTACTTTGCGACTACATTATACGCTTTCACTACTTCACCGTGGTTGTTTCACGAGCTTATATAGTCTTCATGTCGTTTGTTTATTTCTGTTTTGTTCTCTTTATTGTAGTTGCATTTGTTTTTCCATGACGATCTATCCAACTATCTAGTTTTATCGATCTCCCTATCTCATAACAAACGTACTACTCCACACATATGCATGGAAAAAGAACTGAGAAGCTAGTTGCTTTCTTATCTATTCCATATTAATGCATAAGCATCACCCAAATGGTGTGGACTTTGGCCAATTGTGACATCGTTAATTTAAGCATGAATTTAGTTATAAAGAAAGTTTGAAGATATAGGAGAAAGATATTGTTAGATACTTTATACTTTTGATTAGTCTATATAGGGTCTACCATTACTTAGTGAAAGTGCATCAACTTAGTGTAGAAAAGCGCCTATTGGACCATCGGTCATGAGTTCATATGAAATTTCCATTACTTTGTAGGCACTCACCTCTCAAATATTACCAAAACATGACAAGTTAATGATGTCATAAAAATGCATACCTCATATATCCATTCATTCTTATACTCTAAATAACATTCAATATTTTTATTAATATATTAACTAAAAATCAACGGATATATATGGGAAAATCCACTTGATTAATGCATTTCAATTCTCCTAGCAACAACTTACTTTCATGCCTCCTACTATAAGAAAGCAAATATCAGGTGCATGTTGTTTTCCTTCATCAAAATGATCGAGCTTGAAACATGCCATGTTATTGAATAGTGAAGCCACACCCTCTAATTTGTCTTTCTTACTTTTTTCCCTTTTATAAAGTAAAAATTGTTGAATATTCACCTTAATTTCATTGAACTTCGACTTCAAACATCCAAATGAGTGAGAATTTTGAGTTTTGAGTTACACACATGAAGTCGATCAAATCCTCTGAATTACTTGTCTTTGATTGTTCTTCATTCTATGATCGAAGTTTTGAGTTATTAACAAAATAAATTGTACCTGATATATATATATAGGAAAAAATAATTTGTTACTTGTGTGTGTACGTGCACAATTACATGGACATGGACCCTCCCTCACATGGATCCTAAGTCACATGCATGAAGCTTAGCTTACCAAACTATATAATTAGCTGTAAACTACCCACAATACCTAAATTGCATGTTACATCACACGCAACTTTAGCTTTCAAAAGTCTTTGATTTTATATCTCCTCATTCATTTCCATTCTTTGAAAACAACCCACCTAACTATTTATGAAATATTGCTGCCCAACCATGCACATATTCGATCACATATATCACCGTCTTATATATATTTTGCTAATGTATCCATATTTTGATTTAATGAAACATTTATCAAGTAGTTTATAATATTAAGATCACTTCTTCATATATATTCATTAAGACATACTTCTTAATTCATTTTGTAATCTGAGTACCTGTGCAATGTTAACCATAATATCTTCATAAAGAATATTATATCTTTCCTAGTATCTTGTATTAGGGTTTGTTATGGTTGTTATGAGGATGTACTATAAATACTCTTTGGGGCGGTCTTGGGCACCCTCTCAAGCTCGGTCCATTCACTCACCACCCGTGCCAAAACTTCCAAGGAAGTTTGGGACATACTCAAGTCGACCTATGCTTCCGCATCTCGTGGTCACATTCAACAAGTGAAGTACAAAATCAGCCATGCGGAGAAGGGAACCCGAACCATTGCGGAGTACATGCACTCCATGTGGGAGTCCGCCGATCTCTTGGCTGACTTGGGCTCTCCTCTCTCCACCGAGGACCTTACAGAATATGTTCTTAAAGGTCTCGATGACTCCTATCAACGTCTCATTGATGGAGTCAACATGAGAGACACCGCCATCTCATTCGATGAGTTACATGAAAAACTCATCGTCCAGGAGCTGCGTATCCAGAAGTCTAGCAAGTCGGATGGCACCATCACGGCACTCGCTGCACAGTCTAAGTACGTAAAAGGCAAAGGTAAGTCCTCTCACACTCAGTCTACATGGTCTCAATCCGGTTCTTTCTCACCAAACCCTACCAAACCACAAAACTACAACCGATCTCCACAACCCTCACAAAACAACCCTCCACCGAACCAAGGTCACCAGCCTCGTCCCTTCAAAGGTCGTTGTCAGTGGTGCAAAACCATTGGCCACGTCATATCCCAGTGTGCTGATCTCAAACGCCAACACCCAACTCTAACCCTTCCTGACTCAGCTCGTTTCCCGGCCAACCAAACTGCACCACAAGCCCACTTCCTTAAACCCAATCCCACTCCTAACCAATGGCTCATGGACAGCGGTGCTTCCCATCATGTCACCAATGACCTCAACAACCTAGCCCATCACTACCCCTATAATGGCCCGGACGAACTCGTTGTTGGTGATGGTTCCGGTTTGCACATTGCTAACCAAGGTTCACTCTCTCTTCCAACTAAATCTTTCACGTTTCACTTACCTAATGTTTTACATGTTCCCACCGTTTCCAAAAATCTTCTTTCGGTTTCTCAATTTACGAAGCAAACTAATCTTGGTATCTTGTTTCTACCTTCTTGTTTTCTTGTGAAGGATACCAAAACATGGGCAACTCTACTTAAAGGACCTTGCATTGATGGTGTCTACCTATGGCCAAGGTCGTCTCCATCGGTTCACTCCGTTCAACTTTCAAGTCTTCTTCATCACAAACTCGGGCACCCATCCACCGATGTTATGCAGTTTATTTCCAAGAATTTTCGTTTAGGTAGCTTTTCTTTCAAGCAGGCAGATTGTAGGTCTTGCCAAACCAATAAGAGTCACAAACTTCCCTTTGGGAAGTCGACTATTGTTTCCCAATTTCCTTTAGAAGTTATTTTCTCGGATGTATGGTCTTCTCCAACATTATCTAGTGATGGGTTTCGTTACTATGTGGTATTTGTTGATCATTTTACACGTTATTCATGGTTGTTTCCCATCAAGAAAAAATCGGATGTACATAATGTCTTCATACAATTTCGTGCCCTAGTTGAAAATTTCTTCAAAGCAAAAATCAAGATCTTATACACTGATAATGGTGGCGAGTTTATGAGCCTCAAACGTTTTTTACAAGATCAAGGCATCTCTCACTTCACCTCTCCACCTCATACACCGGAACATAATGGAATCTCTGAAAGAAAGCATCGCCACATTGTGGAAACCGGCTTGTCTCTACTTACGCATTCTGGCGTTCCACTTAAGTTTTGGCCTTATGCTTTAAAGATGGCTATCTACCTCATCAATAGAATGCCTTCTCGTTCACTTGGTCATGAGTCCCCATTTTTTCGTCTCTTTCAAAAACATCCTGATTATTTGAAACTCAAAAGCTTTGGTTGTTTGTGTTTTCCATGGTTGAGACCTTACAACTCTAACAAACTTGATCCTAGATCAAAACCATGCGTTTTTCTTGGACCTAGCTTAACTCAAAGTGCATACTACTGTCTTGAACCGAAATCACAACGAGTCTATGTCTCTCGCCATGTTCATTTCATGGAGGCTGAGTTCCCTTTCACCGACAACACCTTCCCCGACAACACCTTCCCACCGCCAACACCCTCTACCGAGCCACAAGGGATTGAATGGGGTTCAATTTCGATCCCTTTGGCTCCACCTTCGACCACTCCTCAGCCTAACCCTAACCCCACCGAGCCAGTAGGTGTGGCATGGGATTCAATTGCTGCATCTCCTGCTCGTGGATCCTCTAGCTCTAGCGGCGCAAACCCTACTCCAAACCCTAACTTATCCAACAATCTACCTCTTCTCTCTCCCACAATATCCGAACCTTCCCAAATTCTACCCACAAATCACGCCCCATATCCTGCCCATACAACCACCTCAAATTCTTACCAAAATAACCGCAATCAAATCCCTCCAAATCCGTCGTCCATATGCGCACCAAATCACAACCTTCCTTATCCTATACCCAACAATAATATCCCATCTATCCAACTTCACGTTGACTTCCCTCCCATAGATCAGCCAAGCAACCCTGCCACGTCATCCTCCAACCAACCACACCCCTATCCACGCGCACACGCGCCCTCACTCGCGTCCCCACCCGTCCACACCTCAAACCCTAATTTCGGTCCAAACCCTAATTTGTCTCCTAATCATCTCGCTCCACCTCATCACCCTGATCCTCCTAATCCAGCCCCTCGTGATATTATCACACGCTCCAAAAATAATGTTTTCAAACCCATCAACAAACTAAACCTACTTGCCCATACGCAATCCCCACTTGAACCCAAAACAATCACCCAAGCTCTCAAAGATCCGGATTGGCGCAAGGCTATGGACGCTGAGTTCGGGGCACTTTGCTCAAATCGAACTTGGGAACTTGTTCCTCCATCGACTCATCACAACTTAGTCGGTTGCAAGTGGGTGTTTCGTGTGAAGTACCATCCGGATGGCTCGATTGATCGTTACAAAGCAAGGCTCGTCGCGAAGGGGTTTCATCAACGAGAGGGTTGGGATTACTCCGAGACGTTTAGTCCGGTTATCAAACCGGTCACAGTTCGTCTTGTACTCGCCATAGCCGTCTCTCACAACTGGAACTTGCGCCAACTTGATGTTAACAATGCCTTCCTCCAAGGCACGTTGCATGAAGAGGTCTACATGCACCAACCACCAGGGTTCGTAGACAAGGCTCATCCCGATCATGTGTGCAAACTTCGCAAGGCTCTTTACGGTCTCAAACAAGCCCCTCGGGCTTGGTACAACGAGCTCAAAGCCTTCTTGCTTCACCTTGGGTTCATCAACTCAGGGTCAGATGCAAGCCTGTTCATCTACAACCGCCAAGGCACTGTTATCTTTCTTCTTGTCTACGTCGATGATATTATCGTCACAGGCAATCAAGAGAGCTCCATCAGCAACCTCATTCACAAGCTGGCTCATCGGTTCTCCATCAAAGATCTCGGTACCTTGTCTTACTTTCTTGGTGTGGAAGTCAACCTGCCAATATCCCAAATGGTCCAAACATGAACGGTCTAACCAAATAAAATAAAATTATAATTATTGTAGGACATGTTTGCATGTTACTTATGTACCATAAGTTCTTATTGCTGTTTAATGTTCATTACCAGACCAACCCTAGCATTTTCACATGACTGTGGATCCCACAGCTTTTTAATTGCAACGTACTAATATTTTTTGAAATTGAATTGTATGTATATTTCTAAGTAGACATGTCAAAACATAATTGGTTAGTTGATTTTTATGATGACATCGAAAGAGGTTTACTTTACATCTTTACCTAGCCTAATTCAATATCAGTGATTCGGATTCCCCATAGCAACATGTTGAATTCGAAATTTGAGCTAGGAATCGATACTTAAGGAAACACAATTTTGAAAAAAAAACTTAGTTTAAAATAATTTAGTCTTATTTATAACGATAATTAACCCATTTTCAAGCTTTGCAATATTAAAATTCAATTCGCACCTCAGTTTTCATTTATTGAAATTAAGTTTTGGATCTTTGCAAAATGTGAGATTTATTTATAATCCCGCCGCTAATTTCAGACTGGTTGTGATGACTAACCCCAAATTTGGAGATACATTTTCCATTTAGGCTGGTAATTATCATTAGGTGGGTTTAAACTCAATAACTCTTGAATCTTGATAGTGTTTAGTGTTTACATCAACCTATTCTTCTAGTCGAATTTTTTTTAATGGGCTTCAAATTGTGGGCCTAGAGACAATTTGAGAATACCTAGGGCCCAATTTAGCATTGTTGCAAAGGTCCATAGCAACTCCACGTTATTGAGAAAATATGCTTTTTAAAATTTAAATGTTATATGAAGCCGCCCTTATCCACTTCTCCTGGAATAATCAGACCCCCAATGAGTCATTACTAAAATAATTACTAAAATATTCATAAGAAAATCACGTACCAATAGTGAAGACTCGAACATAATTCTGTCATAGAGGACTTTTTTAAGAGCAATCTTTCCAATTTCCCATTTTAAGACATCCTCTCCAATGTCATTCAAAGTGTAATGTTCTGTTTCAATTAGGAGTGTCTTAACAGAAAAATGCTCTAGTAAAACACTCTCTTAGAGTGTAACATGAGGTGTTATGAGAGCCTTTGGATCAATCTAATCAAACGGTCCGAATTAATTAAAAAGAGTGTGTATATTTGTGGTTGGGTGGAGAAACACCAGATCAAAAATCAATCCCACTATTTCCGTATATATCTAGTAAATATTATGCAATCCCTTTTTTTGGGTGAAAAAATAGCTTGCAAGATCTTCCTATGCCTGCCTTCCATACCCAATATTTTTCATCAAAGGAAAATCTCGTTCTCTTTCATAAAACATTTCCGCCATCTCCAACCCAAAAGCTCTCATTCTCCATTGAAGCAAATCATCTTCCCCATAGTCATCAGCAACGATTTCGTTCCGCACAAGTGTTCTTGGTAAGTTTTCGTTACTCCTCTATACTTATTTTCGATTTATTTGAATCAAAAAACCCCTGCGAGTATCCGATTTCGCTACTGCGAGTATCCGATTTCGCTACTCTTTTTTTTAGGGTTTCGATTTTGGATTTTCAGTACACGAACACAGATTTGGTTTGTTTGTGGGTCGAAATTGCTCTATTTAGGTTTAAGATTTTTGAACAAACCATGTGATTTCGTATGTTTGAAAAGTGTTTGCAAATCCTAGGGTTTATGTGAAAATCGTCGGTATGAAGTTCATAGTCTGATTTGGGGCTTTTTGGTTGTTCTCGTAATTCCTAATTGGGTTTTATCTATTTGTTTGCACAGATCAATGGCGAAGACTAGTGAGATGATTCAAAGGAAGAGGAAGGTCGAAAGAGGTGAAACAATGTTCTTGATTGTGCATGGAATTATCGTATGCCGTTGTTTTTCAATTCGTTTGTGCATACAACAATGATGATGTCATAGTTTTTCAATTCGTTTGCGTATGTTATTCAATTCAATAGTTGTTCAATATGATATTTCATAGTTGAAAAACGTCGTTGCATAGTTGAAAAATCTGTTCGACATATATGGATTATCATGTTTTTTACGACATAAAATGAATGTTTTTCATTTATGTTTGTATGCCTATTGTGTTTTTCAACATATTAATAACAATTTTTCAAATAGTAGATATAAATAGTTTTGTATTTTTCATGTTGTATAATAGTGTTTTTCAATGATTATAAGACAATTTTTTCACATATTAGTTTCAATGTTTTTAATTTCTGTTTCATGTGTGTCTACTGTGTTTTTCTATATATTGATAATATTTTTTCAAGTAACAGAATTTAACTATTCTATATTTTTCATGTTGGACAATAGTATTTTTCAATGATTACAAGACAACTTTTACAATAGTATATTTTCGCTTTAATAGTTTTGCATTATATGATGAACACATGTTCAACAATATTAGTTGTTTGTACTAGTATTATGTATGAATTGATATTCATATATGTATGTTTTGTTTTGCAGTTATTCAAGAAGGGGGTGAATAATGGATGAAGTTTGAAGACAAAGACAATGACATTTTTTATATCATATTAACGTATATTGAAAAAGAGATACACTTTTCAATTTTATTGTAGTATATATTCGAGTTGTAACAATGTTAAAACATTGGTAATATCTAACTGCAGAAATTAACACAAGCTCATGTATTCCAATTATACCCCTTTCAAATTTTCAGACTATAAGGGACAATTTTATTTCCGCAGTTAGATTGTAAACTTTTATCCAAGTCAAAGTAGTGGAAGGATGGCATTGATCAAACAGGGTACAAATCATCCAGATTTCAATCCCAATTTACACGCATTCGGTGCACAAATCAAGCGGCATAAAATAAACCGCTCAAAAGTCTAATCCCATATATGATTTATCTTAAAACTCTCACAAAATCTAGTACATGGTGGTGGCTTAATAAATGCATCGAACAACGAACCATTTGGGAACTTTTACGCAAGCAATGTCACGAGAGTGTCTATCGACTTGAGCGTTTTCTGATAGTACACATACGACTCGAACACCTTTGGAGTGCGCACGTAATAATCGAACTGCAAGATAACAAGAAAATCAAACGTACGTCAAGATCGAATACTATATATGTCACAAACGACGGTACATATGTATGTTGTAATTAGATGAAGCTCGATAGATATACCTCGGCCATGTTATCAACAAGCTCGTTGGCGGTGTCAATGTAGTCTCTGCGGCGACCTGCATCGACGGTGGAGAGGGCGGCCTTCATGTCCTGCTTAAGATAGGCCGACTTGAGGCGAATGTAGAAGATCAAGTACCTCCAAGACATGGTCTCCACCATGTGCTTGAGCTCGTGGAAGCCCTCGGCCGTGTTCTTGATCCTGGCGGCCGCGTCCTCGGGGGACAGCCCGGCCTCGAAGAAGTGCTCCCACAAGAACGACCTCGTGCCCCACTTCTGCTCCTCGGCCGCCACCGCCGCTCGAGTGCCCCCCACGAGCGCGGCCAGCGATGTCGTTATAAGGAGCGTCGAGATGGCCTTTCGTCGGGTCGGGGTGTGGTGGTGGTGCTGGGATGGGGCTTGGTCGCCCGAGAGGGAGGCGCGGGGTTGTTTGTAGAGGGCGGTGTGGAAGAGGGTTGTCGGGTTGACGAAGGTGCTCATGGCGGTGGCGGTCCGGTGGTGGGAGGTTTGGTGTTGGAGTCTTAGCCGTTGGTTTGGTGTAAGAAGAAGATTATGCTGCCACTAGAAGACATTTTCACGTACGTCTTACATGTCTTTCATGTGGATAAGCAATGCGTGTGGTGCCAAGCGAATGCTAACATGATTTGGGCCTGTTACAGAGAATTGGGCCTGTTATAGATAATTGGGCCTAAGACGAATTGGGCCTCTTACAGAGAATCAACGCCGACAGTCAGGCCCAAATTAATTTAACCGGTTTGTTATTGTGAGGAAAGCTCATTCATGATTCAACTAACTGATAAACAATTAGGATTCAGGACGGAGCTGCTTTCGTGAAAAGAAGTTCAGAGACCGGAATACAGAGAGCGAAGGCTCGGAGAGAGAATCCTTCATCGGCGGCAATTCGTCTCTTCTGTCTCGTCAAGCTCCGCAAATTCGTCCCCAAAATCGATCGGTTCGAACTTGTCATTCTCAATTCAATTTTGTTTCCTAACGTCTTTATTGTGTCAGCTCTCTGGTTCTTATCAAGATCTAAAATTTCCGCTTGTGTGTTGAACCTTCTGATTAAATTATGATTTGAGAAGAGGACAGGGAACGCTGATTGAATTATAGTATAAGAAACATATAAATCCAGTTGAACCTTCTGTGTTGGGGGTTGATCAATGGGAGTAGGCAAACTATTAGGGCACTTGGGAGTAATCAAAGATTAAGTTAGGGTTTGGACCCATAGTTACTGGCTTATGAAGTGACCTCTTTATGTTTATTCAAGTCCTACATTTTCAAATTTACAGAGAATGTATTCCTCTAGAGGAGGAGGAGGTTCATATCAGCAGCAGGGTTATGGAGCTCAGTCTTCATACGGTCAAAATGTGAGTATATTTTGGTTTGGTAACTTTTTGAATATGTTTGCATAACGGTTCACAGTATCTCATGCCTGTCTATCATCTTGTGTTGGCAGTCAACATCTGCTTACCCCGGAAGCTCTTCTGCTGGACCTGATGCTAATTCACAACTCGGATTGCATTCTCGGCATCCATCGATTCTAGCAGCCTCCCGTGAGCAAGATATTGGGGGTTATAATAGGTCTCATCCCACTGTTTCTGGTCCTTATGGAGGGCAATATAGTTCGTTATATGGTGCCGCTTCCTTGAACAGTAGTCAACAGGTAGAAAAGCAGCTTTGCCATGACTTCTGAGCAAATTTTTATTTATTATAATATCATACATTCAGAGCTCAGTTTGAACCTGTCATAGAGGTTTGATCATTTGTGTGTCTATAAAAGGTGCTGGTTTTAGAACTAGTGTTTTACTTGTTTAATTTGTCATCTGTAACAATTAGATGCTATTATGATATTCGAACATCAGATATCTAAGTTTCAAGAATATCTTCCATATATTAGCTAACATTTTTTCCTATGGCAATTGGTAAGACGTGTTTGTTGGAATTTGTTTTTAACCCACTTTTTGTTAAGACGCTCACATAAAAACTTAATTAATCTGAATTCCGATAGACCCATACCATTTAAGCTAAAAGGAAATGCTTACTTTCTGAAAGCTCCACCTCTCTTAGAGGACAAGATGCAACTCTTGGGTTTGTTTGACTCTTTGACTTCTAATGATTTACATATTTAACCATGTGTACTGTGTTTTTATTTATAAAATCATCAAACTGGGTCTTTTGACTGTGTTTTTATATATCCATGTTTCCATCTATGGTCTGTCAGGTATCTGCACTTACTGTCAAGGGCACTCAGTCAACAGGTATGGAAGCTCGTGCTGCCTATGGTTCTTTGAGGCCGAATTCACCAAGATATGCTTCGGCTGAATATGTTCCATCGACAAGTCATGGCTATGCTCTCAAAACTGAACGCTTACTAGCTCAAAAGATCCCTGACTATGCTTCTATAGATAGAAGACAATACAACGATAGACAAAGTGCGTACATAGGACACGATCTTCCTAGTGATGCAACAGGAAGATATTCTGATTCTGTTGGTTATGCCCATCATCAGGTTTATATCTTATTGATCTATGTAACCTTTTGGTTCTTTTCTTATATACATTTATCTTTGATTGAGACTGTGACAATCAAGGTGCTTCTATGACCGACTTTGACAGCCTGAGATCTATGACCGACTTGATCAAGCAGTACTGCGTGAACAAATGTTGAAATCTCAATCTATGCAGTCTGCTTCCCATGATAGCGCTGTCAGGTAATAACATTGGTGGATAAGGTATTTTACTTATTTGCAAAATGACTTCATCCTGGTGATTAGTGCAAACTTAATCGAGGATTCCTATTACATTAGATAGGAATTTGCACTTATGTTTATGCTAGCCTTGCCATGCCAGTGTTTGTGCAGTACAACTGCATAAAATTTTCAATGTAAGATTGTACTTTTTACACTGAATAGCAAAACCATTTCTGGCAGACAAGGTGATTATCTTGCCACAAGAGCTGGTAATTTACGTCATCCACCTCAAGAGGTTGATCCATATGATCCTCGCGCTATATCAACAACTGGCCGCTCTTCATACAGCACACAACTTACTACATCAATTTTAGGAGCAGCACCGCAGAGAAATATGGACAACCTCTTGTATCCACAAGGCTCTACAAATCCTGGATATGGAGTAAGCTTGCCCCCTGGCAGGGACTATAGCCTAGGAAAAGGGCTTCATGGAAGTGTTCTTGAATCAGATTTTGCTGGCGGTGTCTCATCGCGTGGTGGGCACTTAAGAATCGATGACCGCAAAGACGAAAGAGTTGAGAGTCGCCAACGGGAACGACTTTTGGAGAGGGAAAGAGAAAGGGAAAGGGAGAGGGAAAGAGAGAGGGAAAAAGAAAGAGAACGCGAACGGGTACGACAACGGGAACGTGAACGTGAGCGAGAAAAGGAACGCGATAGGAAACGAGCTTTGGAGTTGCAAAGGGAGAGGGACCTACAACGGAGACGCGCTATTGAAGTAAGGCGAGAGCGGACTCCACTGAGAGTGTCAAAGGATCGTAATGCTTCTGTTTTGACAAAGGATGCAGCACACCGAGAATCCCCACGTGTTGGATCCTTGCATAGGTGGATCTCGATGTTTTAGTTTGTCATGCTCAAGCTTTGTCTGCTGTTTCATTTATTGAGCCGTTTTTGTTAACTAACCTGGTGCTCTGCTATCCTGAAGGCTTCATTCACCTGTTAAAAGGAGGGAATATGTCTGCAAGGTAAAGAATCAATAAAGAGTTTAATCACTGTGTAACATAGCAAAAGTTACATCACATACAATGGGCTTCTTTCCCTTCAATTTGGGAGATGTTACGACTGACGAATGAGTACTAGAGAACGTTTCTCCCAAATCATTTTTCTTTCGATTTGGGGCTTTTATGTCTTTCAATGTCTTCTCTTTTCTAATGCGGACCATCTATCTTGCTGAAATTTTATTCTTCTATACACAAGAACCCAAGCTCTTGTTTTATCTGTTTTTTTCCCTCTTTTGATTCTCCAGCAGTTAACTCCCCATGAGATAACTTTCTTCTCCTTCTTGCGATCTCCTGGACCCTTAGTTTTTCTCATCTAATCATTCCGGGTACTCTTTTATTTCATACTTCTTGAGCCAGTCGTTCAGTGCCCGATAGGATTCTCGCTGATTCATGAAAGCGGACAAAATCTGCAAAGTGCATGTTTTTATGTGTTTATGTTCATTTGTTTTTGATGTGGATGGTATCTTCTGGTTCTGGTTAGTGATAAATTGTGATAACAATGATCTTAGATAATTGTCATGTTGTTTTAGAATATAGAATAATATATGAAAGAAGAAAAATGTACAAAGACCTTGTATCCAAGATAGATTTGTATAAATGTTTAGAAGAAAAAGGAGAAGATTTTTTTTTGGTGGAAAAGAAAAAGGAGAAGATTACATAATGACTGTATGGCAGTTTTCGTTATCCTGAGTTCATCTGTCTTTATGTTACACCTGTTATTTAACTAGAATTCTTTTTCACATTGTAGGTTTATTCTTCCCGCTTGGTGGACGTGGAGAGAGATTATTTGTCTGTGGATAAGCGATACTCGAAGTTGTATATATCTCCTGATTTCTGCAAGGTTCATTCTCAGCTCAGCCAGATTTATGTTTTGAAGTTTATATAGTATGTTTTTTCTCTACTTATGTTTTTTTATTGTACTTTCCTCTATAGCTTGTTGTTAATTGGCCAAGAGAAGATTTGAAATTTTCTTTTCAAACGCCCGTCAGGTATTGCCTTTGGTGTTTTTTAAGTTACCTCTCTCTCCCTGCCTCCAGACAGGTTCTTCATCTCTTATTGTTCTGCTTAATTCATTAGAAATTTTCAAAGACCATTTGTCGTTGAGGTTGTTAATTTTGTGTTGCAAACTTGCAATGCATTGTTGTCAATATGGATCTTTCTTTGTATATCTTCATATCGTCAGGGAAGAAGAAAATTTAAAGGAGTAACATATGATTTTGAAAATTTTGTTCTTGTGGTTAGTTTTGAGCATGATTTTGTTGAGGAAGGAAACATGGTGGATGAGAAAGAGCCTTTAGTTAAACAGTCAGACGCCCAAACCTTAATCTCAGAGTCAGGGCATAGAACTGTTTGGAATGCTAAGGTATGAATTCTTTCTATATAATTAATCTGTTTTGCATCCAATGTTGGTTAGAGAATCACATATACTTGTAATTTTGTCAATTGATGTGGCTCATTAATTGTTGATCACAACTATTCATGCGGGTTTAGGTGATTTTAATGAGTGGACTCAGCAAAAGTGCTTCAGAAGAGCTTTCTTCTGATAAAATCTTAGATGACCGTGTACCCCATATATGCAATCTTCTGAGATTTGCTATTCTTAGAAAGGACCGTTCATTTACGGCAATTGGTGGCCCATGGGATCCTATTGATGGTCCTGATCCATCAGTTGACGGTTCTTCTCTGATCCAGACCGTTATTAGGTTTGTAGCTCAATCTCGGTTTCATCTTGTAAACAAGGTGGATTTTTTCAGAGTCTAATAGAATATTGACTTTTATGGTTCAGATATGCAAGAGATGTCACTCAACTTGATCTGAAAAGTTGCAAGCAATGGAATCGCTTCCTTGAAGTAAAAAACTTCCAATGGCCTTTTGTAATCAGTTCTCTCTGCATATTTGTGCAGTTTTTATTGGTTTTTTTTTTGACTGTGGTTGAAATTTTATAGATACACTATGATAGAGTTGGGAAGGATGGTCTCTTCAGCCATAAGGAGATCACTGTTCTCTTTGTTCCAGATTTATCAGATTGTCTTCCCTTACTAGATGCATGGAAAAAACAATGGTTGGCTCATAGAAAGGTTGTTGCTGAGAGAGAAAGGCAATTATCTGTGAAAAGCGAGAAAGAGGTTTGCTTCTTTTTGGTCATCTCTTGCTTAGAAAATTTTCTTTGATCAATTGTGGTGTTGATTTTTATAAGTCATGATGAACTTCATATATGAAGAGGAACTTCCTTTGAGAATCTATTCAAAAGCCAATACATACTGAAATCCATCTGATTTTTGTTAGAGGACCGTTTTTTCTGTTTCGAATTTTTCGACTGATGTACATTTGTTTGGACTCTAAGTCGTTTTTTATTACCGCAGAAGTCAAGGGAGAAGAAGGACAGTCCGAGAGGTAACCTTACCAGCTCTATATATTTTCTAACCTTTCCATCAGTTGGTTATTGGTTTTTGCTTCACCAAAAGTATTGAACCATCATGATAATGCAGACAAGGCAGTCTCAACTAAGGATGTCAAAAGAGCTGAAAAATCTGATAAAAAGGGGAGTGGGACTGGACAACTGGTAGAACCTATCAAAACAGTGACTACTGGTGTCCCTATCAAAGGAAAAGGAACTGAGTTAGGAGCAGAAGGCAGTATTAAGCAGCCAATTAAAGAAGATAGTGTTGATATGGCCGGAGAAAGCAATGTCAAAACAGAGACTATAGCTAAGTTAAGCACTCAAGAAACTGTAAAGCCTGTAAAGAAGAAAATTGTGAAGAGAATTGTCAAGCAGAAGATTGTTGCAAAGAAATCCACTGAAGGAAATGAAATTAAGAATGTTGAGAAGGCGGAGGCAACTGTTAATAAGAATCTAATATCAGAAGTATCTGGTGAAAAAGATGGATCTTCAGCTGAAAATAGTAAAGTTAAAACAATCATCAGAAAGAAAATTCCAAAGAAGCTTTCTGATGGCAATCCTGTTCAGACTGAAGAGAAGAGTATTGAGTCTGCTGTGAACAATGAGAACCTTCAAGATTCTTCACAGCATAAGCCAGACGCAAAATCTGATTCTGTTGGTGCTGGTGTGTTGCGTGTAAAGAAAAAAATAATAAAAAAGATTATTAAGAGGGTGCCTAAAAAGAAGAATGCTAATGTAGCTGCTGGCAATGAGGTTGCTGAAAATAAAGAAGCCGACAAGGATGGGAAAGCAAACGATGTCAAGAAAGCAACTGAGTTGAACAGTTCAGCAGAAACAAGTGTAATCTCTGATGTACAGCCAGAAACAAATGTTGAAAGCAAGGCTGATGGAGTTAAACGGGAAGACGGTGCAGTTGAGAAGAAAGCTTTGGATATAAAACCACACTCAGATACTGAGAAGCAAAGAGTCTCTCCGAAGGATAATAATGATGAAAAGGAACGATCTAAAGGAAAGGGAAAATCCATAGATAGGAAGGACAAAAAAAGTGCAGATGGAAATGATGAACACAAGAGTAAGTCTAGCAAAGAAGTGGAGCGAAAAAATTCTGAGGAACCCCCTCGACACCCTGGACTCATTATACAAACAAAAAGTTGCAAGGACTCTAAGGTGGGACTTCTTTCATTAGCAAACATTCTACGTTTTTGCACATGTATGATATTTCCCAATGCAATAACAGTATTTCATTCATACAATCTGTTATGCAAGTGCTTGATTTCTATGGTGTTTGTTGCAGTTGCATTCTCTGTCACTTTCGTTAGATTCACTTCTAGACTATACTGACAAGGATGTTGAAGAGCCAACATTCGAGGTTAGCATTCTTTCTATATGTGACCTTACGTTTTAGTACAGTGTAAATCACAACATTCTAGTGTACCGTACAATTTATACTATTTATTGGAAGTTTTGAAAAATCGAAACTGAACTTGTACTGACACAATGCTCTCTTTGCACAGATTTCTTTATTTGCTGAGTCAATGTACGAAATGCTTCAGTATCAGATGGGTTCTCGTATCATTGCATTTTTAGAGGTAAGGATGTAGCATGATATGTAAGTATGTAACTTACATGATATGTTTTGTATTCTGACCTTCCTGAGATGCCTTGTTGCTATTTTATAGAAATTAAGGAAGAAGTTTGTTCTGAAGAGAAATCAGAGGAAGAGACAAAGGGATGAAGCTGATGCAAAAAAGAGCAGTAAGGAGTCACTAAGTAAGCGTCAAAAAAACGAGACTTCTCCTCGAGAAACGGACAACACTAAATCTGCAGTTAAGACTGAAGTTGGTCCTGATGATAACAAATCTAGTGAAAAAGTTGAGAAAATGGAAGTGGACAAGAAGGTTAAAGCTGAAAATAGTGAAGTGCCAAAACAAGAACAAAAAGATAACAATGAAGGAAACAATGAAGATGAAGTGGTTGAGGAAGTCGACGAAGAAGAAGACCCAGAGGAAGATCCGGAGGAAGATCCAGAGGAAGATCCAGAGGAAGACCCAGAGGAAGACCCAGAGGAAGATGAAGCTTTGCAGGAGAGAAGTCCTCAACGTAATACAACAGTGGAGGCAAGATTCTCCTTAGTCTTCTAGTTCTCTTAGATTTTTGTTCAAAGTATTTGCATGAGCTACCCTTTTCGCACGACAAAGGATTAACCCTTCTCTTAATCTCTTTTTTCCTTTCCTGATTTCTAGGTTGGAGTGGGGGTAGATTCCGAATTCTCTTAATCTCTTTTTCCCTTTCCTGATTTCTGGGTTGGAGTTGGGGTAGAATTCTAATTTCATTTTTCATAGTGCCGCCTGTCATATAATATGCCATAATCTATGTAGGGTAAAAGCTGAAATTAAAAAAATGCAGGTTTTAGCCAAGTTTGGTCTTAGCTCACTGTAGAAGTTCCATAGTTGTTTCATGTTCACATCTGTTTACTTATTTAATGTGCTTAGCTGGGGTAAATATAATTTGTTTGGTTTGGGTTTTCTCAGTTCTGTCACTGCCTCTCACGTGTGATTGCTTCATTTCTTGTCTTTGTAACTGTGATCAGGAAAAGAATGATACTAATGCTGAAGGAGGTAAGAATACTGCCAATACCGATGCTGAAGAGGAAAAGAGTACTGCCACTGCCAAAAAGGAAAATAATGGCTTCAGTGTGGTAGAGGAAAAGAATGAAACTGGTACTGACAAAACTAGTGTAAAGGAAAAGGTTGAACAGAAAAATTCCGGTAACAGCAAAGAGAAGAATGTAAATGGAAAGGATACAAAGGAAAGAGCTCTGGCCCAAAAGGAAGTTGAAGTTGACAAGGGACTCTTGGAGGTTAGTGAGTGGATAAAAAAAACACTTATTTGATGATGCTTCATTTCATATGTTCAGTAGTAATCTAAAAAGTTCGTTTCTAATCACTATGGGTCCTTTTATTTGTCTTTTTAAATATGGAGCAGGCATTTAGGTTCTTTGATCGTAACCGAGCAGGCTACATAAGGGTAATGAAATCATCTTTCCCTCTGTGTCAATGGACGCATTTCCTTGCTAGTGAAACAATTTGCTATAAATCTTATTCTCCCTTTCCAGTTAGAAGATATGAGATTGATTCTGCACACTCTTGGCAAATTCCACTCACATAGAGACATCAAGGTTTGATTTATCTCTTTCCATAACTTCTTTTTTCCCCAACCCACCATCTTCATAATTAATTCATTACTCCTTCCATTCACTAAAATTCCTAATCTGTTAATCACCCACTTCATTTGTAGCCAATTAAGAGAATTTGCATAAAAAAACTCACCAAAAAATCATTCCTGACAAAATTTGAAGACAAAAATGACAAGTCTTTTCTCAACAGAGCTAGTATTATGCTTAGTAATTCATTGCTAACATGCTCTATAATCTTGTCGTAGGAACTTGCACAAAGCGCACTGTTGGAAAGCAGTACAGGGCGAGACGATAGAATACTGTATGAGAAGCTGGTGAGGATGACCAATCTTGGCACGAACTAATGTATGGGAGGCTATTGGGGGGCTTCCGTTGGTGTTTTCTGTTGCTCGAAAACGAGCTCTTTTTCCTTATTTAATAGCTCAGTTGTTTGAATAGTTGGAAGAAGAGGAAAGCCCCAACTATTTTTTTGGAACCTGTTCTGTCTAAGAATAATGTTACTCTCTCGGTGTAGAATTATTTAAGCAGTGCACCGTTTTGTTTTCATTTGGTAGTGTGGACTTTGTAATTGTGTCTGTCATTTTGATTCAAATTCAGGGCCAGCTTGATTCAAATTGTGGTGTGGACTTATTTCCATCACAGGCTCCTCCTATCAAACGAACAAAGTAACAAATTACAGTCATAAAACTTCATCCATTGCAGCTGGGCTTTCAATAATTATAAAAAGGTGGTAATTTTCATAAATTTGCGTTTAATGAGTGGTTTTTAAAAAATCTGCTTAATTTAAGGGGCACTTTTTGCAATTTCTCGGAGCTTCAAGTCGCCGTTTATAAAGCCAACTGAGGCAGAGTGCAAACGATTCCGTCGAGTTTTCTTACATCTCCGATCTGCAATGAAACCGGGCACAGGTCATGATCCAACCCACACCAAGATCCTGCTGACGTCACTCTCCGCCATGGTTGCCGAGACCTCCACCTTCCCCATCGACCTCACCAAGACAAGGCTCCAGCTCCACGGCCCCTCCTCCGCCTCCGCCACCAACGCATTTCGCGTCGCCGGCGAAATCCTCCGCCACCAAGGCCTGTTCGGGCTCTACCAAGGCCTTTCTCCGGCCCTCATACGCCACCTCTTCTACACTCCCATTCGCATCGTCGGCTACGAGCATCTGCGGAACCTCGTGCTGGCTTCCTCCGGTGGCGATGGCGCCTCTCTTTCTCTCTCCACCAAGGCTCTTGTCGGAGGCTTTTCCGGCGTAATTGCGCAGGTGAATTCTCTTTCTTCGTGATCTCGATTTTGAATTCATCGAATTTCACTGTGATTGATTTCGGTATTGTGGTGCTCCTGCTGAAATTTTGTGTTTCAATCCACTTAGGGTTTGGAAACCAGCTTTGATGTGTTTTTATATGAAATTCTTCATGGATATGTCTTACCAGCTTTGAAAGGCATCAGGATTGCAGGTTTTATAGAATTATAGCCTTGCAGATTAAATGCTTAGTGGATATTTTTGTAGGAAGTTATGACAGATTAGATTGTTACAAAAACTTGATTCTGTTGGTGTTCGTGGTGTAATATCTTATGGATTTATCATCTAAATCACACTGGTGTTGTTGTCCCTAGGACTACAGATAGTGGCCAGCCCAGCTGATCTTGTGAAGGTCAGAATGCAAGCAGATGGACGTTTACTGAGGCAAGGTCTCCAGCCTCGTTACTCAGGCCCATTCGACGCACTAGCCAAGATCATACACAATGAGGGCTTTAGGGGTCTTTGGAAAGGCGTCTTTCCAAATATCCAAAGAGCGTTTTTGGTCAACATGGGTGAATTGGCCTGTTATGACCATGCAAAGCGATTTGTGATCCAAAACCAGATAGCAGACGACAATATCTATGCCCACACGCTAGCCTCTGTTATGTCAGGACTTTCAGCCACTACGCTTAGTTGCCCCGCTGATGTCGTCAAGACGAGGATGATGAACCAAGCTGCAAAGAAAGGAGGTGAGACTGTGATGTACAGAAACTCTTATGAGTGTTTGGTGAAGACTGTTAAGTTAGAAGGAGTCAGGGCTCTTTATAAGGGGTTTTTTCCTACATGGGCTAGGCTTGGTCCCTGGCAATTCGCATTTTGGGTCTCGTATGAGAGATTTCGTCAGATGGCAGGTCTCTCTTCTTTCTGATGATGCTCGCATTATTGTCTGCAGTTTTTTGGGAGATCTTTGGTTGGTTTAATGCCGAGTTTTCCTGTGATGTAAGAGCTGTAGCTAGTTATAGTGAACGTTTGGGTTTTTCAAAATTTTCTGTTTTGGAAACTTATTCATCTTCTATGCAATAAGTTCAGGGTTGGTGAAAAATGGAAATGACATTATCATCTCTGCCCTTCCTAATTTGTCCATTAATCTGTGGCTGTCTTAATAAAAGTTGATAATTTGGAATCTTATTTGTTGATACTTTGTGTATAACTTCTCTTCCTGACTGTTTTAATTATGCGTCTAAATGTCAGAAACTAACGCTATTGTTTATCAAGCCAAAATGCTAAATCAAGACGGTGGCAATGTTTTATGTTTAAGCTTCATTCGGTTGATAAAAAAAAGGTTTCAAAAATACCGAAACGCACAAATGCATCTCAATACTCAACAGTACATGACCTCTACATTGAATAAATCCATCATCAAATTCCTAATATATGAAAGGAAAATTTGATCTTGCAATGCAGCGCATTGATAATGTGGCAACTGGCAAGTTTATAAGGAGAAAGCTCCTTTTATCCATTCGAGTAGGAAGTAAGCTGATGCAGAATTACATGCCTCCTGATCTGAATCTCTCTTGTTGTTCAGCTAGCCTGGTTTCTTGCATCTTCTTCACTATCTCCAGCATCTGAGGATCAAAGAAACGGTCCCGAACAAATTTCCTCTCTTCAGCCTGTATCTCCCTAATGGCACTAGGATACGGGTTTGGAACTGACGGTTTTCTTCCTTGAATTTTGGCTATTTGCTTCAGGCGAGTGTACGCATGCTTCTTAGACCGTTTCACTGTTCGGTATTCCATCTGTGTATTGAAAATCCAGTGAGCTTAATAAGTGTAGAAGCTCAAGAAAATCACAGCATATTAAGCAAGGGTTAAACATACATCAGCTGCAGAAATAGCTTCCGCCTCACCAACTCCTTGCTCCTTCAATTCAAGCACTCGCCATGCGAATACTCGGGCAGGGATAGGATTGAAGCTATTAAACCTGTTCAAGTATTCATAGAAGAATGAGGATACAATACCAAGCCAAATCATAGAACTCTTATCATTATTGACCCTATGTATGTTTATATGCTGTCAAATTATAGAATTCTAGTGGCACTGGAAGATTAGATTGACATACATAGAAGATCATACATTCATGTGCTAAGATAACTTTACAATATTTTTATGCAAAATAAAAAATATGGAATGGTGACATCAAAATGTTTAAGAGATCATTATAGAGTCTGCTTTCGCTAATGTTGCTCATTTCCCTCTTCATAGGAATGTCAAAGAAGAAAATGGGAATCATCAGGAAATCAAAATTCAGGTGAGCTCAGGCCAATGTGAAAAGCAGTATGGACATAGAAGGTGAAATTGAGTCACTGAAATTCCAAGATTAGAGTAAGGAGTTACTTGATAGCATCTTCACACTTGGCATCCGGATGCTTCTTGTTGAACTTCTTCACATATACATCTTCGGGCAGATTTATCGCTTCGAGTTTTCCATCGGATCGGGGAAATGTTACCGGAGGAGCCCTGCATAGCACAACAAGAAGTTTCAAATTTTGGAAATCGAATGAGCACTACAACAAATTATACCTTGAAAACTACAAACTACAAAGAAGCATGAAAAACCATAAAACAGCTATATATACTACAATATATTATATATATGAACTCTGGAATCATACGGATAGTGAAAAAACACAGATAATTCATCAATCAAGCAAAACAGAAGGATTTTGTTAGAAAAGGAGAGGACATACTGTTCCATGGCTTTGAGCCAAACGGGCTCGGATTTTGCTAATCCTTTCACCAGCCTCCTTGTTTTTGTCAGCAAGTCCCCTTTCATGTACGACATGGTTCTTCCCTGTTTTAACCTGTCCACAAACCCATCAAATTCCAATTTCCTGAAATGTTCAGTGCTCTGAATTGAATCCATTTTCAGAGCAAATTATGTATCAGAGATACAACACAAGGAATTAAACCTGCCATTCTTATGCTAGTTTATACCCTAAATCTGCATAGAGTTGTGTTCTTTGCATCTACATACTACATTTAAGAATGGGCACCAATCCAACCTAATATCGTTAATCACGTAGAAAAGAAACACAGATTCAAAGCTCTAGTAAGGTCTAGTTTCTATACTAATCAACCATTCAGTACATAAAGCAATCCACAAAACAGACAATTCGCTACATACAGAGATAGGATTGTACTCTAACCCTATCCCCACCAAACCCCTAAAACTACCCCCAATTTAAAGGGGAAGAAAAAAAAGCGAATCAATTTGAAGAAATGTAGAAGGGGAAAAATGGCGATTGAATCTAAAAAGTGCAAACCTTGATGAACACTCAGTGACCACCGAATTGAGGAGGCGGCCGCTACGCTGAGTATGGAGAGATCGGAGAAGAGCTCATGTGCTGAGGAAGAAAAGGGTGAAAGGGACGAGGGAGATTTAATTGCGATATATGCCACGTCAGCAACATTGTTTTATTTTAATTTTTTCTTTTTTTAACTTTCTTACGGGAAAAAGGAGCATTCTTGCGAGGGTTGGTTTCAGTTTCAGGCCGCCATTCCAACTCGCACTCAAGCTTCTCAGCCATGGCGCTCAGAGCGGTATTTCACAGAACCATGGGCGGAGAAATCGCTCGCCTTTTCAGCTTCACGAGATCGGCCCACAGCCTCGCCTTACCGGCGACCGGTAATCAGGCGATCGAATCTCCGTCGCCACCTCCGCCGTTGTCTCTTCCGGAGTATGGATTTAGCTCGGAGTCTAGCATTGGGTTTCAATTCCCTGAATTTGTCTCCGGCGGTGGATCCATGGAGCTGATGGCGGTTCCCAAGCGGAAGGTATGGTTTTTTGTGCTCCTGATAATCTGGCTATGAGGTGTGTAATCTGATTTTTGATTCGATGAAACTTGCCGTTGCAGGTGTTGTTCTTTGTTTGAATTTGAAATTGTTTGCTTGCAAGTTCTTTGATTTCTCTTAATTGTGTACTATGGATTTGCTAGTCTCAGATTAGGGTTTAGGGTTTTAGGCCTTCCCCCACATAAAAGGGTTTTTTGCCAGGTTTCTATAACATATAAGAGCAAAAGATTGAAGTACTAATCTCACTAGGGTTAGCAATGTGAAGTCATCTTGAAGTAGAAATTGATTGTTTTGTGCACCAATCTGTCTTTGTTCATCTCGTGTTTCAAAATCATGCTCTCCATTTCAAAGAAAGGTGCATAGATTTTCAAAGCTATGCTGTGCATTAGAGCCTTATGCTTTATTTTTCAAATGTGCAAACTTTATTGGGTTTAACCAAGCTTGAGCAAATGCCATTGATTTATACTCTGCTAAACTGGAAAAACTTCTGATGGAATTCACGTGTGTGAATTTATCTCAGTAAAAAACAACCTTTAGAAGCAATACAGGAATAAAGTCATGCTTCTGCAACTGCATTATTGGTTAAATGTCCCAAAAAATTGGTCATATGTTCTTTACTTTTTTTCATTCGAATCAATGCTATCTTATCAAATATTGTGAACCTCTTAAATAAAGATCAAGATCAAACATTTTTGTTACCCAGAATTATATGGACTTACTAAGCAAGAATGCTACTGCTGCTGGCTTTTGCCTTTGTTTTCCTTCTTTATCTCTTGTTCTGATATGAAGACCTTTCATACAGGTTTCTCCTCACAAGAGAGGCATCAGAAATGGCCCGAAGGCCCTGAAGCCCATTCCAGTGATAATCCGTTGCAAGTAAGCCCTTGCCTTCTTACCAAGAAAGAGCTTACTACTACCTGCATTCAGAAGAGATTGCCATTTAGCCCTTTAAAAATCATGTTAGAAAATATTTGTTATTTTAGAATTTAAATAATGATTTTAGTCCCTGAACCTACTATTACCTCTTTCGATACAAATTTTCTTCAGTTATTGAAAAAAACTCTTAAGAATATATAGTAAAAAAACTCTTAATTATCAAAGCAGTCAAGTGCTCTGAATCTTTATACCCTGGCCTCCCCTATTGTGTGTTTTCCTAGGGTGCAATGTCTGAAATTATCATTAACTTGGATACTTGGTTGTTAATAGTTAAACTTTGAATTGTTTCACATCCTTTCTCAAAAGATCCTGAAGAAGGACATGGTAAAGTGAGAATATGAAAATTGTCACCATAAGCTGCCATGCCTAGTTAATCATTCTATTTTGTCATGTATTTCTGCATGCCCTTTCTGATTTAGTTTTTGTGCAATTCTGCCCAGTGTTTGTTTGTTTCTTGTTGAAAGTTTCTCCATCATCTGCTGACCTGATCACCACATTTTGCCGGAATTGATTTGTGTCTTTGGGCTTGTGCAGTAACTGTGGAAAGGTGAAGCTGCCACACTTCTATTGCTGTGGTGGACGTAGGGAAGGAACTTTTGAGAAGTGATTCAAAATGGTGTCTTCTGCTGTGTTGCTGACCTTCAATCTTCATTCTTAATAGTTCATCTAGGTTGATGGGTTTTGTTCTGATATTTGAACGAGAACTTCTTTTGTTGGCCAAGGATTGACATATTTTGTTCTACCAATAGTGTATGTTCTCTGAAGTTATAATAAAACTTTTGATTGGCTGTACAAGGATTGACATTTTTTACCTATCCTACTCGATATTGTAAGTTATTATAGTAGTAGCTAGTTTTGCCAAATTGGTTCATTTCATCTCACTTGAAGCAGGTGTCTATTGGATGATAATATGGTACATATTTTGCCCAAAAGTTTCATCTAAGATGTACTCAAAGCAGAAAGTTTTGTGGTCGTTTAGTAGATCAGTTGAATGAGTAAAAAAATTACTTAACCAACTCATCTTCGGGTGATTAGCTTGAGGTGAGTGATGTTACAAACAATGTTCCCTAGTGCTTACTGCTAAGCCACTTACAGAATTATCAACTATGCCAAAGTTTCCAAATATTAGCACAAAACTTGTAAGAAAAAGCTGTAAGCACCATTACACTTTCATGTATTTTTATGTCTTTTCATATATGAAAAATAGACAAGACTCCCAAAAAACTCACATTGATAACATTCAAATCCCTACACTGAATATTTTGCTGGGAGAAAAACTTGCCCATTATTTCCCAAATGAAGATGAAGGCACAAAGTACATCAGAAACTCAGCCATTTGTTGAAGTACTCGCAGGTTATCGGAGAAATGACACCATCAGGAGTGCACTGATTAATCCTAGGACACGCCCCACACGGTATTGACACCATAGCCGTCGCATTAGCAGCTCCTGCATCAGTCTGCACTTTCTTACAACTCCTATAACAAACTGCTCCAACAGGAATCGAAGTATACTCTCCAGACCCACTGCTCTTCACTTCAATAATCTCACTGTCCAAGATCAATGTATTTATTATCTCCTTAATCTGCTCAGCTGATATCTCACATTTAAAGGCATTGGATTTCATCACTTGCTCGTGCACTTTCTCCATGGTCGCCACCTTTTGTTTACGTATTATGCCGAGGCAATACTTGGTGAGATGTTCTATGAATACTGTGTCAAGATTTCCTTCGCTGTACCACGCGTTTCCAGCGAGGTCTTTTGATGGCGTGAACTCATTGCCCATGTAATAGACTTTATTGTTATGGATGCTTTTCACCTCTTTTATCTTCTGCTTTTGTAGGAGGCTCTTGATGCCGTTGGCCATAGGCCTGTCCTTCATGGTTTTCAACTCTCTTTTCAGTTCAGCTTTCAATATACCCATGTTTGTTCTGCTCTGGATCACGTCGTATAAAGCTTGCTCATCATCTGTCAGTTCCTTCCTCAGGCTTCCCAAAGGCCGTTTCCGCTTTAATGTACTCATTGCTGTCGCACCATTAAACAGAAGAATCAATGACAGAATATTAGAAGAATATGACTCTTGAATCTTACAAGTTAGAGCATAACTCAATTTGGTTCATCTCCAAGATTATGCACTAACTCATACTCTTTTCAGTAGTATCAAGTAGCACTTCCAACTTTTCCATCTTTTTGACGGAACCAGAAAACAAGAATCCAAACCCTAGTTCTAAGTCCTCATCAATCCAAACTCTATCTGAAATTTCCAGATGGGATAAGATTTTCCAAGCAATTTAAGTTACCACAATCAATCAGAAATTCAGAATGTTCCACAAACAAAAATTAAGTCTCTTTCAAAAAAACATACACTTCCACTAGTGGAAATTTCAATTCAGCTTGAAGGCATTGCAAAATATAGATGAACAAAAGCACATAAAACGAAAATTAAAAGTTGGAATTCAATTGAGAAGGAGAGGTTCAACCCGATCAAATTTGGGATTTTAGGAATTGCAAACAAGACGAACGATGGGAAAACCTAGAGAAATATACACGAAGTTTAAACCTTTGTAGACTTGGACGATGCAGAGAAGATATGCCGGTGAAGAACTCTCTCTCCCGAGTGCTGATTCTGTATCTCTCTGGTTCTAGGTTTTGATCTTTTGCAAATCAGTTAACTGCACTTGGGCCTGTTTAAAACCGGCCCGGTTTTTGTGACCCGGTGACGTAATGTTTCTTTTAATTTCAGCCATGACCTTCTAATTTCAATCTCGGTCTCTCAAGCAATACTCAAGACACTGATACGTTTTTTTGGCATGATACGGCGTCTGGCAGCTTCACGTCAAAGTCGGCCATGGGCTTTTTGAGACAGCCATGAAATAATTAGAGACTTGGTCATTATGCACACTCCTAGAGAGGCCAACAGAACTGCTGATGCTTTCGCCAATATGCCCCCAACTCTGGACTCAAATTTTACTGTTTTTAATGACCCTCCTAGTTCCTGTTAGAACCCTAAAATCGAAAGGGAAAGGGATAGAAATCTGAGTAGCGAGCATCTCACTAATCAGCCAATTTTGAGGAATCCTCATTTGTAATTCATTTCATTCTTCCAATCTCTCAATTACAATCTGATTTTCTCCTTTTATAATGCAGAAAACAAGCTAACTAACCCCTAAAACTAAATACAAATAAATTCATTAATAAAAAGAATAATGGAGAAAGTGGGAAAATGCCTAACATCTAGGAAGTAGAAAGTTAAACTAATTGACTAGAAAATAAAGAAACTACTAATTAAAACTAATAATCTACGATTGTATCAGTTACATAATTGAGTTTCTTCAGTTTGATGTAGCCCATAATGGGCAGATCCTTCTTCAAGTTTCCTTAATAATATTGGCGCAGGGGACTCCCCGTTTTGAGATAAAAAAAAAAAAAAGAAAGATTTTTGTGTTACACAACCAAAATAATCAATGAATTAAAAGTTCCAAAAACAACAATATAAGACCACAATGTTTATTTAGTGAATGAAATGATTATGCTACATTGTTGTATCTGTTCAATTCAAGTTCAGTGTTGGATGAACAGAAAAATACCAAATCAAAACATAATGAAACAAAATTATGTCACACTTTTGCCCTCCCATCACTTGCCCCATACACAAAGACAAATGAACTCATTGGAACCATCTTGCCCATTTACAGCATGATGATCCTCATTCACAGATCGCTGTAGATCCCAACAAGCCTCAGCCATGCCAGAGATTTCTCTATAAGTTAAATCAATGTTATCTTCCACAAAATCAATTGATCAGCAACTGAACAAATCTGTCTTATAATCTTATACCATGAAATTTGCTTTCAACCTTGCTAGCTCGTACTCGTACTCGTACTCGAGTTGTGAGGGGCTAAATGAGTACTGCAGTTCGCGTTCTCGCAGAAGCATTCGTGGGGATTTGCATAGAAGTAGTCCTCTTCTTTCGGCTTTTCAGGGATGATCTTGCGCGGAACTGGTTGTCCGGTTTTATTCACATGTGCTTCTTTTACTGCACCAACAAAGTTGTCCCAAGAAAGGGTCTTGTTTTGATGCAAATCTACCAACTCCACAATCCTTTTCCGGTTTAACAAGAACGTTGTTTTGAAGCCGAGATGCCTGAAGGAAGGGATGACAATTAAGAGCACGTAATCTAGAACGAAAGGGTAACTCCATAACATTTGAACGTACCTCCGGTGGCCTTCAACTAATTTTGCCATGTTCCCATCATATGTAGCTACAAAAACGTCACTTGCTACCGATACCATAAAATCCAGAGCTGCCATTTGAGATGAGTGGTTACGGAAATGCCATAAATCATCGGGCTCTAGCAACATTTGTTTCTTCATCTGAAATCAAGTTATAGGTCTTGTCACTAAACTGCTTTTTTTTTGGCAAAGAAAACGAAACAGGTCAATGGACAGAATTACTCACAGTGTGAGGAAAAGCCTCACTAAGAGCTTTAAGACGCCGCTCACTACCATATATTTCCCCAGCAACAATATAAATACGAGTGTTATTATCCAAACCCAGTGCTTGTAGCACCATGGATGATTCTTCTGGTGTAAGAGGGCATAGACCTTCTGATCTTTTCGCCTCAGAATTAATTTCCTTTTCCCTCCACCATGGAAAAGCATACCTGCATTTATATCAGAATGCAACCTCATTTTAGATGGATTAATATGGTCAAGCAATGCTTGCACAATCGATCAAAGAATGCTGCTGCTATCAGAATCAAGAGCAGTAAAATGGTCGATTTCGCCCACAATGTATGGTCCGGATGTATGTTATAGTATGGCGTAAAGCAAAACAACATTGAACTTCCAAAACTCAAAGCAGAATATTCCTCAAGTTTTGCCAAAGGAGTCTCAGAGAGTTGGGAAACAAACCTCATCCTCTTTAACTCCTCTGCTTCGTCTGTAGTGCAGCCATGGGTACAGCCTGAGAAAGCCAACATGTCCATCTCATATCTCAGATGCAGAGCAACAAACGGTCCTTTTTCTTGAAGAATACCAACCAACTTATTCCCCAAACCTTCAATCTTTGAATTAAATTTCAGTGCCTGAGTATTTACACGGCATCTGAGTTTCTGAATATCCAAGGGCAGCCCGTTATTTGCTAACCGTGCATCTGTTTTATTAAAATGGATAACTTGATGCTTACTGAAAAGGGGAAGGACCTGCGTATAGAAGTGTGCAAATCATATTAGAATTCTTTGAAAAATTACTTTTGTACTTGGTAATACTTCAAATAGGAAAATTGTATATTTGTATTTTACAAGCTTTTCATCTTATGAAGCTATCCACATACCTGTTGAAGGTAATAGTTTTCGTTGGACCAGCTGACTGGATGCATCACCAGAGGCTGGAACCCATTTTTCCTGCTAAATCTCTTTGGTAGCCTTTTGATTATCTTGACTTCATCTCTTAGGGAATTAATGAAATGACCCACATCAAAGATATCACCAAAGTCACTGCCAAAAGATTCACAAGTTTCTCACGGCCACGTTTGAAACAAGACTAAGAAAACACTCAAAACTTTGTCTCTCTTCTTTTTCTCGAAAAGAGCAGCACTCAGGATTTGAGGATTAACAATACCTTGGATCAGCCCAGAACGATGTCTTGTCAAGCTCTGGAACTACCAAAGTGAGATTTAAGAGGCGAGCCACAGCCACCATGTCACAGATCTGAAATAAAGTGTCAGCCATTCAGTTCAGTACAAAACATTTGAGTAAAACGAACAAAGGAAGAAACACCGGAAAAGTGGCTACTGGCCAACGCTAACCGCTGCTCGCATCTGATTCAAGCCTCCATTGCAAGTCACCTTAAGAAAGCCATTACTTGTGTAGTTTCCTGGAAATTTACATCCAACAATTTTACTGCCTTACCACATCAGCAACTGAAACATAATTAACCTTGATTGATCATATCAACTGCATTTACAGAATCGAGTTCTTGACACGATCTATTTACCATGATCACATATTCCTGACCTGCCTAAGAGGATTCAATCAACAAAGCATAAACTAAGCAATACTTGGCATCATATATATAATGGGCATTTATTTTTTAAATGTAACTTGAAGGGTTGTCAATTGTCTTAACTAACATGGCCTGTATATCCACAATCCACTATAAAACAAAAATGAACGGCATGATCCAAATTCCATATGACATAAAACCTTCAAATTGACCAATGACACCTCTTAAATACCAACATACATCTATTTCTGTTTCACAATGAACCCAAAAACCTCATAACCAGCATTGAATCAGCACACCATAGATAGACAAGTACGGAAAACTCACTAGAAGGAAGAGGTGGGGAAGATGGCGGAGGCAGGCGATTGGAGAAGTCAGAGATGAAAGGCGGACGCCATAGCTCTCCAATTGCAACAAGCTGAAACAAACACGTCCAAAGCAAAATGCTCGAGCAAATGCTAAAGAACCAAACTTTAACCCTCGTTCTCGGAATCTTGTCAAATCTGACCTTGGAGGCCACCGATCTAACCTCCATGGCTTCCTCAATCCATGTCATCAGAGAAAAAATCCACCCTAAAGAACAAGATCTTCACCTTCCGCCATCAACAATGCAAATTGGAAGTGCAAGATCTTCTAAATCGAGTCCATATTGAACATCAGAACTCAAATTTCCCCAACCCCCTCGATTAAGATTCGTTGAAGATTGAATTGAAGAAGAGCACGCAGAAAGTGTGTGTATACAGAAAAGGGATGAAATGAGGATGAGAAGGGAACAGTTAAAACTGCAAATGAAGTAATGAGGAATCTGCCACCAACCGGGCACCGGAAACAGCCGTCAAAAAGTCTGTAAAAGCCATTTTCGAAATTTCCGCACCAACTTTCAAACTGATTGAGAAATAGGATGAGCGAATTAAAAATCGCCCTAAAGAAAGGAACTTTTTAGGTTTAGATGGGACCAAAAAAGGGCAATGCAGCTGATGATATGCAGATCTGGCTTTGATTTTGGTAAACACTCATACCAATATCACTGACTCATTAGCTCCAAACGTCAAAATTTTAAGGTCTAGGGTTTGGCATTTTACATTTCCCCTTTTTTGGAATCTGTTTCGAGTGGGTAAACTGACTCACCTGATTATTGATTGATTAATCAACTGATAATAATGGTCTTTGTAAATTTTACTCCACCTAGTAAAATCATGTAAGAAGAGTAGACAACAAAATGAATCATTATCAGCAAATTTACAGACATTAGTCATAATATGATATGAATGCCATCATAAAGAATGCTCGGACCACTAGCATGGATCATGCAACGTGCCCTACACTACTATCACGATCATTAATTTGTGCATTTATGTCCACATGCTAATCTACATTAATCAAAATATTTATCCTCAAATCCAAATTTAAGGACATACACAAAAATGGGAAATATTCGGAATGCATTACGTATTACAGAAATTTGCTTATTCTACTGTAGTAATTACGTGACATGATTAGGACGGCCGACATGAATTGACTTAAAGAATAAGCTTACATCATGGCTTTGTATGCCAAATTGTCTTTTTGCACACTGCAAAAGCGTTACTGTATTGTCTTTGGACCCGTTCAACTTCGGGCTCGGGCCGGGCCAAAAACATAATTGTTAAATCTCGGTGGGCCATACATGACGTGGGGGGTTCACACGTCGGTTCGTGCGCATATGCGCGGTAAGCCCGACACATAAGCACATGAGGTTCCACCATAAAACCAATTGGCAATAGGGGGAGTAACTCATGTACTTATATGGTGGGTGGTTTAATTTCAATTTCCCGATGTGGGATAAGTTTTAATCTCAACAATAATTTTGTCCACATCAATGGGCCGGGCCAAGCCCGACCCGAACATTCGGGCATATATTTTTGTCCGTACCCGCCCATAAATGCGGGCCGGGCTGTCCGCGGGCCAATCTGGCTCATAAATCCGATTATTAAATTTAATTTTAAATGGTCAAAAAGTTTTAAACATGTACTAATTTTGTAACTAACTTATTCCTAACATAGAAAAACGAGATTATTAAGGCAACAAACAAAAATATAAAGAGCATCTAAACAAGTTTACAACGTCCAAAAGTCAAGTAAACATTTGACAACTAATCACAAATCAATCCAAGGAGAATTAGATAGAGAAAAGTAAGATGAGTACATTGACAATATTAGTAAATGTGGGATACAAATACAATTATGGTTTGGTATATAATATATATATATAAAATATGTAATAATGATATTGTTATTAATATTTATTATATAATTAAAATAATATAAATATTCGGACCGGGACGGGCCAAGCCTGCAGGCTTTTTACATTGTCCAAGCCCGGCCCTATTTTTAACGGGCCGGGACGGGTTGGGCCATACGGACCAACACCTATGTCCAAACCCGTTTTTTTACGGGCCGGGCGGGCCGGGCTGGATGGGCTAGCCCGAAGTTGAACAGGTCTAATTGTCTTCGACAAAAGTACAGCTATACTATCGATCTCCCCGAGTTAAAATGACCTTGTGATTTGTTGATCCTTATTTTTCAGTTCTACTATTCTGATAAATTTCCAAATTCTCCAACAAAGCCCACATAAATTTCATGGGTCTCATTATTCGGCCCATAAGAGGCCCGGCATGAAGTAAGTAACCCACAAAAAGTCAAACTACACGTTGCTTCCGCCAATAGAATATCGCCACGTAGCAAACAACATCTTCCCAGCCAACTCTGGTGACACTAGTCTTTCTCGTTCATAGCAGTCTTCCATTGTTAAGCCTTGACCGAGCTTTCTCTCTCTCCCCCTCTAATATCAACGCGAATTCATCGGCGTATCTTTGGAAGTATATATCAGTCAATATGTTCCAGATTTCTCGAGCTCTCGTTCTTGTCGGAATTCTAGGGCTTTTATTCGATTATTCCGAATCTCTGAGATTCGATCTGCAATCAGGCCACACAAAATGCATATCCGAAGACATAAAGAGCAATTCCATGACGGTGGGGAAATACCACGTGGTTAATCCCCATGAAAGCGCCCCTTTGCCGGATTCGCACAAGATCACCGTTAGGGTAAGTCAGCCCTATTCTAATTTGACTTTAATTTGCTAAAATTTCGTAGCTTTATGGTTTGTTGGTGGGGAAACCGGAAAAGAACTCAACTTTGTTAAATTTGGGGATTGATGTTCCTGATTGTTGGATTGATTTGTGAGAATTGTGGGGGGTTTGAAGGTGACATCGGCACCCGGGAATAGCTACCACTATTCAGAGCGTGTGGAAAGTGGGCAATTTGCGTTCACCTCAGCTGAGCCCGGGGATTACATGGCGTGTTTCTGGACGGAGGATCATAAGCCTCCGACGACCATGACTGTAGATTTTGAGTGGAGGACTGGAGTTGCTGCCAAGGATTGGGGTAGTGTTGCTAAGAAAGGCTCACTTGATGTAAGTTTGATACGCTTGTTCTTTGTTTGAATCTATTGCCTTTTGATGCCTCTGAGCTTGAGGGCATAATAGTTTCATGTTTGAGTTGTTCTGGCATTGTGAAACCATGAGGGTTAATTGCTTTTTTCCAACTTGATTGTGTTTGTTGAAGTGCCAATGTATGCAATTCACGGAATGAGTTGTGTAGTGTCTTTCAGCTTGTATTAGGACATTTTCTGTCATGTGTACTGGTTGAAATCATCAATTTGAACTCGTAGTGGATATTACGAATGGTATCGGGGCTTGCATTCTGGGTTTCTTGTAGTTGGGAATTTCTCGAGGATAAAATAAAACCTTTTCATGTGAACTTGTCATTAGGATTGAGTGCTTCTGTTTGTGAATGAGTATTCTTAGAAATAAAGTTTCAGGCTTTATTAACCTTCAACCCTAACAGCCTAAGCTAGCTGAATTTCAAGTATCAAAATGCCTCTGTTTGGAAACAGATTAGAACTTGTCGCTAGGATTCAGGCTCTATCACGCGTTGGATGTATGTTTGTAACTGTAAACTCTTGCATTCGATGTAGTACTGAGTTTTGTTGTATGGATATTTTTCTTGGTAGACTATGGAACTCGAGTTAAAGAAGTTGATGGATACCGTCAACTCCATCCACGAAGAAATGTTTTACCTTCGTGACAGGTAAAAAATCATATTCTTTACCTAAAACATTTCCTACTGCAGTGCATTTGTGCTATTGTTTTCTGATTAATGATGCCCATCAAGTAACATTCACATTCCTGACATCCTTATAGGGAAGACGAGATGCAAGCGCTTAACAGATCAACAAACTCAAAAATGTTCTGGCTGAGCTTTCTTTCCTTGTTTATCTGCCTTTTGGTTGCTGGCTTGCAATTTTGGCACCTGAAATCCTTCTTTGAGAGGAAAAAGCTCCTTTAAATACAGAAGAGATTCTGTCCTTACAATATTCTCCGAGATCAGCATATAACTGAACTCTTGTGGAGAATTTCTAGCTGGAAAAGATCAAATTTTCAGACAGATCAGCCCTTAAATTAAATTTTTTTTTTTTTTGAATTTTTTTTCTTCAGAACATCTTCTTCATTAGCCTGTTGTTGTGATTTTTAGGGTCACCTTCTTTTTCCCTAGTCTTATTATATGTAATGTGTTTAGGAAGCTAGACAACCTCGTGACTGCTCTCAATGATATGTGTAACCTTGTTGTACCAATACATGTTTGCAGGCCCTTAGAATTGTAACAATGTGAACAAGCGTAGCTCTCTTTAGTTATGTCATGTAAACTCCTTTTCCCCTCTTTGTGTATTTTTGTCAGACTAACATATTATTGAGCAAAGATATAGGTCCAAAAAACCACAGGATTCGATACTTATAAGTACCCTACACTCACAAAATATTCAATCATTCTGTATTTCTGTGGTCCAAATCACTTGCATTTTGATGTCGTGTGCTGAAGTCAAGTAAACAAAAATGCTCCTGTTGTACATCAACATAAATAATTTCTGTTTTTCTATCAAGATATTAAAGGTGAGCTAGAAATATCTCATCTACATTAGCAAGCCCAATAAATCTAAGTTACAATGCATAAGAAGAAACTTCCCAGATTGTAGCTTTCAGATCTGTGTATTCAATGTAACAAAAAAATAAGTGCTAAATTTCTGAAATTAATTAATTTCCCTATAGATCACTTAAGCAACAAAAACAAGCAAAACTAATTAATTAAGCTAGTCTTGCATCCACATGTCGGCAAGATTAAGCCCTTGACTAACCGTTAGAGATTTGATGACACGTAAACTACTACGTGTTCTAAAGCCTTTGACTACCTCATGATTTTACCAACCAGTCCATCTTCTCCACACCCTTTATAGCAATCCTTGAATCTTCCACAGAAAATTTGATGCCCAAAATTTCATCCAACTTCTTCTAATCTTTCTCCAATCTTCCATACAATTTCAACTTCCCTCTCTTTTGTCATTTTCTTTCTTATAGTTCTGAGACAAGTTCGAGAATGGAAGATATAAACTTTTCCCCGTGACCCATATGCTTCGAGACAGAAAAAAGTTCAAACATTTGATTAGCTTAGCTAAATCTAATCAAGTAGGATTAATCTGATAATTCCAAATTTGCTGAAACTTGCGCGCATTGAGCAGCCACATTTTGTGGTAATCTTCCAGTAGAGTTTCAATCAGGTAATTTTCACACTTCCTTCCTTGAATTTGCTTTAGATTTCTGTAATCTGATGAGTTATTTGCTTCTCTTCAGCTTGTTGTTTGTAATCAATTGCACGTAAGAGCTAAAAGTACTTTGCTTTACATCAGTAAACTTTGCAATTTGCTTCTCTGATTGGTTAATTGAATGAGAATTTGCTCTTTGTTTGGAATTACACAATCAGGACCCTGTTAATATGCATAGAAAGAGCTCAAATTAGTGTGCTTTGGATCAAATTACCTTACAATTTGCTATTCTGATTGTTTAACCGAAGTAATTGCATGAGAACCTGTTCAGTATTTGGATAGAGTCCAAGATTAGTGCTATAAAGAATAAATCTTTATCAGAAATTCTCCTATTATCAGCTTCTGAGTATGAGTTCTGGGCTGTGCAGGGATCTTAAACCATGATAGTTTCTGCTCTTTTGACTTCTGTTGGCATAAATTCTGGGCTATGTGTATTATTCTTTACTCTGTACTCCATTCTGAGAAGACAACCCGCAAACGTTGAAGTCTATGAGCCACGACAGTTGGCTGAAAAGGGAGTAGAACAAAGTAGTTTCTTTCATATTGAATGGCTTCTGCCTTCTCCTGGTTGGGTAAGAAGAGCATGGAAACTTACAGAGGATGAGTTGCTTTCGCTTTCGGGTTTGGATGCTGTCGTTTTCGTCAGGATTATTATTTTCAGGTATATTCTGGCAAATTGTTGATGATTCTTTCATGGTGTCCCCAAATTTCATGTCATGTATGCTTTGATTGTTCACTTGCAGTTTAAAGTTGTTTTCTTTTGCTGGGATTATTGGAATATTTGTTCTCCTTCCAATAAATTGCACTGGTGATCAGCTAGAAGAGTTCAATATCGCAAATATCTCAAGTGATTCCTTGGATATATTCACAATCTCCAATGTAGAGAGTGGCTCAAAGAAGTAATTCCATTTCTTGTTCTACGAAATTTATTACAATTTCAGGCTAAATTTATAGGACAAGTGATGCTAAGATCTTCATTTGGCTTCTTTGGCAGGCTGTGGGTTCACTTCTGTGCTGTGTATTTGGTCACCTTTTTCGTTTGCTACCTTCTGTTTTGTGTAAGTTGATTTTATCCCAAATCATTTGATTGCTTCTATTGCTGTTGTAATTTTGTTACTGAACACTAGTTGATCCTGCAGGAATACGGTTATGTGTCTTCGAAAAGGGTTGAATATTTCCTTACTTCCAAACCTCAGCAACATCAGTTTACGATACTAGTGCGCGGTATCCCTGTACCTCCTGGAGGCAGTGTGAGTGAAAGTGTGGACACTTTCTTTGGCGAGTATCATCCTTCTACATATTTATCTCATACAGTAATTCATCGAACTAGTAAAATTCGGTCCCTCATGGTAAGTTTGCTGCTGTCCAAGCACTTCATTTACTGAAGTTCTTCCAAGGTTTTAATTTCTTGCTTTGTGTTGATGTAACTCATTTTTCCATTTTTTTCTCCTAGAATGATGCTAACAAGATGTATGGAAAATTGACAAACCTACAAGCCGAGCCTGGTCAACCGAAAGTCAGACGTTCTGGTCTCTTTGGACTCTTTGGCAAGAAATTTGATCTTGTGGATCTCTATGGAAAGAAACTGGAAGGCTTAGAGGAGAATGTGAGAGCACAACAACAAGCTTCTTTCAATGCAGAAGTATGGTCTTTACTGATTTTTTTTTTCCATTTGCTTGAAAACCCATATTAATGGTATGTGAAATTATTGTTTTCTTAGCAAGTACGTGCAGCCTTTGTGTTCTTCAAAACCCGGTATGCTGCTGCTGTAGCGTCACATTTGCAACAGTCCACAAATCCAACACAGTGGGTTTCGGAACGAGTTCCTGAACCCAATGACGTTTACTGGCCCTTTTTCCAGACATCATTTCTGCAAAGATGGCTATCTAAAGTGTTTGTGCTACTGGTTTTCGTTTGCCTTACGATCCTATTCCTTATCCCCGTCGTGATCGTTCAAGGTCTAACTAATCTGGATCAGTTGGAGGCACTTTTTCCATTCCTTGAAAGCATTCTATCAATGTAAGCTGATTTTCATCTGTCTTGGCTATTTTCAATAGTTTGACCTTGCAATTGACAACAAATTTCTATGCTTTGAATATGCAGAACAGTTGTGAGTCAAGTAGTTACGGGTTATCTTCCCAGTCTTATACTTCAACTGTTCTTGAAATTGGTGCCTCCTGTCATGTTGTTCCTGTCATCCATTCAAGGATACATCGCCTTCAGTGAGATCCAAAAGAGTGCTTGTAACAAGTTTCTCTGGTTCACTATATGGAACATCTTTTTCGCCAATGTTCTTTCTGGATCCGTTCTAAATCAGCTTTCACTCCTCCTTGATCTCAAGAATATCCCTGCAAAGTTGGCTGTTGCTGTCCCTGGACAAGTGAGGATTTAGTTTATGCAAGTAATGAAACATGATCCTTCATGATTAATCTATCAGTTCTCAAGTTTGTTTTAACTATAATGCGCAGGCGTCGTTTTTCATTGCCTATGTGGTCACATCTGGATGGACCAGTACCTCAACTGAAGTCTTTCGGATTATTCCTCTGCTTGGAATGTTAATACAAAAGTGTTGTTGCTGCTGCTGTAAGAAAAGTGACGACTCTAGTGATGAATTTGAAGCTCCAGGCATTGGGTATCACGTTGACATAGCTAAAGTTCTGTTCTTCGGACTCCTCGGTATCACTTACTTCTTTCTGGCTCCTCTCATCTTGCCCTTCTTGTTGATCTACTTCTGTCTCGCGTACATCGTCTTCAAGAATCAGGTAATCAACTTAGGCTACTTAGTTACCCTTTTAAAGTTAGAGCAAAATCCTACTGTTGTTATTCACAAACCTCAGCCAACACTTTGAATGTGTACAAAATGCAGTTTATAAAAGTGTACATGCCTAAGTATGACACAGCTGGGAGATTCTGGCCAATTGTGCACAACTCAATGATATTTTCGCTCGTTCTAATGCATGCCATCGCCATCGGTATCTTCACCCTGAAGAAAGTTCCTGTGGCATCGACCTTTATCTTCCCTCTTCCGGTTTTCACACTTCTGTTCAACGAGTACTGTCGAAAACGCTTCTTGCCCAACTTCATAGGTTATGCTGCTGAGGTAATTAGCTGAAATAAAAGCTAGCATACTGTTGTATATATTTCTTTTCAACACTTGAGATTGGTCTTTCTCAAACTATCTTGGTTTATTATGTTGTCAGAGTCTAATAAAGAAGGACAGAGAAGACAGCAATGATCCCGCCATGGGCGAATTCCTCGATAAGCTGGTGACGGCGTACCAGGACCCGGCTCTGAGCCCGCTCCAGTTGTCGAACAACAACCCTGATAGTCGCACCACGCCCTTGCTCGCGAATGAGATCTCTTGATAGGATTGTATGGTTGAATTGTATGGTGCTTGGTTGATTGTTTGCTTGCTGAATAGTGTTATTGTTATAATGTATGTTTTGATGTAATTTCACTTGTGAGATCAGTTAGGAAAGTTAATTAACAGTTGTGGCATGGAAACACAGAAACTCAAGAAAAGATGATGATGAGGATTGAAGAGATTGATCTATGACAGTTACTGATCAGATTAGCAAAACTTGTGTTGCGTCTTTCTTCAAGTTATAGTGTATATTAAGAGCTCTCAACACCGGATCCAATCTGAAAAATCGTCCGATATCTCTCGAAAATTAGGGAGTAGAAACACGTAATGTCTCTCGAAAATTAGGGAGTAGAAACACGTAATACCTCTCAAAAATTGGGGAGTAGAAACCCGTAAAAGTAAAAATGAACCCGATAAAAATTGAACTCGGTTAACTGATGCGTTAGATATTATATATCTGAAAAATCGTCCGATATCTCTCAAAAATTAGGGAGTAGAAACCCGTAAAAATGAATCCGAAATTAGGGAGTAGAAACCCGTAATATCTCTCAAAAATTAGGGAGTAGAAACCCGTAAAAATGAATCCGATAAAAATTGAACTCGGTTAACTGATACGTTAGATATTATATATGAATTTGAATCAAATGAAAACTTTTCTTAACCTATAAAATGTAAACCGTGAACATGAAATATAAATACGTGAACATGAGATAGATATATGTGAACGCAAAACACAAATAATTGAATTCTAAAAAATATTTGTGATTTTGTGTTATTATGTGTAGTAATCTTGTCCTTATGACATGATATTGAGAAACTATGCTATTATATGTATTAATAGTGGCGGACCCAAAACTGTAATAACCGCTATTTTTATATAAAATATCATATTAAATAATGTATGTTTTATTGTAAGTGTAAAATGATATTCTTATGAGATCGTTTTATGAACGATAAATGAAAACTTTTAAGAGATAACAGTATTTATTAAAGTATAATTTAAATTATAAAATAGAAGTTTATAATCTAAAAATCAAAATAAGTATGTTCACTTATAAGTAATTTACGAGTCTAAGTTATTATAAAGTGGATAAATTAAAAAGGTAATGTAAGAAGATCAATATTAACAATTCACAAGGGTCAATCTTTTTAACGCAGGGCAAAATCTCCTTATAGCGCACTATAAATAAGGGTTATTTACGATTTTGCTCTCTTTATTTCTGGCCTTCCTCTTCGTTCCTCTCAGACATCCAGCGATTTTGCCCTCTTCGTTCATCTACGTTCCTCCGCCTTCGTTCCTCTCAGCAGCTCTCCCTTTGCTCGCCTTCGCACAATCAAGTAAGATTCCGCTCTGTTGTAACGAGAGATCGAACGAGAACAATAAAGCAAGAACGACACACAGATTTACGTGGTTCGGTAACGGTGTGTTACCTACGTCCATGGGCAGAGAAACCGTATATTATTATGGAAGACAGAATTCGGAATACAGAGGTCTAGGTATTTCAAGAGCTTATATAGTGACTCAAGAAACCCTAAGTACAATTATGGGCCGCAGGCCCAAAACAGAATGCAACAGGCCCAATAACAGAAAACATAGTGTAAGCGAGACCCCCGTGCTACCTGTCGCAGTGTGTGATTCAGATTCAAGGCATATTAACAAATCTCCTCCTTGACTTGAATCCTCCCAGAAACCAGATGCACCATAACAAATGCCTGAAGTTTCTCTGCCTCAGATTGCCCATAAGGGCTCAGATTACTGACTTGTGATGTTGAGCAAGTCCAAGCAGTGTTGGAACTTGCTCTCAGGAACCGGCTTGGTGAACATATCAGCAGGGTTATCAGCAGTCCCTACTTTCTTCACCTGAATTCTCTTCTCATTCCTCAGAAAGTGGTACCTGACATCAATGTGCTTCGTCTTCTCATGATGGACTTGATCCTTGGTCAAGCATATTGCACTCAAGCTGTCACAATACACTGTCGCCTGATCCTGATGTAGGCCTAGATCATTAACTAGTCCCTTTAGCCATATTCCCTCCTTAGCAGCTTCTGTCAGAGCCATATACTCTGCCTCTGTAGTAGACAAAGTAACTGTAGGCTGTAGAGTTGCCTTCCAGCTCACCACAGAATCTCCCAAAGTGAAGACATAACCAGTCATAGATCTCCTACTGTCCACATCCCCAGCATAATCAGAGTCTGAAAATCCTGCAACTAAGCACGACGTGTCATTCCCATAACAGAGACCAACATCTGAGGTACCTCTCAGGTACCTAAAGATCCTCTTCACGGCCTGCCAATGCTCCTTTCCCGGACTGACCATGAACCGACTGACTACACTGACTGCGAATGCCAAGTCTGGTCGAGTGCAGACCATAGCATACATCAAGCTCCCAACTGCACTAGAATACGGAACTCGAGACATGTACTCCTTCTCCTCCTTAGTCTGAATTGTGTACATTCCCAGCTTGCAGTTAGAAGCCATTGGAGTATCTATAGGCTTCGCTGAAGACATGCCAAATCTGCTCAATATCTTCCTGATGTACCCTTCCTGTGATAGAAAGAGCTTTCTCTTCTTCCTGTCCCTATAGATTTCAACTCCCAGAATCTTACGAGCAGCACCCAGATCTTTCATCTCAAATTCTGCACTGAGAGCACCCTTCAACTTCTGAATGTCTGACTTATCCTGAGCAGCAATCAACATATCATCCACGTACAGAACCAAATAGATGCGTGAACCACCCTTAATGTCACTGTAGTACACACAACAATCATATGGACTTCTGTTGTAGCCAAGCTGCCCCATGTAGCTGTCAAACCTCTTGTACCATTGCCTTGGGGACTGTTTTAGCCCATATAAGGACTTCCTCAACCTGCAAACATGATCCTCTTTTCCTGGAACCTGGAATCCATCTGGCTGAGTCATGTATATTTCCTCCTCCAGCTCTCCATGTAGGAAAGCTGTTTTCACATCTAGTTGCTCGAGTTCCAGATCCTGATGTGCAACTATTGCTAGTAGCACCCTGATGGAGGTATGTCTGACTACTGGTGAGAAGATCTCGTTGTAGTCTACTCCCTCTCTCTGAGTGAAACCTCTTGCAACCACTCGTGCTTTGTACTTTATACCCTCTGCAGCAGACATTCCTTCCTTCTTCCTGAACACCCATTTGCAAGTGACTACCTTTCTGTCAGCGGGCAATTTCACCAATTCCCAAGTCTGATTTTTCTGAAGGGACTCCATCTCTTCTCCCATTGCAGCAAGCCACTGTGCTGACTCACTCCCAGATATTGCAGCCTTGTAGGTGGACGGCTCATTATCCTTCACCTCCTCGGCCACCTGCAAGGCATATCCCACCAGATCATCGAACCTGTATCTTGCTGGAGGTCTGATTCCCAACCTTCTTGGTCGGTCTTGAGCAATGCTTCGATGCACAACTTCATTTGAACTTGCTTCTGGTGGCATATTCTCTGCCTGAACGGATTCTGACTCCTCCATAACAGATTGAGGTGGTTGATCATCATCCAACCTAGGTGCCTGAAACTCCTCTGGAGTGAATTGCACCTCCACCTCCTCAGTAACAACCTCTTTTCCTGCTGCATCACTGCTCTTCTCTTTCGGATTCAGCATGGAACTCTCATCAAAGACTACACTTCTACTCAGTATAACCTTGTTTTCAGACCAGATCCTGTACCCTTTCACACCAACACCATACCCCACAAAGACTCCCTTCTTAGCCCTAGGCTCCAACTTGCCCTCATTCACATGATAATAAGCAGTGCAGCCAAAAATTCTCAAATTTGAGTAATCAGCGGGGTTTCCAGACCATACCTCGTAGGGTGTCTTGCAATCAATGCCTGTGTGCGGACTCCGATTGATGAGATAGCAGGCTGTTGTAACAGCTTCAGCCCAAAACCTTCTAGCCAAACCAGCATTAGAAAGCATACATCTTGCTTTCTCCAAGAGCGTTTGATTCATTCGTTCTGCTACACCATTCTGCTGCGGTGTATGTCTGACTGTGTGATGGCGAGCAACCCCCTGATCTTTGCAAAACTCATCAAACTCAGATGAACAGAATTCCAGACTGTTATCAGTTCGCAGCCTCTTGACCTTCTTCCCAGTCTGATTCTCCACTAAAGTTTTCCATTCTCTGAATTTACTGAACGCCTCGCCTTTATGTTTCATCATGAATACCCACGTCATCCTAGAGTAATCATCAATGATAGACAGAAAGTACCTGTTACCGCCCAGAGATTCAACACGAGAAGGACCCCAACAATCTGAGTGGATGTAATCCAGCGTGCCCTTTGTTCTATGAACTGCCTTTGGAAATTTGTTGCGGTGTAACTTCCCAAAAACACAGTGCTCACAAAACTCCAGGCTTTTGATCTTGTGACCCTCAAGAAGATCTTCCTTAGACAGAATCTGCATTCCCCGTTCACTCATATGAGCTAGCCTCATATGCCATAGTCTGGACAAATCAGCATCCTGAACCTGAACTGATGCAACAGCTGCAGAACCTGTGACTGTTGAACCCTGCAATGCATACAAAGTTCCCTGCTTGGCGCCTTTCAGAATCACATCAGAGCCTTTGCAGACATGTAGGCCTCCACCCTCGCCCCTGAAACTGAAACCCTTACTGTCAAGCAAACTAAGAGATATCAGATTCTTTGTCATAAGTGGAACATGCCTGACTTCCTTCAATGTGCATAACCTTCCATCATGTGCCCTAAACTTGATAGAGCCAATCCCAACTACTCTGCAGACTGAGCCGTTTGCCACAGACACACTGCCACCATCTACACTGCTGTATGTTGTGAACAACTCTCTCTTAGGACATATATGATACGACGCCCCAGAGTGGAGAAACCACACATCTGCCTGATGTGGTTGTTCTCCTGCCATCAGAACAATATCATCCTCTGAATTGCTTCCTCCTTCTGCTACTGTAGCGGACCCAGATTTCTGCTCTGACTGTTGCTTCTGCTTCTTCTTAGGGCAATCATTCTTCCAATGTCCCTTCTCCTTACAGTAGGCACAGACGTCGTGAGGTAATTTAGGGTTCGATTTCTGCTCCTCCTGCTTCGCCTTTTTCTTACCCTTCTTTCCCTCTTTGCTTCCTTTGGCCATCAACCCAGAAGCCTGATTGTCTGTAGCCGTCCCAGATGCCTTGTGACGCAACTCCCTAGTGTGAAGTGCAGACCTAACCTCTTCCAGCGACACAGTCTCCTTCCCAACGATGAAGGATTGAACAAAGTTCTCGTACGAAAGAGGCAACGACACAAGCAGTATTAGAGCAGCATTCTCATCATCCACCTCTTCATCAATATTACGCAATTCTAGCAAAATTGTATTCAATTGATCTAGGTGTTCACGAAGCGATGTACCTTCTGCCATGCGCAGGCTGAAAAGTCGTTGCTTCAACATTAACTTGTTCGTCAAGGACTTAGTCATATAGAGGCTCTCCAACTTCAACCACAGTTTGGCTGCGGTATCCTGATCTGCAACTTCCGTTATGACGTCGTCTGCCAGACACAGCATAATCGTGGAATGGGCCTTCTCCTCCAGAGTTTTGTACTCGTCAGACGATGCATCCATTCCCTTCTTATCTTTTGCTAACGGCGCCCACAGACCTTGTTGCTTCAGCAAAGCCTGCATCTTTATCTTCCACAAACTGAAACTGTTTCTCCCAGTGAATTTGTCGATCTTCAGCATGGATCCAGACATTATTCTCGGCGGAATTCGAAACCTCAGCTCTGATACCAGTTTGTTGTAACGAGAGATCGAACGAGAACAATAAAGCAAGAACGACACACAGATTTACGTGGTTCGGTAACGGTGTGTTACCTACGTCCACGGGCAGAGAAACCGTATATTATTATGGAAGACAGAATTCGGAATACAGAGGTCTAGGTATTTCAAGAGCTTATATAGTGACTCAAGAAACCCTAGGTACAATTATGGGCTGCAGGCCCAAAACAGAATGCAACAGGCCCAATAACAGAAAACAGCGAGACCCCCGTGCTACCTGTCGCAGTGTGTGATTCAGATTCAAGGCATATTAACACGCTCCCATTGCTCCTCAATCGTTCTCTTCGTCTTTGATTTGGTTGATGACTCCGTAGACTTGCAGATCAGTTGCGAAATCAGCATACCTCCGAATCCATCTCGAGCATTCGCCGGCGACGGAGCCTTCCGGCGAGGAGCCTCCGCCTCGGAAGCCTCGCAATGACAACCCTAGGACTACTGCCGCTGGTTTTGACCCTGATGCATTGGAGAGGGGCGCTAAGTTGCTTTCCGGAATTGCCAGCTCTTCTCATGTCGAGAAGGTATTGTGATCTTCTTTTTTTTTTTTTTTTTAATGTTTCCAGGTTATAATCTGATCCGTCACATTGTTGTCAGTTGACTAGTCGATTCAATTGGTATTAGTGTAGGGAAAAGTGTTATAAGAGTAATTTGTTGCAGTATTTGTTATAGGCTGCTTGGTTTTAATGTAATCCATGGTGTTCCAAAAAGCTGATAGACCTGAATACTGAATATTAAGGTCTGTACTGAACGCTAATTCTTTTTGTGATTGTAGGTGTTTGAGGCCATAAAGCAGCAGGAGGAGACGAAATAGCAAGAATTGCAAGTGAAGGTGCAAGAGTTTAAGAAAATGCAAACCGATACTGAACTTGTAAGTTTACAGATGCAATGTGTCTTGTTGTTGCAATGTTTGCAGCCTCATTTGAGTGATGAGAAGTTGATTGGCTGTTAGATAGACTTGCATATTGTTAGATACAATGCCTACTTGTATGACATTAGATATCTAATGACACCTTCATGTTAGTCGTGAATGATTATAGTTAATATTTTTGTTCGTGTGCAGGATTGCTGAGTTGGAAACCGAGGTCGAACAACTCAAGGTTGCGTTAGAGAAGAAACCCCTGACTAATATAGACGTTGAAGTGGAGACACAAGTGAAGATTACGGTGGGAAACAGTTGAGTCCTTTGTGAGCGTCTATGTTTGGTATCTTTTTAGCTGATTGTGGACAATAGGTTAATGCTTTGGTTGTTGTGTGATGATGGTACTTGGCTCTTATGTGACATTTTATGGTTTGTTTGTTGAATGTGGATGTTGTTCTATGTTGTTGTATGACTTCTATGTTCTATGTTGTTCTACGTTGTTGTATGATTCTATGTGCTTTATGTTTCTTATGTTGTTCCATTTATAATGAGTGTTGTTATTATGTTGAATAATGTGGTTGAAAATGTCTTGAAGAAGAACACACAAGTACCGTCAATTTTCATAACACCAAACACAAGACTCGATTAAAATATGTTAGTTGTGGGTTAAGTAATGTTATACTCGCTTAAAATGTGTTAGTGGTGGGTTAAGTAATGCTATATAGATGAGAATTTCAACTTTTCACGTACTTATAAATCGTCCATTATAAATACATGGTAAAACTTGATACGTCCACGCACATATTATGGACAACGTTTAAGGGTCCATAAGTTTTCCATGGACGAACATTTAATGACCATTAAAAAATGTTGGACAAGGTTCGCAAACTAAAACTCATGACACACTCGGCCAGTGAAAATGTCTGGACAGTACTAACTTGTCTACAAGTTTTCTGTGGTCATGTATGAACCGTCCATCCCTTTTTAATGGACAAAGGGGTGCGCTATAAAGTAATTCGGGGGTGCGCTATACAGAAAAGCCGATTCACAAAGATGAACCAAGTTGGGTTAATTATTAATTGTGTATAATTTAAACAAGGGGCTTAGTCTTCGTTAGATCCAAAATCCAACTAAGCCCAATACCCTAATCATTGAAACAGAATAAAAGAATAAAATAAAGGAATATACCCGAGACGTTTCGGATCCTCTTCCATCTCCGTACCAGCTGGGCTATGGCAGCCTCTTGTTATAAAATGAAACACATTATATTTAAACTGAAATAGCCTCCCATTGACCGAACGTCACGGGCGGAAATTTCCGCCTGCCCTTCTTCACTCGTTCAAGCCAACGTCAACTCCGGTCATATCCCCGGAAATCCAGCCGAGCAGGCGCACAGTGCTAGGCCCCATTCCTAGTCGTTCCTCCATGTCCGATTGCGTAAAGAATGGGAGAAGCCTTTTTTATATAATTGGGGGGGGGGGGGGGTTTGCAAATCAATCCCACTACAACTCCACCTTCATCCTCTCTCCAACTCCTGAGCATTTCGAGACTCCCAACTCTCATTCCATAGTTCGGTTCCAAAATTCCGCCCAAAAAGAACGCCCCAAAGTCGCCTCTTTCAAATCTGATTTTTTTTCTTCACCCTTCTTCATCGGCGAAATCCCGAACGCACCACCGTCCTTCCATCCGCTCGCCCGCCAGAAGTCGCCGGAAACCGCTAGGGGGCGCCGCCCGGATGCTCGTCGTCGAAGCCGCCCGTAGCCGCGTCGACGTGCTGCTGTCTTGCTGGTGTCCGAAGTCGTTGTTGTTGGTGTTGCCCTGTGTGCGTGAAAACCAGAAGGAGGAAGGGGGCTGCTCATACAATAATTAAGGTGGGCCTTAATTAGGTTTTTAATTTGGGCCTTGTTCAAAAATCAGACCCATTAGAAACTAAAGAAGGAATTATCAAAACCTTAGCACCCTTATTTCATACAATGAGTAATATATAACTTTATATAAATTAATTATCACCTATCAATGTTTTTATCAGTTAAAAGGGGTGTTCTTATATTAATGAGCATATTGGAATTTTCTGAATTGATTAATAAGTATGATTAAAAATATTATTTTAACCCATGTAATTAAGTCAACCTCTTTATAAAATAAACTTGAACTCTTTCTTAATCGGGACCTTGATTGCTAAAATATCATTTTATTCTGAATAACGAATTTTAATAGAGTACTTATTTAATCCCTTTTAAGAAACGGTTTTTTTATGAATAAATTTTACGAAGGATTTTCGTAAACCGATGATTTTACAAAAAGTCCTAAACTCGCTCCTAACATTTTAAGAAGTTGAAAGCTTAGGGGTATAAATTATTAAAGGACAATAATTTATACTAGCCATACAAATTATTATACGAGAATAATAATTTGAGAACTTCTTAGGATAAGAAATAAATTAAATATTAATTTATTTCGTTACCATTCCCGTGCCTCGGATTAGGTTGCGCTTCTTAGAGAGCTCGTTCACAGATCCCGTCTTCGTAAAGACTTAACTCTCGGAAATCAAAGGCAAGTGGATGGTTCTCTTGCTCTTTACGTTTAAACGTGAATTCCTTCCATTCCGTTTAATGTCCATATAATTGTTGGGAACACCTTGCTTGCTAAACAAAATGAATATAGGGTTATTTCTGTGTAGAGATAATGACCCCATTGTTATTTATATTATTGCTCTGCGCTAGCCCATGGACTTAGGACTGATGATTGTGGCCTCTGATTGTTTCAAGTCTCTTTTTGAGACTTTGTTATAGACTAGAATAGGGATTAGGGGTGAGAGACTCGTCTCTGCTACACCTCTTAAGAAGTTGTATTAGGATGTACCTATACCCTAATACCGGGTCATGACTCTTCCTGCTCTACAAGCGTAGAGAGGTGACAACACCCTAGCTAGGTGTTAAGGACTCCGTCCTTCTCTGATGTGGCCCTTGATCCGTCCTGGGTTGCTGCATCTAAAAATCTATAACTGAATGCACTGTTTTGTCATTAATGAAAGATAAGTGCCCTATGCACAGCAATTAATGAACGAAGGATGTATTGGGTGTGGCCCTTGACTCTTATGAGTTGCCACATCCGAAACCGTTAAAAATAAAGTGTGTTGTTGAAATTGAATTGTTGTTCGTAAATCTTGATGTGCATTAATAAGTTCCCAACAAAAGAATTTTTAATCGTCTTTCGTTCCTAGGAATCACCTCCTTGTGATTTCCTATTCTCACAAGAGAGCTCGTTATTCACCTCCATTCGGATTCCTTCCTTTTATCTGAGTTATATTTGAACGAAGCCTCATCCTCTAAATTATGTCACACTCTCATCTCAAAAGAAACCCGATTTGTCGTGCATCGCTCAATTCCCTTTGGACCCTGATGCCGACATACTTGGCCTTTTAAGAACCTAATCACATTCTACCACTTGCTTAGTCTCGCGTTAGACTAATACCACTTTCTTTTCTTCCCGACATTGGTCGGCTGGTATTTCCTGCTTTTATGGAAATATCAGGGAATAGAGACAGGTTTGCCGAAGACCAAAGACGAAGACTCGAGGATTTGAAGGAATGAAGATTTTTAAGAGGTTTCAAGTTATTTTAGAGTTTCCTATTTTGTTTTTTATGAAGAATCTTTTAACCGTCAATTTTATTTCCGTTGCAAAATGATTTAGATGTCTTCTTCACTCAAACATTGTTATTTTGTATCATTGATCATTGACTTCTAGTCATGTATCAAACATTGATCACTTTTGATGTAATTTATGTTCAATATTTCATTTTTATGAATCGAGTTGTGTTACCAATCGCCTTGGGTGACTTTGGATGGGAAAATCCGAGGTCACTGGCATGTAATACCCATGGTTTCAAAATAGGGGTGTTACAAAAACAATTTCAAAGGGGGGGCAATCGGTATGTAGTCGAAAACTACTAAAGGATATAATTATTAAGATATATTTTATGGTATTAACTATAAGTTATAAAAATATATAAATTATAAGCGGTTAACTAAATCATATTCAAAGAAACCTAAAATGAATAACTCTATGAAGTTATTTTTAATCGTGGATTCTCATTAACATGAATTCTTAATTTCTTAATTATCTCGTGTCTATAATAGAAGAACACAATTTTTTAACCATTTTTAAAAAATATTATTACATTTTTAATCACCATTCTCTTTTTACTTAAGTCTTATATGATGGGACTAATTATATTTTTATAAGTGACTAGCTTTATGAATTTTAGTTATTTTAAAGGGAATTTAATTAAAAAAGCTAATTAACTATCTTCAATACAAGAAATTAAATAAGTATCTTCAACATAAAAAAATTAATTTGTTAAATAGAAAACAAGTAAACAGTTGTAAGTAGATCTGTCAAAAGCCGACCCGACCCGCAAACCCGACCCGACCCGACCCAAAAATTCTGGGTTTCAACCCGAAAATTTGAACCCGAAACCCAATTTGAACCTGAAAATTTCTGGGTTAGGGTCGGGCCAAACCTGTTAGGTCAAGAAATCTATTAGGCGGAAAACTTATTTTAGAATACACTCTAATATAATGAAATGACAGATTGACGGGTAATTGTGCACCCAAAGGTTTTAATTATATTACAATATATAAAATTTATTTTAGAAAATTATGATATATTTATTATTAAAATATTTAAAAATTATATTATGTTATTATATTTTATTATTTAAATAATATTTTATTTAAATTTTGGTCAAAAAATTGGTACTCTTGACCCGTTGGGTTGACCCGACCCGACCCAAAAATCCGAAGCAACCCGATCCGATTGACAGGTCTAGCTGTAAGCATTGATAATAGAATTATAGAAGTTGAATAGAGTTTTTTTTTTTGAGAAAAAAGTTGAATAGAGTTGAAAAGCTGGATTGTGCTCTTTACAAGACTCGAACACGTGAACTCGGGGAAATATATTGGAAATATATTGAGTAAAGAGGGGGCAAATTACCACTGAGCTAACTCATAGTTGTGTTTACTACAATAAAATTAATAGTATATATCTAGTAAATTCCAAGGAGAGGAGGGGCGAAGGGGGCGCCTCCCTGGCTCCGCCCTTGTGTATTAATATGATCCATAAAAAAAATTGATTATGTTCACATATTTCATCCTGATATTCACATATTTATATATTTTGTTCACGTTTTCAGTTTATAGGATAAGAAAAGGTTTTACCGGAATCAACGTCATTATATATTTTATTGTAATATTTAGTAGATTTAATTAATCCGGGTTTTCTTTACGGTTCTTTCCCGGGACGCGCTTGTTGAACCGTTAGGGTTAGGGTTAGCATTAGCATTAGTGTGGGGTTCGGGTTCGGATCAATCGGGTTACGGGTCAAACTGGGTCGGGTCGTTGCGGGTTTTCGGGTAGGGTCGGATCAAGCCAACGGGTCAAGAGTATCAATTTTTTTACCAAAATTTAAATAAAATATTAATTTTAATAATAAAATATAACATAACTTTCAGAATAAATTTTATATATTGTAATACAATTTAAACTATAAAAAATCGGGTCCCACCCAACGGGTTCGGGTTTAACCCAACGGAATCGTGTTTCTATCGGGTCGGGTTGAAACTAGGTCACGGGTCTAAACTTTCGTGTTGAAACCCAAAATTTTTGGGTCGGGTCGGGTCGGGTTTGCGGGTTGGATCAGCTTTTGACAAGTCTAGATGAGGGTAGTTTTGTAACTTACAAAGTTAGAAAGTGATAAAGTTGATAGAAAAGTTGGATAATAGGGGGAATATATAAGATTAGATGAGGGTAATAATGTAGATTTATATGAAAAAGTGATAAAGGAGCTGGAAAAGTTGGGTATGGGGTAATATATGAGATTATATAAGGGTAATATAATAATAGAAATATGATATAAATGGAAAGATTTAATTGACAAGCTTATTAAGACAACCAAAATGGAAAGATGGACAAACATAATGGGACGGAGAGAGTATAAAAATGCATATGGGAATTTATTGAAGATGGTCTAAGACACCAACCGCAGTAACAATAGCAATAATAGCACTAATAGTTATTATAGCATTAGCAATAATAGTAGCATAATAGTAGTAGTAGGTGGTGGGGCGATGGCAAATGACTTCAAAGATATCCGATGAAGTGTGTGGTGAAATAAGCCCTTCCTTTTATAACCTGATCGATTAAGTGAAATTACTTTAAATCAAATTGATCGAGCATGAGGGGAATACTAGACATGAAAGCCTACTTGAGGGTGATCCTTGTCTTGGCAACCATTTTCCTTGTAATGGAAGCCACTCATTCGAATGTGTTCGGTTTGTATAAGGTACATGTTATGATTAAGAGTACCATGGGAGACGGGTCCAAGATTACTCTCCATTGTATATCGGCGGACAATGATCTAGGACAATGATCTAGGTGTTCATGTGTTGGAAGATGGACTAAACTTTGGGTTTCGTTTTGGTACTAGCTTGAAGGAGAGCGATTTCAATTGTACTTGTTCGGGTGTCCGAGGAATGATGACATGGGAAGCCTTTCGACAATATAAGCACAAGTGTTGTGAGTGTGAATGGTTAGTCAACAAGGATGGTGTCAGTGGCCCACAAAGACTTAGTGGTGAGTTTTATAGGTGGAGGCCAGCTCCCGAGCTCCTCGCCTATTAAGTAGCTCAAATGTTTTTAATAAATGTGTTTTGTTGTTGAAGTCCCTATCCAGGTCAGTAGCAACAATGATTTATGGGTATTATCCTTAGAGACTTGAACGCTTAACTACATGTCCTAAGACATAGTTTCTAATAAGTTAAGTATTAAGTGTTGTTACTTACCGCTATAGCGGGTGCAATAAAAATTATTGTATAAACTGGGCCTAATTTAGTACTACTATAGTGGAAAATTAGGCTCATAATGCCTCAAGTTTTTGCTCTTTTCTTTTGAAGTTTAGTACAGTATTATAGTGGAAAACTAGGCTCATGATGTCCACTTGGCTTGCTGGAGCTCAATTTGCAAATTGCCAAAAGCTGGTGGACTAGGCATAGAAAAAACTCATGACATGAATCAAGCTATCCAAATGAAATTATTGTAAAAAATAATCGCAGAATCGTGTAGAAAATAATCGCAGAATCGGAGAATACATCGTTTAAAATTGTATCTGAATAAAACTTTAGGAATAAAAAGTTGTGCGAATATAAAAAGAGAGCAATATATTTTGACAATGGTCGAAACTCATGAGCCGAAGCCTGCGGTCTGGTTTGACAAGTGGGTGATGAAAAATCCATTAGATTTTGGAAGGATTGTGGGATAGGTGATAAGGAGCTTAAACCTAGACTTGATTATCCTCATCCGATTAATTGGAATGAAACTATCTGCAATTACCTCTGCTCTAATAGAACGTGGAGCAAACAAAAATTGGAACAAGTTTTAGCCCCGGAAGATGTAAACTCCCTTACAAAAACCATATTACCAATAAACTCAATTACGGATCGAATGTATTGAAAACCTAGCAGAAACGGATGGTTTTCGACGAATGCAAACACTTAAAGTGGATTCAGGAAAGTAATAGAAGCCTTGTTGTGGCCCTCGAATGAATTTTGGAAGTAAAACATCCCACATAAACAGAAAAACTTTATTTGGAAAATGATACAAGAATGATAGAGAAGATCATGAATCAACGAGCTAGGCTAGGACCGTTCCACAAGTCGCGAGCATTCAAATTCAAGAAGGGTGAAGCTATTCAAGTTGAGCTAAGAAGTCAAGCTAAGAAGATCATGAGATGGACAACCTTGGCCCTTGAGTGTTTGTCTTCAAGACTTGAAGAGAGTTCAAGAAGAAACCGGTCATGTTGCTTGAAAGCCGGGAGGATGAAGTCATTGTCGACCAAGACAACTCTCTAGACCGACCTTAAGTGGGTCGTGATCGACCCTCTCCCTCTCAGGACCGACCCAAATGGGTCGTGGACGACCCCCTACCTGGGTTGTTCTTGGGATGCATTTTGGATCCGACGATTTGCGCAGGATTTCTATCTTAGTTTATTTTTGGAAACTCTTGTTAGTTTGTTATCTAATTAATTATGAGTATCTTTGATATTATTTTTAGGGTAGAATTTTGGAAACCCTAGTTACCTTGAAATTTTATAAATTGCATAGGTTTTGCATCTTTTATTTTCAGCGTATTTTGAGAAGACACTTTGGGTTCTTCTCCTGCGCCCCTTTGAGACTATTTTGAGATTTGTGTGTTGATTGGCAATTCAAGTGTTCTTTGGTTTGAATCATTCTTGCGTTCTTGTTCTTGTTCGAAGTACAAGTGGTTCGTTGGTGTGTGGTTTGGAGTTGTTTGAGAGTTCTTAGCAAGGAAGGTGTGACGAATACTTGTCCAAAGTCTAGATCCAACCATATTCGCTTCCGAGGCCGACGATCTACCCAGATTGTCGTGCATCAGAAAATGTGCAAGAATGGCCTCCCAATGAAAGCAAGGTTGGCAGTCGACCATATTATGGTCCCACAAGGATGCAGGTTTTGTAAGAACTCCGAGGAAGATACTTACCATATTTGTATAGAATGTAAGACTGTAAGTCAGACGTTGTCTGATCTTTTCCCCGGGATCTCCCAAAAAATAACACACAAATATACAAAGCCGTCACCCTGCAATTGTCATTGAAGAGATTCGCAAATTACTCTCTAAGGACGAGATATAATCCATAATTTGTGTATGGTGATGCTCATGATACCTCCGTAATAAAAGCATTTTTCATAGGGATGCACATAACCCACCTAAATCTAACTCTATAAGGGGTTGTTTGGTAGGGGGTATTGGGAACGAGGGTATGGGATTTAGGAATGAGATTTCCATACCTCTTATATTAGTTTTGTGTATCCATACCCATACCCCAAACCCAATATTGTTTAGATTTTCAAACCTTACTCTTACCGTTGGTTTGAGATTTGATTCCTTCCGGGAATGAAAATTAAAATCCAGTATTTTCTCTCTTCACTCTCAAAGCCACTACTCTTTCTTCTCTCTGTAACACCCCAATTTACACAGGAGCATTACCGCCAGTAATCACGGGTTTAACCCAATCCGAGATTACTCAGGCTTTGACAAAACACACTTAAAATATTAAACAAATGATACTATGACTGAAATTTGGTCAGATGGTTAAAGTCTGACCATGTGTTAAGGGATCTTCTAGAAATACCGCTGCAGAAGCAAAGTAAATGAATGACTAAGAACAGTCTTAGAAGCTGACTCCAATGAGCAAAATATGGCTCAAGACTTCGCTACAGCTTTTCCTTTATCCCCTAATGGGTAGATGAACTCTCCAGCTTCCAATATTCAACCTCACCCGTTGATCAAATCCTCTACATCCTGATGTATCGTAAGATAATCAAACACACCCGGAAACATACAAAATAAGAGAAAGATGAAAGGGAGGTTGATCCTGAAGAAACAGTCACGCCAGAACAGAATTCTGGGTAAGATCAGTCAATAACTCCACTACCAACAAACGAGTAGAATTTGGATCCCGATTTCACTAGATATCCTCGAGACAGCTCTATTTCACAACTTACGAGGTACTTAATATTCCATAAAGAACAATCATAGAATTTCACGTCGAAGGGTCTCCATTCCCTCGACTATATAGAGTATTATAGTCAATCCAAATCCAAATCCACATTCGATCAAGTGAGGACTATTTGTTCTACTGACTCGATCTGCCCTGAGGTTAAATTAGAACTTCTGTAATTACAACTGAAGAAGTTATCCGATATTAGATGAACCATGAACAATCAAAGGATTGTTAAAAATACGAACACCTCACTAATTTGCCACCAATTTCTCACTAACTGATATATTCTTAATCCTCGTAGAGACTCGATTAAGGTAGAATACATCCCAGCTTCCTTCTTTGCCCTCGCAACGAGACTCGGCTTTAAGAATTTATATGACTACAGTTCATTCTTTTGCCCTCATAATGAGACTCGGCCAGTAACTACTCATTTTCATTCGACACTCATCAGAGACTCTGCCGAATGCTTCGCACTTCGCGAATCCGATAATCATAAGAAACTCAATCGATTCATCGTTCATTATTTATTCAATGCTCAACAGAGACTCCGTCGAATATTTTGTACTTTGCGAATCCGATAATCATAAGAAACTCAATCGATTCATCGTTCATTATTTATTCAATGCTCAACAGAGACTCCGTCGAATATTTTGTACTTTGCGAATCCGACCCTCATAATGAGACTCAGTCGGTTCATCGTTCATTATGTATTCGACGCTCAACAGAGACTCCGTCGAATATTTTGTACTTTGCAAATCCAACCCTCATAATGAGACTCAGTCGGTTCATCGTTCATTATGTATTCGACGCTCAACAGAGACTCCATCGAATACTTTGTACTTTGTGAATCCAACCCTCATAATGACACTCAGTCGCGAAACCTCATTGCTCTTCACTTCGACAGTCACAAGAGACTCAATCAAAAGAATCCATGTGTCAAGCAAACCATTCCAGGCAGGTAAAACGAGATACCACGAACCTAAGTTCAGTTTGGTGATAAAATAGAGAAAGCAACTTACTTCACAGAACACGCTAGAGTACGAATGTCCATAGCATAGTAGAGTGACGACGGTCATGATTCAAGATCAGCGTATTGGTAGCGACACTATCTTTAACCTGCCGGCACGAAAAAGTGCCAATTATAAAGGTACATGAAGTGCCTAAATTTATCAGGGCGCAGAGCACCTAATATTTAGCTAATAACGTTCTCTCCAACGTAGAGATGAACGAAAGCATGATTGCGACTCGAAGGTCTTAATTAAATGACATCTCTTTACCTAAATGGTTTCACGAGATATATATATCAGAGTCAACAGCTCTCATCCTCAAGCTATTTCAATTCCAGACATCTCAAACCAGATATATTAAATAGCAAGGTTGAAACTACTCGAACCTAAGCTCGGTTGTACAACAACCATCCCAATAATACTAGCAATAAAAGTAGCAACACCCACAACATAGATATCAGTTGCACTGCTACAATCAACAACCTGGTTCGTTCTACAACAACACATACTCCAGGAATTTCATCATGCATATTTTATGGGATACGACAACACTTTTAGTGACTAGCACTATATTTGGCCGTTATCAAGAGGTATAAAAACAATGTCGGGAACCATTCACAAGTGCATACGATTCTCCAAAAGTCTCTGACAACTAAACCGAACAGGAATGACCAAGCGTTCTGGCCAGTGCATTAATTTGCCTAACGCACTTATCATATATGGCTCTTGATATAACACACACATGTTTATAGCTTTTAAAATGTCGGGTACGACCGGGACCAAAGAAAGGTAACCAGTCCATAATCAAATCCCCAGCGTGGAAAAGACGCAAGGTTTAACAAGTGCAAAGCACGAATAATGCCCAGTACGTCCAAGATCAGAGGGAAGTAACAATTCCGTGATCGAATTCCAAGCGTACAACAACGCAAAGCTTAACAAGTGCAGAGCACGAGTAATGCCGAGTGCGGCCAAGATCAGAGGGAAATAACAATTCCATGATCGAATCTCAAGCGTATAAAACGCAAGGTTAACAAGTGCAACGCACGAATGATCAAAGGGAAGTAACAACTCCATGATCTAATCCCAAGCGTATAAAACGCAAGGTTAACAAGTGCAACGCATGCTCTCCAATTCGCATGATGAGTATCAATTCGAGAATTTGATCTTTTAGATTCTCGTCTATGATCAAAGGGAAGTAACAACTCCATGATCTAATCCCAAGCGGGGTATAAAACGCAAGGTTAACAAGTGCAAAGCACGAATCATGCCGAGTACGGCCAAGATCAGAGGGAAACAACAATTCCATGATCGAATCCCAAGCGTATAGAACGCAAGGTTTAACAAGTGCAGAGCACGAAATGATTATTCCAAATCAGGAGAAGAGCAGAGTCATGACTCAAACACTAAAACCTCAATTAGTGAAACGTCACATATCATTCCTTTTAAGGGACAGTATATCAAACCGACATCCTTCATCTTTATGTTATCCTAGCACATACAACACCTCCACTGAGGTGTGTCGAGCATACAAACTACTCAGTTGACCATAACAATTTTATCATAGCTAGTATAATAATAACATGCCTTCAGCAATAATGAAACGACGACAACAATAACAATAACAGTAGCTATGAAAGATATAGGCATACATATAAGATTCAAGAACCATCCACTTGTCTATAACAGATGAGTTAGTGGGCTTGGAAGCTAATGTCAGTTGACTCGGGTGACGGATCACCAAACTGTTGTAAGATAGGTTCGATCCACCTTAGTCCACATATACCCGTCACTAGGGCGGTTCATAGAAAGACACATGCCTCTTTACAAGAATTCATATTTTTCACCCAACCTACCACCAATTAGCGAGGATTGACCAAGTCCACTAACTAATTATATATCTCAACAACACTAAGCTTGCCTCTATTTCTATTATCCTTAATTAATGAATCAATTCTCCTAATTGATTCAAGGAAGATAAATTGAAAATAGAAATTATCTAATTCGGATATCAAATTAATTCACATGAGGGTTGGTGACTAATCTCTTATGTATATATAGTGAAGATTAACTCCACATAGATCAACTTATCAATAATTAATCTCTCTGATTCTTGGCACTTGATGGCCTATACGAAATCCAATATCAGTATGAGGAAATTGGTCCATACCTATCCATATTGTAGCACTATACGTACCAGTGTATCAATGAAACCTCATACATATATAGGTAGCTAATGAATAAATAATATACTACCTAAGCACTTGATCTCCTGTAATTTATATAGACTGGTACTAACCTCCGGTCCTCGAGTTATTTTGTATTGTTTTAGTAGTCACTATTTGGTTACACATGAAGAAGTGAATATGTTCATTCTATCCGTCTACTGAATTTTGATGAGCTTAAATCACCTTCCAAGGTTATTTGGCTTAGCTAGCCTTTCGACTGATCTAAATAGTGATGAAGTACTTATAATAACTCAATGAACTAAGCTAATTAAACTTGGATCCACATGGCCCTTATTCAAGCTTTGATGGACTTACCGAGGTCGATCGGAGCCGGAGTTATAGGATCTGGACTAGACAAGGCTAACGAGGATGGATCGGGACCACACAGGAAGGAAGGACGGGGTGTTCGACCCGGGCGATCGTCACCTAACCTCGGCTGAGCGAGGACCAAGACGTGGTCCACCGTTCCGGCGTCGTCCCAGGCAGGGGTACGCGCTATGAGGCTTACGGGCAGTACAAAGGTGGCCGAGTGGGAGACCGAGCAAGAAAAGTCGGGAGAGAGATTGAGATTCCCCACCAAGAAAGCTAACTCTCGCCATCAACCAAAAATGGCGGACTTCCCCCCAGGAGAAGCCAAGCGAGAGTGGAGGACCGAGAGCCCCCCCCTCCAAAAAGAAGGCCAGAGATAAGTTTTGCCTTCCTCCCAAATACCATATCAAATGGAGAGTGATAGGTGGCACAAGGGGAGGACACCCACGAAATGAAGCCATGCAAACAGACGGAGGGAAAGAGATTGACACGGAGGTACAAGTTATCGGGTGCATATCCCACCTAAAATTTACCCGAAATATAAATAATAAAATATTTTAATTAGATAAAACTTTATCTAACTAATTTATAATTCCCGACGAGATTTTGTATAAAAATAGCCCTTACGGTTCTAGTTGACGGGCTTAACTTATCAAATTATCTTAAATTCGAGTTAAAAAAATAAAAAATATCATCACATAATTTTAACTCATTATTTCTTCAGAAAATCCGGGGTATTACACTCTCTACGTTACTTTGGTTCTCCTGGAAATTGCAAGGTAATTTCACACTGCTCTCATGATGTAATTCAATCCTCTTCGTATTGATTTTCCTTTTTTACTTAAGTCTGTTACTGTTCATAGCTCTCACGGTAGATTGTAAAAATTCAATAGAAATTAGAGTTTTGATTCATATATATATGAATCTGTTCATTTACATCTCAAATTAGGACTTTGATTAGATATTACTCAATTGTTTTTGGTTTATTCGAAATTAATACTCCATCCGTTACAAAATACATGATCATTTCGACATTTTTTCTTGTTTCATAATACTTGTCCATTTCCCATTTTTTTTCATATCTTTCCATTTATACCCTTAATAATTACCTTTATCATAATCATTACATTTTTTCATATTTCTCTAAACAAATGATTAACTCTACATTTGATAGGGGTAATATAGGAATAACGTTTTTTTCTTAATATATGTGCAATTTCCAAATGGTCATGTATTTTGAAACGGATGGAGTATAGTGTAAGTCGTACCTATTTTACGTGGAAAAATATTGTACAGTGTAAGCCTCATTTGTGTTTGTGTTTGATATATACTCCGGTACAATATTGTATACTTTAAGCCTCAATTGTGTTTGTGTTTGATATATACTAGTGTACGTGGAAAAGTACTATATAGTGTATACAAGTCTCAATTGTGTTTGTATTCGATATATACTACTATTGTACTTGGAAAAATGAAAAAAAATCCATGTTATACTATTGTACGTGAATTGGTGTTAGGTTTGGTGTATAGTAAACAAAAGGTTCTCTTCTAGTTAAATTACAATGAGACGTCATGTAGTGACGTCTTGTAGAAATGGATTGGTGTTAGGCCTTTTTTTTTTACCTCTAAACAATTTTTCACTCAAAAAATTTATTCGGAAATTTCACGTGGTAACCCCGAGGTTTAACATTATCCATAAAGTGTACCAAAGTTTGACATATTTCATGCGGTAACCTTGAGATTTATACGAAATTCATGGAATAACCCTACAATATATACAAAATTTATCACATGCCCAAAAGGTTAAAATTTGTATTAACCTTAAAACTTGTGAAATTAAAAAGACAATTGAAAAGGATTTGACGATTCTTCAAGTATAAATTTATCATATATTAATATTAAATATTAAATATTATAATAAAATAAATTTATTTTTCCTATTCATATTATTATCTTATAAATTTATTAATAAAAAAAAATCAGATATTTTATTTTTAAATTGAAAATATAAATAGTTTAAAAACTGAACATTTCATTACATTACTTAATTGTTTTTTACATAAATAATTTCGATTGTGAATAAATTTCAAAATTTGATATCTCACAATATTTCTTTTATTAGAAAATAATTTTTTTATAATATAAATAATGAAAATTTTTGAATGGTCAATTGGTCATTGATGAAAACTTTAAAATAGTTATCAACTCAAATAGATGCATTTAGACCTGTCAAAAGCTGACCCGAACCAACCCGACCCAAAATTTCTGGGTTTCAACCCAAAAATTTAAACCCGAAACCTAGTTTGAACCCGAACCCGGTAAACCCGAAAATTTTTGGGTTAGGGTCGGGTCAAACCCGCTGGGTCAAGAAATCTATAAGGCGGAAAACTTATTTTAGAATACACTCTAATATAATGAAATAGCAGATTGACAGATAATTATGCACTCAAAAGTTTTAATTATATTACAATATATAAAATCTATTTTAGAAAATTAAGATATATTTATTATTAAAATATTTAAATATAATATTTTGTTATTATATTTTATTACTTTAATAATATTTTATTTAAATTTTGGTCAAAAAATTAATACTCTTGACCCGTTGGGTTGACCCGACCCGACCCGAAAACCCGAAGCGACCCGACCCAGTTTGACTCGTAACCCGATTGGCCCGAACCCGAACTCAACCCGAACCCGAAACGACCCGACCCGAACCCGCCCGACCCGACCCGATTGACAGGTCTAGATGCAATTTATTGCCTATTATTTTGTAATAGATTAATAAATAAGTTTAAACTATAATGATAAAATTAAATATATTTATTTAATTATAGTATATAATCTTAAGGTAATTGATAAGGCTTTATTACAAAAATCTTATAACCTTTTAAACTAATATTTATAAACAGCCTTTTAAATGTATGTTATTAAATTAAATAAATGCATTACATGTTTTCTTGAATTTTCATTGATCAGGTTGACAAATAAATTAATTTAATTAAATAAATGCTATATTACAAATAAATTAGTTTACCTTATAAAGGAAATAAAGTAAACTATCAAAGTACTTAAATATTTACATTATAATTTATTTGTACAAAACTTTCCTTAACTAAAACACTAGGAATTTTGAATTTTAATTACTTATATCATCAAAGTTTTCAATGTAAATTTAAATTTTTGATCATTCTTTGTTAAATAAAGAGTTTATATTATTTTGATCAATAAATTTTTATTTTAAATAATAACTCAAATAAAAAATTTAAAATTATACGAGTACAATCTTAAGATTTTTTTTATTTTTTAAAATCGTTTTTCACAAGTTTAATATTTAAAATTAATATTGACTTGTTTGGACATACGATAAATTATGTACATAACAAGGGTTATTATGTGAAGATTATATAAACCTCAAGGGTACCGTGTGAAATATGACAAACTTTCGTACACCTTATGAATAACGCTAAACCTCAGGGTTACCGTGTGAAATTTCCGAAATTTATTTTACCTTTTTCAAACTTTTATATCTTATTTCTACTTTTACATTTTTCAATGCAATTTTTTCACCCAAAACATCATTTTTTCAACAAAAAGTTCTTTCTACCACAAAAGTGAAACATGACCTTTTAATTTCATTCCAGATCTCATATTTGACAATATCAAACAGTGGATATGGGTTTGAACTTCATTCCCAAAGAATAACCAATTACATGTTTTCAGGAATCAAATCTCAACCCCATATCTTTCCAACCCCATACCTACTCATCCCATACCCAAATCATATTTTATACCAAACTTCCCCTAAAGGATATGACTAAGAAACAAATAGCGGAATGGAAACAGGCATCCAAGTCGGAATTTGAGGATATAGTTGCCAATAAAAACCAACATTGCCAAAATAGGAAAAAGGCAAAATGGACCAAAGCCCCAGATTATTGTTTGAACTTGAATTTTGATGGTGCATTTAATTCTTATGGGTTTGCATCTTTTTGTTGTTCTATTAGGGACTCGAGAGGCCTCCCCGTATATCAAGATGGAGGTTTTCTCGGATGTCGGTCTGTATTGCAGTCTGAAGCGCTCGCATTTTGGCAGGGGATTTTGGAGGACATACGTCTTGGTATTCCCCATTTGATGATTCAAAAGGTTAATACAGTGTTGGGTGATTGGAGTTGTCCGTGGGAGTCGGAGTTGTTGCATACTGACATCCAGTCTCTGCTTGGGCAGCTACAGAGTTGGCGTATCGTTTATGTTTTCCAAAAGGCTAACTCAGTTGCTGACCACATTGCGGTGTCGTTCGTGGCATCTCTTCTCACTCTTTGGATTTTGATCCGGTCCTTAGAGACCTCATCCGAAAGGATGCTCTATCAAAGATAGTTCATTTGTAATAGGGTTAGCCAAATTCTTTCCTTATCAGAAAAAAAAAGCCATATGCAATGGGGGTTTCTTATTTAGGGTACTTAAGAGTTCTTACCTATTTTTATAATATTTTCCCTCTTTTTACCATTACGCAAGCTCCTATTTTTTTCATTCCAATAGAGATCTACTATGTGTACTTATAACCACCCAAACATAGAAATAAAATGACTTACTTGAATGAGATGTGACAAACACTAGAGTATGATGCTCGTGCTACGCATGTGCTCACTCTTGTAATTGTCAAATTATATATGATATTAAATTTTATGTTTATCACATCTAATATGTTTATAATCATTTAGTTAATATACTTAACTCAGATTTACATTAGTAATTATTTGAATGATCTATACCTTTTTTTATAAACATGTCAGTTTTTAGCCTGATAAAGTAAATTAAATTCACTTGTATATTACATTATTAAAACTTTGAATAGTCAAATAGTTAAGGTGAATAAGTTCAAGGTGAAATTATTTCACAAATCATTTATTAGGTAAGTCATAAATTATTTTTGTAGTACATTTACTTTCGTTTCACATTTTGATACATCAAAGAAGGATATTGATCCTCATTGTAATCAACTATTTTATAGAGAATCTTATATACATATATATATTATTTATTTTTATCTTTTGATGTCATATATGATATTATTCTTATAACTTATTTATTACATTTAATTTCAATTTTTTTACTAAGAAAAAAATCGCTTGTGGATTTGCAAAATTAGTTATTAAAATTTTATTATGGTTATTTTGTTATGTATTTTTCAAATTTAATTATACAAATTAATTATTCTATGTTAAACTCACCTATATGTTACATTCTTAGAAATTTGCAAGCAATTACAATGAATGAGTTAAGGATGAATTTATTTCGTAATTATCTATAGGGATATAAATGAATTTAATGACATATTTATTTTCCTTTAATTAGCAATATAACTCACTATTGCAATATGTAGGTTTTTGAATAGCCATAAATTCCAAATCTATCCATATTTTTTTTAAGTTGAGAATTAACATCGTTTTTTATGTTTAACATATATGTCTATATATTTGTGCAATTCTCTATGGAGCAGAATGTTGGCCGACGACTAAGGCTCAAGAGCAGAAACTTGCGGTTGCAGAGATGAGGATGCTTAGGTGGATGTGTGGCCACACGAGGATGGACAGGATTAGGAATGAGGAGATCCGAGGCAAGCTCGGGGTGGCTTGTATAGAAGATAAACTGCGGGAAGCAAGACTGCGTTGGTTCGGTCATGTCCAGAGGTGGAGTCCAGACGCAACAGTTAGGAGATGCGAGAGGTTGGATTTAGGGGCTTATCGGAGGGATAGAGGCCGTCCGAAAAAGCGCTGGATGGACAACATAAGACAGGATTTCAGGCTTTTAGGGATTTCAGAGGAGTTGGCGCAATGCAGGAAGACTTGGAGGGAGAGGATTAGCGTGGTAGACAGCTAGTCAGCTTGCTGGTGGAGTCAAGTGGAGTTGTTCTTTCTTTTGTTGACCGTCAGTTTCTCGCTTTGTGGACTTGCTCTTGGAGTCGTTCAGTCGTTGTCTTTCTTCTTTCTTTTAGCCTTCGTAGTAGTTTTGGTTAGCTGTTGGTTTTTAAACTTTTCGGAGTAGGGTATTGAGTGTTCCGGTATGTGTCCTTTGGGTCGTTTTTGGGCGCATTCCATCTAGGTCTGGAATGCCCCCGCCCTGACCCCCCCAGATCCTGCATTTGCGGGAGATCACTGGGTATATGTTGTTGTTGTTGTTGTCTATATATTTGTGCAATTTCGTCTATCCAAATTCACCGAATGTAAATCCATTAGTATTATAAAATCATTAAAAGAGCAACCTCAATTTGGTATTACAAATAAAATTATTAATCAATCTACTGTATACTACAACTAACTTAACGACGTTTTTAATCAAACATTAAACACCAAGCTCGGTCAAGACTGTTAAATAGAATGAAATAATAATTTTATACCAACACTAAATGAGGCATTAAATGGGGACACCACCTAAATTTATAATATACAAAAAAGTATACATATTTTATGATTTAGGGTATAAATATAATTTGTGATTTAAGTTAAAAAAGTACACATATTTTATGATTTACATTATTAAAGAATACACATTAAGAACATATGTAAACAATACAAAAATGTTGCTAAAGAGGTTTGAACCCCAAACCTTTGCGTAATTAAAAGAAGGGTTTACCACTATGCTTAGTGATGGAACCAGACCGGGTTGGGTTGGGCTGGGCCGGGCCGCCACCGGACCGGGCCAAGGAACCGTGGTCCAGGCCCGGCCCGGAAAATTACCGGGCTGGGCTGGAAGTGGGCTGCAGGCCGGGCCGGGCCAGGCCGGGTTGGGTTGAACATTATATACTATAATTTTTATTTTTTATATTACCATATACTTACATAATATACAATATACTTAAAAAAAATGAATATACACCCTATACTTACATTATACACTATAATTTTTTTTGGATGAACATTATATACTATAATAATATTGCAAAAATATAGTATATATACTTTAAAAAAAATGAATATGCATCGGGCCGGGACGGGCTGGGTTGGGCCGGGCTCCTGGCCCGTTGACTAGCCCGGCCGGGCTGGGCTAGAAAAGTCCAACCCATGGCCCACCCGGTCTTGGCTCGTCTGGCCTGCGGGCTGACCGGGCCAGGCTTTTTGGGCCCATGATACCGGGCAGGGCCGGGCCGGCCCGCACCGTTGGCCATCACTAACTATGCTATTGTGGTTGTTTTGATTATGATTGCATAGTGTTGATTATATGGGAAAGATTACAAGGTATACTAAATAGAGCATTTAATGGGGATACCGCTTAACTTATATATATATAATATTAAGCTAGATATAGATGACTGCTTAGATTTTCTATTTACCCCAAAAGTATACAAGAACCAATTAAGTACCTCTAAGACCGTGTCTACACGTGGCCAATAATGTTAGTACCACGGAGTAGTTAGTAAGACAGTAGTAGCAATAGCAATAATAGCAGTAATAGTAATTATAGCATTAGCAATAATAGTAGTGTGTGTAGTTGGTGCGGTGGGGTGGTAGATGACTTTAAGGATATCCAATGAAGTATGTGGTGAAATAAGCCCTTCCTTTTATAACCTGATCGATTAAGTGAACTTACTTTAAAGATATCAAATTGATCGAGCATAAGGGGAATACTAGACATGAAAGCCTGTTTGAGGGTGATCCTTGTCTTGGCAACCATTTTCCTTGCAATGGAAGCCACTCATTCGAATGTGTTCGGTTTGTTTAAGGTACATGTTACGATTGGGAATACCATGGGAGACGGGTCCAATATTACTCTTCATTGTAAATCGTCGAACGATGATCTAGGTGTTCATGTGTTAGTGGATGGACAAAACTTTGGGTTTCATTTTGGTACTAGCATGTTGAAGAGCATATTCAAGTGTGATTGTTGGGGCGCCCGAGGAAAGATTACATGGAAAGCCTTTGAACAATACAAGCACGTGTGTCGTGAGTGTGAATGGTTAGTCAACAAGGATGGCATTTATGGCCCACAAAGAGTTAGTGGTGAGTTCTATGGGTGGGGTTTCATTAGCTCCCCGCCTAATAAATAGTTCAATGTTTTTAAATAAATGTTTTTTTTGTTGATGTCCATGCCCATGTCAGTAGTTACCATGATCTCTGGGTGTTATCCTCAAAGACTTAACCGCTTAAGTATGTGTACCAAGGCAGAGTTTCTAATAAGTCAAGTACCAAGTGTGTTACTTCTAGGTTCTAGCTATAGCGGCCACAATGGAAACTATTGTATAAACTGGGCCTACTTTAGTGTTACAGTGAACAGTTAGGCCCATAATGCCTCATTTTTGTTGCTCTTTTCTTTTCCGTGATCTATCTACCCGCGAGCGCGAGTATTAAAAATTCTGCATGGTGTCCCAAAGTTTGGACAATTTCACTTGATAGTTTGAACAAGATGTCTAGGGAGCCGACTTTATGAAGTAAGAACAAGAGAAAACACAAAGATTGTAATAAACATATGGAAAGCCGATGGATTGACAGGAGGATTGGAGTTCACGTTGTCCATGGAACATAGACGATCATCTAGATCGTCTCTACTAACTCTCTCAAGCTTTCTACCTTGCTCTCTCTCCCTACTAACATATTAGTAAAATGTCTCATAATTCAAGGTTAATTGGATTTTATCATTGATAAGCTATCTCGAATGTGTATGAATAGACAGCTAGCTTATAAGCGCTACCAAAAGTTTTGAGATGCAACATGGTGAGTTGGTGACATTTCAGCACCATTATCAAGTTGATGGCACCTTTGAACATCCCTAGCACTGTTAGATATTACAATTACACTCTTATGACAACTCTGTGATCCATAAACGTAAGAACTCATGTACTCAGAAAGTATATTTACTATGAAAGAATCAATCTTTTGACCAGAAGTTCAAACTCATCAATAATGCCTAAACCCTGAACGTGTACAAAGAGGGCAATAGTAATGCAATCAGAAGCCACATGATAAATTATATACAAATTCCTTGACTTGATTTGATTTCAGAGCATCTAGTTTCAAGATGCTAAAAAGAACTCGGTGCTTTATGAACAATCAACACTACAATATCATCAAAATTTGCTGGTTAAACAGGTATACAACGTATTTTCTGATCACATGGATACAAAAAAAACAACAATGCAGTAGTTGATTTTTCAGTCTTCAAAATCAACAATCAGAAGCCAACCCATCATCATCTGCTCCTCAACTTATTTACCAGTATCTTGAATCACCTGATTTGTGGTTCAGCAATTCATCTCAAAGGATGCACATTTTGGGTCATTCAGCACCAGAGGGATCAGGATGATGATGATGGCGATGGTGCGGGGAAGAAACAGTTCCCATCTCCAAAATCAACTCCTTCTCCTCCTCATCATCCGATGACGACTCCCTCTTCAACGACCTGCAACTGAAGTAGAACACAACAGTCATCATCAAGTCAATCAGCATCACGAACGAATACATGAGCACCAAAAGAGGCCCTTCCCATAGCCTCGAAGACCCGTCACCATAGCTCACTTTCTTCACCCTGTGATCATACAAGCCCTGCACAAACGCCATCCCCATCGACGACACAAGATACAACAACAGACCCACTTGCAACTGACCCTTAATCAGCGTACTAGACCTCAGCAACGCCTCAGGACCCGACGCCTCCTCCAAAACCGAGATCACAATCGCAACATTGCATATAATAATCGCATTGGCAAACACAACCGAGAAAGCAAGCCCACCAATGGCCCCAGTATACACGACCAGATCAGGCGAAAGGCCGGACATTAGAAACACACTGCAGACGCCTACAATGAGGGCAATGAAGAGTGATATCAATCCAGCAAGCACCATACAAGCCCAAAAGTAGGTGGACAACACTCTCTTCCACAGCTTCCTCAAAACCCCCCAGAACTTAGCTGCATCAAATTGTTGGTTTAAGTAGCTACAATCAACTGAATACACCACAGCAGCCTTTGCCAGTAACAACAGCGTCATGTACAAGGGAAAACACATGGCTGCAGAAACCGCCATTTCAGAAAACCTCTGGAATGACTGGTTCACAAGAGTGTTGAGTGGCAAGCCAGCAGTTTTGGCAATCACTAACAGCCTTGTAGTGAGCCTTTTCACCAGGGAATGGTCAACCAAGACATTTGACAAGGAGACAGCGGAAACAGGGCAGATGAAGAGGGCTAAAATTGACATGAATGCAGTTGAGTTGATCCTCAAGATCCTTACTGTTTCTCTCATGATCTCGAGAGCACTTGTGGACTGAAACTCGTACTCTCCGGGGCGTAAATTGGCATCTGATGATCCCAATTCATGAGCGCCCAATGTAGGCTCCTTGGATCCCTCGATTTCGGATGGATCCGAGCTCATTATACAACTAATTACAGCGCTAAACCTAAAAAATCAAAAGCAATTGCCGATGAGTTCGAGATAATGAATTACGGATCTGGAAATGGAAATGCGGATGCCAAAACGAAATCGGTTTGAGCTGAACTAACCGTATAACGAGGGTTAAGAAGGTGGAGGAGAGAGAATGAAGTTTAATTCACGAACAGAGCACGTGTGGTTTCTGCCATGCTTACAAGGCGACAAGCTCACTCCGTTTCATATTCCAAAATTGCAGGCTGGATTTGAGAGTTCGGCGAGGGAAGATTTACGATCCGAATCACGCAATTCAAATCTCACAGAGAGGGGAGTTTGGATGGGATGAGTCTTTCGTTTTGCTTTCTACTAGGGTCTAGGGCACATGGAATTGCAAGAAATTTTAGTTCTGAATTCCGACTCCCGAAAGACGAACAATCAATCAATCTCGACACGTGGGGTTTACAGGTAGGCGTCGGCTGGTTGTTTTGCTTGCAGCTCCACCGACACACCAGTGGGCCGTTATAAGTACTTAGGCCCATTAGAATAAGGCTGGCCCAAGGTTATGAGGCCCAATACATAAACTAGCTAGTGTTAAATTATGTTAGGGGATCGATGGATGCCCTCTAGAGATTGATCTATTTATAATGTTTTAAAAACAACAACATTAACCCAGTGCATCCCGTAAAACGCAGGATTTGGGGGGTCAGGATGGAGTATTTCAGACCTGGATGGAATACGCCCGAACTATTTATAATGTTTTAAAACAGTTATTATTCATCATCGGGTATAAAAAAAGTAATGTTGTGACCAACAAAATTGTAAAAATGGGCTATATTCTCCCAATTGATTCACCTTGAACTCATTCAGAACTTTGTATTCTTGTTCCAAAAGATGTTCTAAGACGTTCCTCAAAACATGGAGACCTCCTAATTCTTAACTAATCAAAAAGAAAAATAAATATATATTCATTACTAAATAAAGTGGTAGCAACTAATTTCATCCTATTGCGATACATCACTATAATTGGTTAAGGTTATAAAATATGTATCTAAATGAACTTAATGGCTTTCTTATGATTTATGATAAATTATTTCTTGAAGACATTTTAATTAGGTTGTTGTTCCTCTTATTTCGTAAGTCATTTATCATGTTAGAACTTAGAAGGTTTGGTGATTCGGTGGCCCATTTTGCTGCTCGTCTTATTCCATATTTAAAACATACTTTGATCAATCGTTGAATTCCTTTGGGTCTTTTTTTTTATCTAAAGAAGGGCTAGGCCCTAACGGAGGAATGGACTAAGCTCTCGGACGCCGAGAGAAAGTCCGACCCTCAAAATTCTCCAACAACAAAGAAAGGGAGTCCGAAGGAGGCTCAAAAAAAAAAATGCAACCCAAGCGGGAAATTGAAAACAAAACTGGCAAGGGAGTCGGCGACGGCATTCGCTTTCCTGAAGACATGAGTAACGCGGACCGTCCAATTCCGCATCAAGAAGCCTTGGCATTCCTTAGCCAGGCTGAAAAGGGGATGGGATGAGCATGGGATTTTCAGAGCAAGATGAACCGCCAAAGTCGAGTCGGATTCAATCCACACATGACGAAACCCTTTCTCCCAAGCAAGAGCAAGACCATCCCGGATACCCCGGAGCTCAGCCATCGGGACGGAGCAAATCGCAATGTTGTGAACGAAACCGCCAAGCCAAGATCCGGTCGAGTCACGAATAGCCCCAGCAGCCGTGGCTCTTCCGAGCCCATCCACCGCCCCGTCCGTATTGATCTTCACCTCTCCTTCCGCCGGTCTGCTCCATGACACCAAAACCGGATCCTTCGAGCCCCCAACGCAGCCACCATCCCGCACGCTCCAGGCTTGTTGATACTCCTTGGTCTTTTGCATGACGAAACCGATCGGGTCCGGAACCTCCTGATACGGACCCGGTGTAAGTCTCGTATCGAGCCCTTGTTGGTCAAGGGGGGAACCCGCGTCCGGTGTGGGCGCAAGGTTCAAGCGGGTCGCGCTGGTAAAGCGAGAGAGCAAGGACACCAAAGAGAATTAGGGCAAAGGTCTAATTTCTCTGATTAATTTCTCAAGGAGACAATTAGGAGGTATTTATACCTATGCCCTAGACGGTTCAATAAAATGCATCTCAGGAAAGAACCGACAAGAAAACCCGAGAGGAGAGACTAGCTCTTGTTCCAAAAATTACAATCCAAATAAAATAAACCGCTAAAACAAAAATTACACATCATAGCGTTTTGGTCTTCGTATCTCACGAGCCGGTCTCGTACGCTTCGGTGGCTCGATCGGTTCCGCCTGTGAAGCCGTATCACCTCCCTCTTCCTTTGGGTCTTTGTTAAAACCACAATATGTTAGTCATCGGTAGGTTAACCAATTCAAAATGCTAACCAATATGATCAACTTTTGGGTCTTTGTTTAAAACACAATATGACCAACTTTAATTTTGGTTTCAGTATCTCAGCATTCATATTAATCAAACTTTGTCGTAAGAAACATTATTGAAAAGAAAATTGGCATTCTTGACAACATATATATTACTGATTTATGTTGCTTTGGAATGCAGTCGCAGAAATGAATTATAATTTGCTCAACTTGACTCCTCAGTTTTCGTCTTACTTCGGTGTTGCTCTAAATTCATACTAAAGTTGCTTTTGCCTCGGCTTGTGCCTAATATATTGTTTACATAATCATATCTAAAAGACATCAGTTTGACTTGAGCATTAAGAGATCAACCCCAAGAGTTGCTAAGAATTCATGCTGCTGTCACCAAATGCTACGCCCAAAATACATCAATAGAGAGAATCTCAGCAACCAAGATATACATATGTCCAAGAATTAATGCTTTCTGATGTTGGCTTGGCTGAATGCGGCTGATGAAGAAGCTTTTAGTTTGGCAATGGCACTTGTATCATCTTGGTTTGACCCGAAAAGAAGACTGCTCCAGTTAGCTTGTCCTTGCACAGCAGCATACGAAACCCTGTCACTATCTTCCCCACCCGAAGCCTCGTACCCATCGCTCGTTGACCCGGTCAAAGCCACACCCGGTAAGCCAGCCCCCAAGCCCGTCGGCTTCCTGGCCTCCTCAGGCCCACAGGACGAGACTCGTAATGAGCGAACATCAGGTGAATCCAGACTGCTCTCGGGAGATGAACCCGCCATGTAGCGAGCATTACTCCTTGCTTGAAGCTCAAGTGGGGTCCTCATGCTGATTGATGTGGGTCCTTTAGTAGAGGGGCCCACCAGATGGCGATGCAGGGCAGGTAATTCGGTTGGGAGGCGTATTCGCTTACTGGTAGTTCTCTTCCTCCCACTGCTGCCGAAGCTGCTGTCCGTGTCCTGTCCGGGGTGGTGAGGAGGAAAGACTTGTTTTCTTGACGACGAAATGGGTTGAAGGATTTTGGACTTCTTTCTTGCTTCTGCTGCAGCCTTTGAAACCTCTTCAGCATTGAGACGGGCGAGTGCCCACGGGCTGATCTTCACAGCCGGGTTCTTTTTCTTGATCGGCTCCTCCATCGCTGTTTTCTTACCATACGAGCTAACAGAAGCCGTGTCTGGAGCTACCACATCATACTGTTATGCCACAGATTGCAGGATTTCAGGATTAACACCAAACCAGTTAAGATAATCAGAATTTGCAAGACCAAATAAATCCAAGACGCTCAACCTGATCCTCTACGAATAACCGAGGAGGAGTGCACCAAGCACCTCGGCCTCGTTGGAAAGTATTGAATGAGCTGGCACTACTTAAGCCGGTAAAGGAGCTAACTTGTGACATCTGAGGGCTTTGTTGACCTCCACCAGCAGCTGCTTGTTCTTGCTCCCTTAGAGCTATTATGTAGTCATATGTGCTTATACCCTGTGGTAAATGATCACACACTTCGGTTATGTTTGCTATCCATAATTAAGCCAAATTTTCGGTAATGCAGGTGTGTCATGGTGATTACCTTCTTTATTAGGAGAATATGGAAGAAGAAAAGCTGAGCTAGTGGTAGAATTGCTAACATTGCCAAAATGGTACACATAACCTGTCAAGTGCAAGATTTCAATCATTATTACAAAGTGAACATGTCAACAGTAAAAATATTATTTGAGAACAATGCCAAAGGAGAAATGGAGTTGTAAATGCTTACAACGACAATGACATATGGAACGATGGAGAAACTGCTTCCTAGCTTGGTCACGATATCTTGATTGAATCGCTTCCTATCTAGAAAGCAGCAGATCAACACAAGGATTCCAGTTGACCATTGAAGAATAAGCTGCAACATTTGAGAACCAAGATGATGCACACAGTTAGTCCAAACCAGACATGCACAAAATAATAATGCTAGGCAATTAAGACACTCTTCACATTGCTGTATTGTTCAGATTCTTTTGAAAATTCTAAGGAGTAGAATTAGTTTAATTTTGCACATCCTCGAAGAAGCCAATGCTTACCAATAGCAGGGAAAAAACCATGAGAGTGAAGAACTTTCTGTAGTTTCTTTTTCCTATGCAATTATTCAGCCACTGCAAAACAAAAGAGTCAAAGGATGTTAAATTTCAATCTTCCAATGAGTCAGCCACATCAAACTGAGAAAGTCCGACATACCCGACAGTGATGATCAAAGCTATCAACACATTTATCACAAACTCTGCAGTGCTTGCTGTACTTGTAAACCTACAGGGGCAATAAAAGTTAATCATGCAAACCATACATTCCCCTTTATATCCTTTGAAAGTATGATGGTACTAAACCTATATTACAGAAATGCTGAAGTACCTCAACTTCACATAAGCTGCAGTAGAACATGCCATCCTCACTAACATGTCTATCTGAATAGTCCTCTCCTCCATTCATGCATTTGCAGATGAAAAAACAGGGAAAACACAAAAGCCTCAGAAGCCAGGAAGAAAACTGTAATGGTGCATTTCCTACACTTTCTGCTTCAAAATCGTCTACGCTTGCACCAATGTTCGATCCATTCATATCCACGGACTTGGCTCCTTTTGTAGGAATACTATGATCACATATTGATGAAGCTGTCTCCCCGTCTAGTTTAGATTTTCTTAGCTGAGCAGATTTTGAAACTTTGAGATACTTTTTCGATTTGAAGACTCCTGAATCTGCCGGATCAGCTGCAGCACACCAGATATACAGGCCAAACACACACAATATCTGAAAAGAGGGATTCTCTTGGTGAGTGGGGGTTTGAATAAGGCAATGAACACAAAATCAATTGAAAAATGAAAGTTGGATGAAGCTTAGTTCCTCACTCGATTAGCGCCTATGAATAACAGAAGCTTAGCTACAATTTGCAATTCGGCCAAAACAGAATTGGATGCATGAGGACTATATAGCTTAGTGTTTTAATTACAGTGTATACTCCACAATTACCCTATCCTAAATAGGTCAACAATCCCTAAATTAAGCACATCCGAGAGTTTGTTTCAAGCTTGAACAGAACCGCCAAAAGAAAGGACCAAACAAACATGTTAATAGTCATTATTAGTTTATCGAACAGGTTCACTGTCTGATTTCTCAGGATGTGCGTGTTAAACTGTGCTAGAAGGCAAGCAACCATTAGCCCTTATCAATAAATGTGAATGACAGGCACAGACTATTCCTCAAGAGCTCAATCACATGATTACAAGAGTACAACCAAAAGGTAGGGCAACAAGGAAAGTGGCCCATCTTTGAGCAGAGATAACAAATTGATAAGAACACAGATCTCAGCATTTGAACCACTCAATTCATGAACAAGAGTAAATGCAAGATGATAATGGTGGATTAAACTTACAAGTGGAGTGTAGACCCCCATTGCAATGTACTGATAGAGCTTCTTCCCAACAAAAGGGGCAAAGAAGACATAGAAAGCAAAGGCCAGGGCCAGAAACACAGACACAGCAACCACCTGAGCAACCCAAACACCAGCATTCAGAAAAATCATCACCAAAAAAAGAAGCAGTCTTTAGTTTCAGAGGAAGTAAAGAACCAATTTTGAAGAAGAGGAAAATGAGTACCTGAAGTGGATGATAAGGAAGCTGCCATCCATGCTTTCTCATCTTCTCCCTTTTTCTGGGCTCAATGTTTTATGAAAGAGGGGAAATTTTTGCAAACACAATGTAAGACAAAGAGGTTGTATCCCTAATTTTCCTAGTTTCCTTTTGGTTTTGGATCACGGGTTAAAGAAACTAGAGCAGTATTGGACTATGAGTCTATGACCATATATTCAAATGAAAAGGAAGGAAGAAGAAGGACAATAGATTCAAAGAAGTTGGATGTGGACAGAAGAAGCTGTGTCTGAATCTATTTACTCGCAATTTCAGAACATATTGCCAGAAAAGAGGAAGTTTTTCCTCGTTCCCAGCAAGAAAGCTTTTTGTAGTTTTTTACACTGAGATCTGTGATTCCATCTCCATGAGAAAGAGAAAGGGAAGAAGACTGGTGGGTTTTCACTTTACAGTGGCTTTTAACCAATATAGATAAGAAATTTGCAAAAAATCCTTCAACTTTTCATTGATAGTCCTTTTCCCCAATTGTCACATGTCAGCTAGCAAAAAATCCTTCAACTTGTATTAGTCTCTCTGAATAGTCATTTACTATTAATTACTATGGTTATGGAATTTAGTTATGATCACAAGAAGATTCAACATGGAATTTCTCCATTAACATCTAAACAAGGACTTAAATTAATTACTCCGTACATCCCTACCCAATGACACCTTGACCCATACATATGTTTAAGATTTTCTATTAAGAAATTAGGGGGAAATGTCCTCATTCAAGAATAAGGCACAAATGGTTAAGCAAGAAAAGACATGCTAATTGGTAATTAAAAACAACATCTAGGGTTTGTCAACTATACATATTTACAAGTAGACTGGTTGAAACTTGTGTAAAGAAAGGATCTTTGAGATTGCCCAAGAAGAAATTTTGGCATTAAGCGGTCAGCACATTTCTTGCAGTTTCTATGCCTTGTGATTCGAAGTATGTATGTTTGATACTTTTTTTTACACAAGTGCTAAACTTCACACCAAAATTTTTATCTCCTTCACATTTTGCCATTTGTTTTACCATAAAGCCCCTAAAGAGCCTAATTATTAATTATACAAAAGTTAAACAATATATATGGAATATACTGCATCCAATTAGAGAATCTACTTAAACGAAATCTTTACCTTAAAAAAATTGCAATCATCAAATCCTTTTTTTCCTTAAATAAATTTTTTACAAAACAAGTATTTAATCTTATTATATATAATTGGTAAAATCACTATTTAATGGTTTTTTCTCCCATTTTAACAACTCTAATAGTAATAATGTAAAAAATTTCTTTTGCTTTGAAGATAGTTTGTGTTCAAGAACTCTGTATAAGCCGTATAAGTTGTGTAACTCATGAAGTATTTCTACATGGCAGTATATGGATTCAAATATAATGTATTTAATTATTTATAATTATAAAGTTTTTTTTGTTATATAGTATGATAATTTACATTTTCATCAATGTTTTAATAATAATAATAATAATAATAATAATAATAAAGGGCTATATATATATTAAAAGTTTGAAACTAATAACGAAAGGGCTAAGTAGATTAAAATTAGTTTTTCTTCTCTCAAAACCTATTGAGATTTTTTAAGGCAAGAGAATCCAACAAACTATTTTAATATATATATATTTCTATAGAAAGGCTATTAAAGTAATTTCAATGTGTGATGTATAGCAAAAATGTGTGATGTATAGCACCTCCCTTTTTTTATAGTTTTCACATGATATATTATCGCATCGCATTGTATAAAAAAAATACATGGCCCCATGTTACACCGCAAATAAATAAATAAACAGACCTATTTTTTTATTGCAGACATTTCGTATATTTCAATCATATTAAACTAATGTTTTGGTAAGCTTAGGAAGTACTACCATTTATCGCATTTACTCAAAGTTATGGAGTGTCAAAAGCTCCTCACCAAAAAATGGAGTGTCAAAAGCTTCACAATAGTGCAGAAAATTAAACAAGATTACAAAGCATTTATTTTGCATTTGAATAATGTTGTGGACCTTAGTGTTTCGTGGCCCACACCTTCATCCTTGCTTTGAAATAACTCTTGAGCTGTTTGCAATCCATGTAAAAAGGCTGAATAACTAATCAAGCTCTTTGGAATTGAATGTGTTAGATTGGTTGGTAGCTAGCAGGTGCATTTGGGGATTGGGGTTACCAACCCTAGATTTTATTGCAATCTAAGTTTTTTTGGGTGAAATAATTAAGGTTTATCCACCATCCAAACTTAATAATAATTCATACCAAAAAAACCTTATACTATCAACTCATTACTATGAAAAGATTGGACATATGGGAATGTTATACTCCGTATTTAAGTTTGGATTTTAAAAAATATTATTCATATTTTAGGCGAAGAGGCAAAGACTATCAATGGAGGTCAGATTTATTCACAGATTAAGAAACTGGGTCCCACCAAACTGTCCAATTAAATGCATATCTCACTGTCACTCCTCATTATTGCTGCTGGGCTTTCCCTTCAACATGAATCAATTCCATCCATTTGTTTCTAGCCAAAAAAACAGCCAAAAACCAACAAAACTAAAGGCAAAATTTGCCCATCAAAAGAAACTCAAAACCCTAAATATTCTATCACACTAATACTAATACTCCGTATATGACAAATCGAATTAGGTGAAATTTTGAAGAAAAAAATGGTAGGTCCACTTTTTGAGTGAACTGTTATTTTAACATTATGGCATTTCTCCGCTTTGCTGCTATTTCCAAATCTACCCCATCTGTAAACCATCTTAAAAAACAAGTCAAATCATGTCCATCCAATTCGCACATTTAATTTTTTTTATAGAAGAGCTACTAGCTCATACAAGTAAACATTAGGTTACCAGATTATTACAAAGTCAGCCTAAATCATCACAACGGATGATCTTAACAAAATGAAACAGCCCGGGCTGTTGACTCGACAACCCTTTAAGCTGGATTACAGATAAAGAAGGAAAAAGGTGAATGGAGGTAGATAGAGTAGACAAAGCGTAATTAAGACTAGTAAGATTAACTTGACGCTTGGCAAGAAAATCGGCTGCTTGGTTGCACTCCCTGAAACAATGTAAAAAAACAACATGAGGAAGATGCGAAAGAAGGTTTCTAATGTCGTTTATAATCGATAGGATTTCCCATGGGATTTTCCAAAGACGCTTCAATGAATTGATAACTGTTAAGTTATCTCCTTCAATAATTAACTTAGAGCAAGAGACAATATTAATATTTTGTAGAGCAACAAGAAGGGCAGAAGCTTCTGATTGAACAACAGAGAGGTTAGATAGTTCAGTCCTACCACATTTCAAAATCTTACCATGTTCATTTCTAAGGATATATCCGGCATAGGAATTTGCATTTCCATGTTTAGAAGTGTCAAAGTTTAATTTGATAAATTGTGTAGGAGGTTTCTTCCAAACCCCTTGAATTTTCCTTAGCGGTCTTTTATTAAAAAATGTTTTTGAGACTTTCTGTTGAGCACTGTCCCATTCAAAGGAATGTGAAAAGGCAAGATCTGAGGGAAGTTTAGCCGGGTTAATTCTAGAAGGGTCAAAAAGTATAGCGTTTCTATGTGCCCATAAAAACCACCAAAGGAAGCAAAGAGGGGTAGTATATGTATTTTGCTTTAGAGTGTTTTGAATATTATCTGCAAAGGATTGAGAAATAGTAAGTTGAAAGCTGTAATTTAAAAGGATTCCCAACCTAGCAATTATAAACTGGGTGAATGTGCATTCGAAGAAAAAATGATTTAAATTTTCATCCGATAAATCGCAGAGCGAGCATCGGTTCGGGACGCAGTTGACAAATCTGTTAAGGCCTATCAGTAGTTGGGAGACAATAAGCGCATGCTTTCCGGAGGAAGTTATGAATTTTAGGAGGAAGTTTGGTTTTCGCACATTTAATTGACTCAAGACAAATGCAACTCTGTTAACTTGTCAGCCATGCATAAATTCCTTCTAGGTTCAGATGAGCCCAAGTGTGGGATCCTCATAATAAGGCAGGCTAATGAAAATGGGCCTGGCCCATATACCTGTTAACACTTGAGCCCATAAACCTGAATCAGATTCCACATTCCACAATTCATCGTCAACGCTCTGAGGAGGATAAAAGGTATCGATTTGACAATGAGTCAACATCAAGCAATACAAAATCAAATTGCCAAATTGTTGTCGATGGAGGAAGAAGGCCATCGAATTCACCTGAACAAGCCACTCCGTTGCATTGTCAAATTGGGTTCGTAGCTCCTGAGCTCTAAAGATCATTTTTTTAATACAGTTTCCGGTTTGCTATTTTCTTGTGTTCCGCATTAATCTGGTTCTGAGAATCCGAGAGCAGAATAGTTAGCTCTGAATTTTAATTGCTGTGTTGTTGCAATTACCGATTTACAGATCGTGGTCCTAATCATTTGATCGTTCCAGCCAATTTGGTAACGTGGAAACCCGTTGGATTCAATTAAACCTAAAAAACTGAAATTTGGCCTTGAATGGTTATGTATTACAGGCGGAGCTGCAATCACTTGCAAGAATGAATTGGAGAAAGTAAATGAAGGGAATCTTGAAACTGTCTCCGCACACCTCAGACAAGCTATGATTTCCGGGGAGGTGATTGGGATGGATTGGAGCAAGCGACCAGGGAAATTAGGTTTTATTGGCCCTGATATAGGAGATGATTTGAAATGCTCATCAGCGGAAAGTAGCAACTTCATTGTTGTTCATGGAGCTGGTTAGTTGTTCTGTATCCTTATGTTCCTCATAATGTCACTGAATTCCAGCCTTGAGCTGTTTTGTAGTTCAATTGGGTCACACTGAATTTTCTTTATAGCAATTTTCTGTTGGTATAGCTCAGTTGTCCAAGCTTAATTGCTTCATGATTATGAAGGATTACAGTTGGTATTTTGCAAGATTTAGTTCATTATTATTCAGTCTGCTGTTACATTGCAAGAACTTGATGTGAACATTGGATGGTGCAGGTTCTTTTGGGCACTTCCAGGCTAGCAAATCTGGAGTTCATAAGGGAGGCTTAGAGAAGCCTATTGTCAAGGCCGGCTTTGTCGCAACTCGCATCTCAGTAAGAACTGCTGGCTAGCTCTCCATTTCCTTTTTATGTATCAGCTATCCTTGTCTTGTCTACTGTGCAATTGTGCCAGTTTTAGCTGTTGAGAGTGTATTTATCATTAGTGCTTATCAGTCATTTTTTTCCGAATATTTATGTGGGTAGGTCACTTCGCTTAATCTTGAGATTGTTAGAGCTCTAGCCAGAGGTAAGGTGTACACTTTACTGTCCTTGTATGATGTCATATTTCCTTGTTTGTGTGCTGTATGGAGTTTGAACAATTTGTGTATTCCAATGACGCTCTAGTTACATGCCCCAAGTTTAGTAACTCTGAGGTATCTAATAAGATATGTGCTTGCTTTTAGAGGGTATTCCTTCAATCGGGATGTCTCCATTTTCATGTGGTTGGTCAACGAGCAAGAGAAATGTACGTATCTCTTCAGAAATTCCCGTACATATACATCATGGCACATTCATCTTACACACCGAATTCGAATGCATTTGAGTTTGACATGTATCTTCACGCTTTCAGATTGCATCAGCAAACATCTCTGTAGTTTCAAATGCCATCAATGAAGGTTTTATTCCCGTATGCTCCGTTCCTCCCTAATATTCCTAGAGTGGAGATTCTTCTTGTTTTAGAGAGGGTGGATTGAAGGTGTTAATGAAAACTCATCCTTGATCATGCCTTTCTTATCTAGGTCTTGCATGGAGATGCAGTACTTGACCACTCTCTGGTTTGACCATCACGAATACCTTCTTACGGGTTCCCTCTTTGTAGGTGCCGCTAATTTCTGGACCATTTTTATAGGGTTGCACCATCTTAAGTGGAGACGTGATCATAAGACATCTTGCAGAAAAACTAAAGCCTGAATACGTCGTCTTTCTTGTATCCTTTGCACGAGTAATGGAAATATGTTAACTAGTCTTCTACCCTTGTTATAATACTGATTTGGATATAATCCTATACAAAGTAATTTTTAAGACAGATGTCTTTGGAGTATATGATCAGCCACCATCAGAACCAGGAGCCGTCTTGTTAAGAGAAATCAGTGAGCTCTCGGATCATTTATTATAAACCCATCTGGTTATACTGGTAATTACATTATAATCCAATTGTCTCTTGTGTACCAGCTGTGGATGAAGATGGCAAATGGGAGGTTGTACAACCAAAGCTAACAAATGCTGGCGACGGTTAGTAGAACACTTCTCGAATGCCTATTTTTTAGACTATCTACTATACAAAACAAATTAAAACCAAAAATTTGATTTTTTTGAGATAACACTGTATCAATCCTTTTCTTAAACAGTTGAGATAACGGTAGCTTCACATGATACAACTGGGGGCATGGCGACTAAGATTTCAGAGGCTGCAGCCATTGCAAAGCTTGGAATTGATGTCTACATTGTTAAAGTTAGCCTTTAAACCTTTCATATTGATTTTTTTTTTCCTATAAGATGGATGTTAATGAGGGTGTTTGTGGGATGAATCCAGGCAGCTACAGAGCATTCCTTGATGGCAATGCGCGGTGAGATTGGTCGCCAAATTCCCGAGGGTTGGCTGGGCACCGCCATTCGGTATGCAAGCAAGTGTAATGGCCACAGGCTTAGCTAGGGAATTCTAATGCGGATATTCTTTGTCCAACTCCAATGGTTACTGATACATTTTGTGCTAAGTTTGTTGGTTCGTGTGATCCCAAACAAAAGAAGTGTAAAATAATGTATTTTTATAAGATCATTGTAAATCCATGAAAAGCTTACATATACCTTCCTCATGTGGCTAACATATACTTTCATGATTCATATATTGATACTTGAATTCGACCAAAAAAATTATATATATATTTTTTTTGGTCAAGAAAAAATTATATATATTGATACTTGAAAGTTCAATTACAGCGGTCCACAATTTCTCATCCATCAATGCATTATGAATGATGATGGGACATTGAACACACGTTTTCATTAAAGCTACGGGTTTAAAAAAAAATTATACATGATCATAGACAAATATAATCGATGAACATAACTATAGCTAGTGCACATAGAATATAGCGAAGTATATCATTCCATTAATTAGAAATTAAAGTGTGATCCTTGATGTACGATAACGTTGGCTATGTATCATAAATTCATAATGTGCATGGATGTGGTAAATTCTTAATTCGTGATTGTTCCATAAATGTGAAGGATTTTGCAGTTGAGTTGTTTGTATAAGTGAGTCAATGAATTATTATATATTCTGGAAAGCTTTTGTCTAGTTTTTGATAACGAAGAAGACAGCACAAAAGTGGACGTGCCGGAGTGGTTATCGGGCATGACTAGAAATCATGTGGGCTTTGCCCGCGCAGGTTCGAATCCTGCCGTCCACGTTTTATATTTTACACAAATTTTTACGGAGTATTTTTTTTTTCCTAGCAATGTATCAACAAATTTCGGGCAACACATATAATTTACAAAGCGTTTAATTTAGTTAAAATCCAAGCAGACGCCAATTTTAAACAAACCCAAAGGCCACCCACAATCACTACAAATTACAAATACATTTTTCAACAAAAAAAACACGTTCAAATTTATCCATACAAATCCATAAAATGCCTAGCTTTTCCATACACATTTTCCAAATAAGCTTTAAACCTAACCAAATCTAACCTCACATCTTGTTCTTTCAAATACACATCCATCAACTCTTGAACCCACCCTACCTTATTCAACAACTCCTTAGGATCCTTTAAAATGGGGCTTTCTTTGTCGTACTTCGTAGACAAAGTACTCTCATTATACCCTACCTTATACTCCATGTACGCTAAACCCACCTCTCTAGCCGGCTTCGCAAAGCACACCTCCCCAACCCACTCTAGCCCTAGTGGCACCACTTGTGCCAATACCGATCCCGGCCTAAGAAACAACAAGTGTGTCATTGCCGCCCCATGGACCCCGATCATTGCATGGCTCCCGTTTATGAGTGCGTACGCATCGCGCAATAAAAGCTCCGTTGGCTTGTACACGAGCACGTCGAAACCCACCTCCTCAGCCACCGCTCGGGCATCGGCTTCGTTTATTATGGCCCGCCCACGTGACCCGGCCCGAGAAAGCCAAACAAGCTTCGGCCGAGGATGCTTGGATAGGGGCGACCTTACCAATCCAAAATATGCTCCCTTCTTCCATACTTGTTGGTTGTAGACACTTCTCATGAAGGAATGGAAATGGGCCAACGTTAATGGGCTAGGAAGGGCCTTAGGGTCCACGGCCATGAACCCATGAGAGACCAGGCCCACTGCAACCCACGTAAAACAATGGATCGAAGTCTCATTCTCGAGGTTGATAATGGGGTGTTTGGTAAAACCACGGAAGAGGTCAGCATATTTACGAACCCACCAGCTACGTTCGTGGTCAATGACCAGAATGACGTCACGGTCAGCCACAGAGAGGTTATTCATCGTGACGTACAACGGGATGAAACCGTCGTTGAACTCATGGAAGAAATTCCCGGTGAGCCCTCCGGCGGAGAGCACGATCGCCGGAGAGTTATGATGGACCTCGCATCTTGGGCCCATTGGGCCTGACTTTAGCTTGACCTCTCTGACTCCGGACATGGCATGAGCCTCCCACTTTCTTGGGTAAGGCTTGACCTTCTCCTCCAGGGAAGCAATGGGCCTTGACGGCCCAATTGAGTAGAGCGTGGCGTTGGTGGGGTCCAGAGCTGCTGGGCCGTTGATCATGCACACATCGTAGCGAAAGTGGGATCGGTCGCAGGTGATCCCCGTCGGCGGCGTGGAAAACGGCGTCGTATTGCGTGCCGAGACCGTTTCGGGATTGGGTTTTTGGGGAGAATCATGATCTGAACATGAAGTTTGACTATGAACAGAAGAGAAAGAAAACTGACTGAGGGTTGTTGGGAAGGGATTTGAGCACATACCTTGAGCTGAAAGTTGGTGATTCTGGGATTCGATCCAAGAAAAGGAGGCCATGATTGTGATGAACATCAGCGAGAGGAAGACGACGTAGGCGGTTGAAGCTGATCGGAACATCTTCTTTCTCATCAAATCAAACGCCATTGATCGGTATGCAGAGGAGTTTGCTCTTTGACAATATGTATATCAGGGGAGTTTATTGATCATTGTTGTTCTCGATCACAAATCTTGCAACAAAGTCTAGAGCTAAGGCCTTGAAGAAGAAAAGAGGAGAGCGAATAACGTATGTCAATATTGACGCCCAAGAAGAAAATTAATCGCATTTAAACTCGAAGTACATTTTATAAGAGTGACATTAATTTTCATTGACATTAATTATATCTTTTATTATAAAACCTCCTACGCCAGTTGGCCTAGCCAATTTTTGACATGGAAATGAGACTCATCAATATATTAAATTGATTGCTTAATTAGTTGCTTTTGATCATTTCCTTGCCTCCCATGCCCGTACTCTTTGACTAGTCATTTTTTCATGATAATACGTACAAGGTATTTTTTTTTGGTTGAAGTGATAATACAAGGTATCTAGAGCATATATAACGTTTAATGAATTATTATATATTTTGACGAGTAATATAACACTTGCGTATATAAATAAGTCACAAATGGACGGGCTAACTACGTGATATTGATTGGCTTGGCTAACCTATAAGAAAGAATAGGTTTTTGTTTGATGCAATTATATACTGTATGTACTAAATCATTTGAAAATTCTTCACTGTCTTTTTTTTTTCCCTTTCTCAATCTTCATGCTTGCATAAAATAATACCAAAACGAGTTGGATGTACATTGTTTGATGATTTGGTCAAACATGTCGCTAATGTAAGGTAGGAAATAGAGAGGTACCAATTTTGAGTGAGTGCGATAACGATGGCCGACCCCTCTGTTCCTCCTAAAGAACAGGGGCGGAGCAAGGGTAGAAGTATTGACGGAGCCGACTGTATTGAGGGGGGCAACTATGTTAGCTAAACATAGTAAATTTATAACCTATAGTAAGTAAATAACTTAAAATTGATTTACAAATGTTCAATCTTCAAATATTCATAACTTTTTGTTTAGATATCGGATTAAGGCATATAATATATCAAATCGAAGCCCCGAAAGAGAGTAACAATGTAAGGTAAATAAAATTGGATTGGAGGGCCATGACCCCCACCGGCCCCAACGTAGCTCCGCCCCTACTAAAGAAGACGCCGATTCCAACCTTCAGACTGATAAAAATTAACCCTATTCCTAACCCTAACCCTATTCTCAGTCCAATTCCTCCAATGCTATGACTCACTACTAGAAAACATGGCATATTTCGACGCTTTTTTAAGCACTAAGCGACGCAATAGTGTGTCGAGAATTCGTCTACCGATGCTATCGAAAAGCGTCGAGAAATTCAATGTCGCAATTTCCCGACACACAGAACCGTTGAGATTTGGGACGGCAAAAAGCGTCGCAAATTGTCTAGAGACAATAAAGCGTCGTAATTTCGAGTGAGTGCTAATTCAATTTTCAATTTAAGGCATAAAAAAGCGTCGGGATTCAGTGACGTCCCAAAGCGTCGAGATATGTCCCGACAACAAAAAGCGTTGAGAATTCGATCAAACGCAGACACAAAAAAGCGTCGAGAATTTTTGCGACACTTCTCAGTGTCGAGAAATGCTTCATTAGGCGAAAACTTACCAACTTCAATAGACACATTATAGCGTCGAGAATAAAAAGTTAGACAACTTAAAGTGTCGAGATATAATTTGATACAAGCATGGATGGTTGTTGCCTTAAGAAGATCGTTTGTCCCTGATGCAAGAATTGGAGCTTACTGAACTCAATAGACTCATCAAATTGCTCACATGATCTCAACATCCAAAAACTCTATATATATTAATTAACTGAAGTACATACATATTTATAGTCTCAAACTTCAAAATCCAAAACATAAACATTTATATTAAAAAAACATAATAGTACTAACTACCTAGGGAGGGATCTAGAGTCTTCATATTAAAATCTAAAATTTCTGCGTACTAAAAAATGTTTTAAGTTCACATAGCTTAGCTTAGTTGTAAACCACTAGATAGGGATCTTGGGAAGCTTGATGAATCTCGGGATGATCATCCACTTCAGTACGATCATGGTTATCGCTTGCACCTGAACCAACCTTCATACAAATATAGCAAAAAAAAAAAGCAAAATAATAATGTTGTAAACTTAAAACACAATGCAAGAAGAGTACATACAACACACGTTTACAACTCAAATAGCATGCATTTATACTTACGTGAGAGGTTCATTGTATCAAAATTTGAAATCTCTAAATATGACTCATTTTAATATGCAGATTACCAGTTGAGTCAATTACCTGAGAATTAGGCACACGTACAAAAAAAAATCTCTCTCCCAAAGTCCAAACAGCACAAAACAATTCACTGCTCACCCAGAAAACCCATTACAAACTGGTGTTATTGCTTAACACATTAAAATAGAAGGGAAAATCGAAGATAATGCTAAGCCATATATTCAGAAGCAATGGAGTAAAGATGAGATTAACATAATATGTGCTACTGTGGCATTTGGAATGGGTATCTCCTATAAATTTGAGTAATCACCCAGGTAAAGATTTTTTTCATCTGGATTCTATAGTTTTGTTCATCTGAATTGTATGTTTGAGCTTTTCAATAACACTTATTCTTTATTTGTTAAATTAAACCTTTCTAAAGGATGTGAAGTATAAGTTCAAGCAAAACAAATTTCTAAAATAGACTTCTTCAAACGATACATAGTAGTCAAAAAGACAAGACCGAAGTACTAGCATAACAAGAAGCTAAGCACAAAAATTTAAGCAGATGCAAGAATAGCAATTGATTCTTTATTCATCCCTAGTTTTCTTATTAAAAATCAACTTTATACAGCATTGAATAATATCATACCTCCTAACTCAAAATCTGAATACAGATGCCTTCTCTGTAGCTCTTCTTTTGATCTGAAATTGAAAATATGTTTTTCAGCAGGAGGCATTAAGTCCTCAATATTCCATGCTAAGGCTGCAGTTTAGACATGTGAATGCACGTGTGTGAACTATGTTTATAAATTGGCCAACAAACATACGTAACAAGACCCAGCCAATAATTAATGTGCTGACTACAAAACCAATAAAACATTCAAGTCTACTGAGAAGAGATTTATAATAGAGAAAACAAGGTAGCACCACCAGGTGAAAAATAGTCAGATCACTAACCAAGTTTTGAGCAAAGTGGAAGTCACACAACACCACCGATCTTGTAATGATTGACAACTGATAATATGACCAGCCACTTGCAAAATTTGAGACAAGTTTAAAATTCAGTAAAAAGTATAATCACACTAACAACAAATACCATTAGTCATATAGATGTACTTCTCCCAAAGAAACCAATAACTAACCAAGTTTTGAGCAATAACAGATACCATTAGTCATATAGGATACCATTTAAATTTGAGGAAATCGCATCAGTAACTCTTCTTTGTTGTTAAATTTAACATTACACTACAAAAATCAAATTGAATTATGTAAGTCAAAATATTTATAAAAATATGAATCTATGAATGGTAATCAATATTAGTCATATAGGATACCATTGGCTATGATGCAATATTTGATTGAAAAAAATCATGGTAGTCACGTAAAAGTATTTTTGACCAAGCTAGGGACCCTTTTATCAATTGAATTATGCAAGTCAAATTAACAAAACTTGTAACTACTTGATCACATTTGGTTTACAAAGCCTTCACGGCAATCTATCTCCAAGATAAAAACAACAAAGTGAACAAACTGAGAAAGCAACTTATAGCATGATTCTTATCTAAATCCATAAGAAAAAAACAACACAACTTGATAGACTCTTTTTTCCTTGCCTTTGTATTACGAGTGAGTGCTAGTACCATGTATTTTTTCAACTTAGTAGAAACAGACACATAAAAAAGTGTCAATTAGTATATAGCTAATGCTAATGAAACCTTTCATGTTTAGTGGGTCCTATGGCAAAAAGGCAAACAATCTTGCTGAATACATGCATACATCGGTTGGCAAGAATGAATGAATCCAATGAATTGAAGGGTACACATAGTATTCACAAACCGTGCTGAACATAAAGCTACTTGAACGAACCACAAGCAGTATTTTGACGAAAGTACTTATAGCAAGAAGTACTTATACATCTTAGACTAGACAAAAGCATTTGTAATATGTAAGGACTTATATGAACTCTATACTAACCTTGACTGATTGACTACTTTCTTGTGACTACCCACTAGTTAAGGATCTAAAAAAGGCTTAGCACCAATATCCAACCTCCTAATAATTCACACTGTTTCTACGCTTATTGATGTAATATTTAAAACAAGAATGTCCAATGGTCCATTGTCCTTGATCAACAGCAAACAGTTATATCAAATTACTTGCACCTCATCCCACTTAGACCAATAATTTCACTCTTCTAGTTAATTAACCAAATTTCCTCCTACTAAATTACATATAAAAAAAAGTAGTTACAGAAAACTGCCATTAATCAAAGGCAACAACAATGACAGCAGAGGAAAGAATTTAGCAGAGTATTGTTAGTCTATCCCTAGACTCACTATTTAGTGAGGAAAAGAGACAAGCATGCATATGAATTGCAAGTATATTATACATTATCATAAATTAGTGAAGACGCCAATATCATGCACACCTAGACTAATTAAACTATTTCCTCCGTTGCAATGTAGTGGGCAAAAGGCTTTGTTAACTATAAATGTATCAACCAATTAACATAAACCATAAATTTATCAAAATTTTAGACATTGCAATGGATTGGTAGACCACGTTATTTTGTGAAATTAACCAAATGGAAGATGCAACAGAGCACAGATTATGATTTTATTAACAAATATACAGCACAACTCGATTGTGATGATGTAAAGTAGGTGAATTACTCTATCAAATAGAGGGCATATCAAAAAGAGGACATATGAATGATTAGGTATTATTCATGATTAGCATAAGATTTCTTACCCATTCTATTGGGGTCTCTTAATCCCTATTTAGTAGTATAGTGCAATCTTCGAATCCCTACGTGCTTAATCCCTCCCCTTCAAACACAGTAACAAACCCTATAGAAACACATTACACACATCCATTCAAAACTAATCAATTAAACAGCAGCAATAGCAACACCACAGTACCTATAGACCTCTATTAAAATCAAATTGAAGAGCTAGAAGATGCTTGAGAGGAAACAGAGTAACCTGAGAGATCGAGAGATGTAAGAGGAAGCACAGGAAGAAGCTTCGGAGGCTTCGATCTACGCGTGGATGAAAACGAGCGCAAGACTGGCTCCCACCTCATCAACTCCGTCTTCCACCCCATGCTCGACTTCCTCCGCAAGACCGGCTCCCACCTCGACTACGCCCCATGGTCAACGCCTACCCCTTCCTGGCCTATGAGGCCAACTCCGGCGTCAACCCCCTCGACTACGCCCTCTTCCGCCCTAACCCGAGCCAGGTCGACCCCGTCAACGGCCTCCGCTACCTCAGCCTCTTCGACGCCCAGATCGATGCCGTCTTCTCCGCCATGTCCGCCCTCGGCTTCCACGACCTCCCCGTCACCGTCACCGAGACCGGCTGACCCTTTCTCCGCTATCTCCTTCTCACAGGCCGCCTGATATCGCCATCCTGTTAAAGAAAACGAGCGAGAGGAATTAGCATTGGTGAGCGAGAGGAGAGGAGCGAGATGAAAACGAAGACAATCAAGGCAATGGAAAACCTAATTGAAGAGGATGGGCGGCCGAACGGATGGGATTGATGAGCGAGGGTTTTCGATAGCGGTTTCAAAAGCTGTACGATGGAAGAAGGATTTCTGAATAATTTTTTTTTAAAAAAATATGTAGTATTTACTTAACTTTTGGCATGAACGTGGGAGACCTCGACACTTTGTAACCAAATGTGACACCATAAAGCGTCGCAAATTTCGACGCTTATATATGCCGCAAAAAGTGTCGAGATATGCCGCACCCCTTGTTATTTCCTGCGACACTATGGTAAAGTGTCGATCAAAAAGCGTCGAGAATCACCCCATTTTCTAGTAGTGACTGTTGGTAGATAAAATATTTACCATATAAAATTATAAACCCCTTGACAGTAAATAAATAGTAGAAAAAAATGTAATAACAATTTGATCATATAACTTGCCAGTGAGAATTAAAACAAATAATTTCACTATGGTGATATTATTATCATGGAAAAGATGATGGGTATATAACTTGAGTAAAATTACTAAGCCCTTATATTCCATTTGGTATCATAACTTAGGCATAAGAAATTGATCATCAGCTAACCCAATGTCTATGTTTTGTTAGTTTTATAAGCTACTATTACAACAATAATAATCCATTACACCGCTTTACATATAATATTGTGCCCTTTTCTACACCAAAATAAGATTCTAACAAACTCCTTATCCCAAGTTCTCGACCATGCTAGTTTTAGACACCGTACCAAACGAGCCTTGGAGTTCTTCACATGAAAACAAAATCCATGGACATCAAAAGAGGGGATTAAAAAAAAGAGGACGGTCATTTTTTCATTTTTTTTTGGTCGAAAGGGGAAGACCTCGTAGAATTGTGTCAAGAGCTAAAAAATGACCGTTTATCGCATCCATGACACACCATAGTACGTATTAGTGCTAGATCGAAAAAACAGTTAACCACTACTAGAAAACACGGTCATTTTCGACAGATTTTAAGGCCATTTTCGACACCCTAAGGTGTCGAGAATTTAAGGACCGACACAAAGGCCAAGTGTCGAGAAAAACGGTGTCAGTATTGTCAGCGCGCAAATAACGACACCTTAGAGTGTCGTAAAATTGTATGACACCTTTGGGTGTCGAAATTTACATTTATTTATTGACACCTAAAGCTGTCACTGTTTTTAAGCCATTTTCGACACCGTAGAGTGTCTGAACTTGTAAATCCCATGTAAAATTACATGAAGCCAATTCTGACATATTTAAGTGTCGAAAATTACACAGACATTATAGGTGACGAAAATTACACTGTCTTATATACCATCCGAATACAAAAATCATGATCCCTTCTATTTTGTAAATTTCAAATGCATCATTTCATTCAAGACAAGAATGTCACATACATTCATAGTACTTAAGAAGATTTTATATATTATAATAATACCATATCAAAGTTCTACAATATCCCATTGTTCACATTCAAGACAATTTCCATCCTCCTAGCCCAAGAAACCTAGAAAATCTTAGGTATGTCACTTTGATACTTCATATCAAAGTTCTACAATATCCCAAAAGTAAACTCAAATTGCTCAAAGTGATACGCAAACTTGACTATTATATTAGAAACCTAGAAAAAGATGCAAAAAAACATCACAATCCCAATTGAGTAGAGAGCATTTCTAAAAGCGGGATGAATGGTCACCCAACCAGTTTTCATGGGTCGTCGTAGTTAAGCAGCAACCACGTTTTGGAACAAGAGCTCCAAGTCATTCAATCTGCAAGATTTGCAACCAAGAAATGTAGCATCAAAGCAATCTATGAATTAAAAAACTCGGGAAGTTGTTGATACCTTACAGAACTGAGATCAGGATACACTGCTATTGCATCACTAAAATCCTACAGTTCAGTTAAAAAAAGTGTTTGATCAGAAAAACAATTATATCCACACGTGACAAGATTGAATTTACTTCACAAGAACTTCCAGAAATCTTGTGTATCAAGAGATCAGCTCACCTGGTTAGAAGTTGATGACGTGTATGTAATTATACAGCGCATTCCTGCTGATGTAGCTGCTTGCAGGAATGAATTTAGCTTAGTCATAGAGTCTTCAGCCAATGACACTATCCTCCACCACCAAGCAGTCACTTACTGCACACCAAGTTTCTGTGGAATTCAGAACCCAAGCACTGTAATTAGATGCATTCGCAAGGAAATAGGTGGAACCAGCTACCTCCTGAGAGTGAATTAATGACTCTTTGAGATCTAGACCAGGCAAAGCCCTTTCCATTCTTGTAGCAGGGCGCAGTCCTAATTGTTTCATCGTCTTTCTTTGATTGAAAAATGTTTTTGATTGCTAACCCCAAGCGAAGAGCTTATTGTCTTCCTCGGCTGCCGAAGCCTCCTATAACCAGGCACACGTCGTCTCGCTCCTTCCCCGCGTTCTTAAGAGGAAAGAAATTTCCTTACCACCTGTTTCATGGCTTTAATTTGAGCACCAGTTTGACTTGGGGGGGCAGTGCAAGGCCAGAAATTGGAACACATTGATTCCGCTCGTTCCCGTCCTTCAAGAGAAGAAGATTGAACCAACGTAAATAGGTATGAACGCATATACGATCCGATGAAAGAATCAAACTTATTTAAATGTTCCCGCTATTATATATTTTAAGTAGGTCGTGTCAATCAAAGATGTACTCATACGGGAACATATTTAGATGCGCCCCTACTGCTCCTGGAACACTCGGAGCTCCGCCGATTCAAACTTCTTCCTGATCTTATTGGACTGGCACGAAAACCTAGCTTTAGATCTCATCAAGCAGTGCGATAGGGAAAGGGCTATAAAGTAAGGTCAAGATCGAGTCTATTGAGTTCCGATTAGTTCACTCTAGCTTTAGGATCGGTGCAGTCGATTGTCTTCTAATTCCATTTTCAATAACAATATTTTTAGTCGATTTAATTGTTGTAATTTAAAAGCAAGAAGCACCTACTGCGAGAGGGATGCCTCGCGAGCCGGGCTTGACGAGATGAGGCCTTTTGGCGAAGCCAAGTCAATTTCGGGATTCAGTGTAGCTACCTTAGCGGCCGTGATATAAATAGAAGGATCGGGTTTCTTTACTTTCACATCATCACCTGAAGAAGACATTAATCAAATTCAAGGCTGTAGCATGATACTAAAACTAGGTGATTAAGTATCAAGCATTTGAGCTAATATTTATGTAATCAGAGAGAAAGAATGTATAGACTTGAATTAGAAGGTTCTTAAGACCTGCAAGGAAGCAATCAAGACTTTGAAAGCGATCCTGTAATGAGGGACACAACAATCAGCTTTATTAGAAATCACGTAGTAATAAACTATGGAGATAAGTACACTGCAATACGTTTTAAGAGAAGGCTTACAAGTCCAATGAGATTTTCAAGGCACATTATAACTGAACTTTTCGTTGCTGCAGAGCAAACTGCCAACAGTTTCCCCTAAAAATTGGAACAAGGCATGGCTTGATCAATACCAGGAAAGATGCATGGAAACAAAGCCAGGCATTGCAAAATTTAACCCATACAAGAAACTTGAGAATGCTCAAAGGAACAAAGAAGACCTTTCAACCAAATAAAGTACCAGAAGACACAGAATGATTAGTTTAAGATTTTAAATACCAGAAAGAGTAACTATCGTCATTAAAATGCAGTTTATCTTACAGAAGCCTTGGCTTCGTCCATCAATCTCAAAACTCCGGGCCGGGGCTCCACCTTCCCAAAACAAAACATGTGCACATATATAATGTTAACAAAATATATTCTTACAGTGCCAGACTTGACAATTTCTTGATACCTTTCTGTCTTCCAATCCTAACAAAATACAATCCTCTTCAGTATATGATAAAGTTTACTACAACATATGGAATAGAAGACAAGAATCTGAAACAACAGTCATTCCATACAAAATCCACACCTGGAGGATATCAATCAACTTCTCTCTATCAGCATCATTTTCTAGAGCAGCCTCAAATACTTTTGAGGTTGGCCAACCATGCTCCTTGAAGTACCTTATAGATTAATTTTCTAACCATTCAATGACCAGATAAGGGAAAATCATAGAGAAGAATATTTCACTATTAGTCTGCAGAACTTCAATGATCCATTTACTCAAGTATCAATGGAATTTTAACTCTACTCATTTGCCTAATGCCTATTCTCCAAACAGCAAAAAACGATGGTCACCTTGCCTAATAAGACTTGTTACTACTCTCAGCTACAACAAATTTCAAATTCAAATTCAATTTCATTCAATGCTATTGCTACATCATACACATTAGGAACAATGGATGCAATCATCTCAAAATCAAATTCAAATTCAATTTCCAAACAATCAAGCCAAGTAATAAAGATCGGCCAATCAAGGAGACAACAAATCAGAAGCTGAAGTTCAGAACTACAACAGAACTCATATCGGAATTGAAGAAAAGCGGGAGGGAGGAATTATACCAACGCATCTTCGGCTTGCCACCGCCAACAAGATTCTGGAACTCATCGTAGAACTCAGCATCCCAATCAAGCGGCCCCGAGGAAGGAGAAGAGTGAGTGGACGGGCATCGGACGTTGAAGAAAGTGAAGGCGTCGTTGTAGGCCTGGCGATGGAGGTGCTCCGACTCCAATATGACGCCGTCGCAGTCGAAAATTAGGGCTTTGAACGAGGCGGAGACGGCGAGGGGTTTGGGAGATCCGATGGCGGTGGGAGGAGGAGGAGAGCGGCGGTGGGAGGGGAGAGATAGGGAAGAAGAGCGAGAGAGGAAGGATGAGGATGAGGAGGAGCAATGGAGGAAACAGGGAAGAGAGACGGCGGTGGATTGGCCGGAGAATGGAAGGTAGGAAGGAGCGAGGCTTCGGAATGTGGTGGTGGAAGACGCCATTGTGCTTTTTTTTGGAAAAACTTGTATTTTGTGACACAGAAAGGTGTCGGTCTTTACAATATACTTTTTTGGATTTTATCGACATCAATACGTGTCAAAATTCTGATAAATTTTGACAATAAAGGGTGTCGGTAATTTACGACACCTTAGGGTGTCGTAATTTTAGCGGGTTAACTCACGCACGTTTTTTTACCGACACATGTCTTTGGTGTCGTTCCACAAGTGTCGAAATTGGCCGTGTTTTCTAGTAGTGAACTCTTGAGTAACATATGTTTCTAATTTTTATTACGATCAAAGACATAGATCAAAGACATAGATCAAGGCATACATGCGATAATCAAACCAATGATAATCAAGCCAAAGGTCGACTGTCATTATGATTCCAAGGATAACAATACTTAGGAACCCGATCATCATCTCTACAAGGCCCATTCTCATTAATAGACCAAGCACAAAACCCAACCGCACCACAATAACTGTAGTCCCTCAGGGTTTTATACACGTCGAACCAATGTAGCTTTCCGTTGAAGATGAAGCCACAATAGTAGTTGTCTCCCTCGCCACCTTGCTGGAACTGGAACTCAAGCTTGTACAATTGCCCGTAAGGAACTAGGTGAAGCCCGAAGTCCTCATTTGCGTCCTTGCAATGTACCACCATGTCTTGGGGATGTTCAAGATTGTTTGTGATGTCGACTTCCATTCGAATCAACCTGGAGTGGTACCGCGACATCAACTTCTCAGCATTAGGGGTCACGATTACAAAAGAGAAAATGAGTATGAGGGCCTTCATGTTGAACATTGATGAATAGATGTATTTCCTTTTGAAATTTCTTGGTGTATTTATATGTAAGGCCGAGACAAGTGATATCATAGGATTCTAAATTTATAGTACAAGGTACTAGCTAGGAGTGTAGTACATGTACGTATACTAGCATCACTTAGTTGGCTTGATTGATTGGTTATGATTGACAACATTTATTGTGCACAAATTTGGACATGCATTTAATTCAGACTTGTAACGCATGATTAGTTGTTTGGTTTAACATAGTCAACACACTTGCCTAATTAGGATTGGGCAATGTTGATTCTGACTGGAGTGAAACTAGCCCGATTTTTGGATCATAACCAATTTCTAAATATCCTCGATCCAACCAAGTTCTCACCCAAACCTGTCCAGTCCAAAAATTCGATCAAATTGAATTTTGCCTAGATTGTGAGTAATAGATCCTTGGTCTCTTTTGGTTCATTAAAGTGTTCCTAATCTTTTGTAAAATCTACAAATAAATTCGTTTTTATAAAGGCCGACAAATGAAATGGTGACAATTGAGATACTTCTATGGGATTCGGGTTGTTGATCCCGATTCTTCAAGTAGGCATTGGGTTTCTACTTCATGAGAGTCCAACCCAACCCAAATTCCTTAGTTGGCCCAATTCTTTTCACCACTATATTCATGTGTATTTTATTAAAACTAGTGAAGTTTCTCGCGCCTTGCACGGATTTTTTTTAGATTTAATAACTGTATTCTTAACCTATATTAATTCCATGGTATCGTGATTATTTGGATCATTTTTCTTCAAAAGTTATATCATATATTACGAATTTATTTTTTCTTTGAAAGTAGGATACATTAATGACTTGGATAGTAAAATGGAATAGATATAATACATGTAAAATGGATGTCTGGATTATCACTTAGAGTTCCACATGCGGATCAGAAGAACTTATTTTACATGTTTTGACTCGAAATAGTATATTTGTAATAATTTATCTTGTTAGATCTCATTTAATAAACCTACATTTTATAAATGGTATTTCCAACCTATAACTAGCCTTAAGGCATATGATAGGTTTCCCCTTTTTAGTCACTAAAACCCTAAAAAGCAAATGTATAAATCCGTCATGAAAAAGATTTAAGTCCTTAAATAAAAAAAATAACAATTTTTTTCTATTTTAAGATTTTTGTTCTATGCCTATATAAGGGGAGGGATGTCAGACTTAGAGGAGGATCGAAAAACGGAAAAAGGCTCAGTCCCGTGACTTATTCTCGAAGACGGGCCTTGACATGTTTGATTATCCGAGGAGATCACTATTTTTTTTTATTTTTTTGATAAGAAAAGGATTAGAGTCGCCGCAAGTACTACTTGGGCTCGCCTAGAGCATCCACAATGGATGAGAACTGGTTACTAACCAGCTCTAAAGGAAATAGGGCAAACCGCCGCCCTGGAGTCTCAAACCCGAGACATCATGGTACTACCATGAGTGCTCAACCAGTGAGCTGATGCGACAAGTGCCGAGGAGATCACTATGTTTATGGGAAGGACCTTAAAAAAATCTTATAAGCCTCTGAAAAAACAATAAAATTTCATCCCAGACTTTGAGTCGATTTTAGAGTTGGTTTTTGGTGCTAAGAAACTCGATAGTTTGTAAAGATTTCATTCTGTACCTAGTCAGGGGCGGAACTACACTGTGCCCAGTGGAGGCTACAACCCCCATTGGGATTTAAAAAAAAAAAATTTTTTTTTTAGATCTGAAAATGGCAATTTCAAGTAAGGGCGATACAGAGGGAGAGAGGCTCGTGTAGTTCGACCCCTGCGGACTGCCCTGGTGCTTGCTCGCTGCTGGTGTTTCACTGTTTCCTGATGCTCTCAGCCAATCTCAATTGGACCTTTTTTTTTTGTAAAGAAATCTCAATTGGCCTTTATTATTGAATGTATGGGAATTTCTTATTGGACTTCTTGTTCCTTGATGTTCTCAGGCTGTTGTGCATTAAATCATTTTGGGATTTCTCAATTTGGGGATTTCTTGTTGTTCTAAAGGTGTCAATTGGACTATTGGAGTGTATTATTGAATTTTTTTTTTTATCAAAAAAGGGCAAGGCCCTAGCGGGGGGACGGACTAGTCTCTCGAACGACGAGAGAAAGTCCGACCCTCAGAGTTCTCCAACAAAAAAGGTAAAGAGTCCGACGGAGGCTCAACAATAAAATGACAACCAAGCGGGAAATCAAAAGCTAAACGAGCGAGGGAGTCAGCGACGGCGTTCGCTTCCCTAAAGACATGAGTAACGCGGACGGTCCAATCCCGCGAAAGGAAGCCTTGACACTCCTTGGCCAGGCTGAAAAGGGGGTGAGACGAATTAGGCACCTTGAGGGCGAGGTGCACCGCAAGGGTGGAGTCGGATTCAATCCAAACGTTCTTGAATCCCTTCTCCCATGCTAAGGCAAGTCCATTCCGAATGCCCCAAAGTTCGGCCATCGGAACCGAACAAATACCTAAATTGTGCACAAAACCTCCCAGCCAAGCACCAGAATGATCCCGAAAGACTCCAGCCGCAGTGGCTCTGCCGTTGCCGTCCATAGCACCATCCGTATTGATCTTAAGCTGATCCACCGCCGGTCTGCACCACTCAATCTCCGCCGGCGCCCTAGGCCCACTGCTCCGGTTCACCCCTCTAGCCTCCCAAGCAAGCTTGTACTCCTTTGTCTTGTTCAGCACAAACCCGACTGGATCAAGAATCTCCTTGGCTTCGCCGAACACCGCTTCATTCCTCCAGCGCCACGTCCACCACAACGCCGTGCAAAAAGCCGCCGACCACTCCACTCCTCCAGCAACCGTATGCTTGGACACCATGTTGGCCCTCACCCAAACTGCGAAAGAACAATCAAAAAAGTTAGGAACATCCCCAGGGAGATGCAAATCAAGCCAAACACTTTTCACTTTAGAACAATCTCTAAAGAGGTGAGTAAGGGATTCAACTTCCCTTTCGCAAAGCCGGCATGTATCCACCTCCGTAAGATGTCGGCGCCTCCTCTCCGAGTTCGTCAACACTCCACCATTGATCGCAAGCCACAAAAAAAGGCGCGCTCTTTCTTGTGCCTTAATTCTCCACACCATCTTGTACACCTCCCTGTCAACCCAAGCAACACAGTGCGTATCGTGCAAGAAATCATAGGCCGACGAGACCGAGTAATCCCCATCAGCCGTATGACTCCACACCACAGTGTCCTCCGCATCATCGACCAGGCCAATAGCCGCCAAACGCAGAACCAAACCAATCGGAAGGCGATCAGCAATCAGCGACCAGTTCCAGCCTTCCTCCGGGCTCCAGTAATCACGAACCACTCTGCACAGATCCACGTCGCTGACCACTCCAACCGCCACATCAGCCAGCTTCGTATCTCCGATCCAGACATCGGTCCAAAAACAAATTGTCCGCCCATCATGAACGATCCATCTCGTCCCCTTGTTCAGAACCTGCTTGAAACCCTGTCGCATGCTCTGCCAAATGTACGACGAGCCCCCCGGACTCGACCCATCATGGCGCACATACTTGGCCTTCAAGACCCTACTCCAAAGGCTCTCCTCATCCTGAAGAAAGCGCCAGCACAGTTTACCTATAACCGCAAGGTTCATCGTCTTCATCGGCCTAATCCCAAGACCACCGATCTTCTTAGGCTTACTAATCATCTCCCAAGCGACGGTATGAATTTTTCGAGAACTCGAATCATGGCCCCAAACAAAATTTCGGACCACCCCATCAATCTTCTTGCACAACTCATGCGGGATGGTCACCGTACTCATAGTAAAGATCGGTATAGAGTTCAGCACCGACCGAGCAAGAGTGACTCGCCCCGCCATGCTAAGATACCTACTTTTCCACGAGGCCAGCCGCCCATTAACCTTATCCAAGAGCGAGCCAAACGTCTCCTTAGTAACTCTCGAATGGAGGATCGGCATTCCTAGGTAGCTACCCAAGTCAGCCGTCACCTCAAAACCCGCCTCCCGCTTCAGCCCATCCACAGTTCTCGCGTCAACATTCGGAGAGACATAGAGTTTCGACTTAGCGACGTTAACTTTTTGTCCCGAAGCACTACAAAACTCACCAAGCAACCTGTTGATCACCTTAATCTGCCTAACCGAGGCTTCCGCCACAAGCACCACATCATCCGCAAAGAAAACATGGGACACTTCCGGGCCATTCCTAGTGAGCTTCGCCGGCTTCCAATCCCCAGCATGCACCGCATTCATGATCATATGGCTTAATCTTTCCATACATAAGATAAAAAGATAAGGCGAGATCGGATCGCCTTGTCTTATACCTCTAGCTGGTTTGAAGCTCTCCGTCGCCTCCCCGTTCCAGAGAAGTCTAGTAGACGCCGAGGAGATACATTCGAATATCCACTCAGCCCAACACGTCAGAAACCCCGCATCCTGAACCGACTCAACAACGAAATTCCAATCGATTCGATCGTAAGCCTTTTCAAGATCGATTTTTAAAATCATCCAACCCTTACGACCTTTCTTTCTTCTCATCGAATGGACCACCTCCTGCACAAGAACAATATTGTCTGAAATCAGTCTTCCCGGGAGGAAGCTTCCTTGCGTCGGACCAATGAGCGAGCAGAGAACCGGCCTCATCCGATTCACAAGAACTTTCGTGATCACTTTGTAGATAACGTTGCACAAGCTAATAGGCCGAAACTGATTGATTCTTTCGGGTTTCGCCACCTTAGTGAGCAGCACTATCAAAGTCTCATTCACTCCCTCCAAGAGCTTCCCGGTCCTGAAGAAGTCTTTCACAAAGCTGCGCACCGACGAGCCAACCGAATGCCAGCACTTCTGGAAGAACAAGGGCTGAAACCCATCCAACCCCGGCGCCTTCAAGCTGCCCATCTGCCTAATCGCAACCTCAATCTCCTCATCTGTAATGGCACCCGCAAGGCTGTTCCACTGACCCGGCTCGATGGACAGAAAATTACCCAAACCAATCCTCGGAATTCTTCCCCTATCTTCCGACCACGAGAAAAGCTCCTTGAAATAGTCCAAGGCAATCCGCTCCACATCAGCCTTCTTCGTAATGAGATGCCCTACATCGTCCACAAGCCCGTCAATCCTGTTCCTCCTCCTCCGGACAATAGTCGATATGTGAAAGAACGACGTGTTGCGGTCACCCGTGACGAGCCAATTTTCCCTCGACTTTTGCCACCAAAGAATTTCCTCTTGCTCCAAGACACTACTCAGCTCATGTTGCAACTTACAATCAAGATCGATAAGGTACTGGTTCGGACCATTACCACAAGCTTTCTGAATACCCGCTAACCGTTTAAGAATATTACGTTTCCTTATGTGAATATTCCCAAAGGTCTCGGTGTTCCACTTGAGCAGGACGTCCCGAAGCGACAGCAAAGCCTCAGGCGTAGGCTTCGTTTCATCCCACTGACTCTCAATCAACGTTTTGAAAGAGGCATGAGTAGCCCAAGCTGCCTCAAACCGAAACGGTCTCCTTTTCTTCCCGCCACTCGTCTCCGGGTTAACTGAAAGCAAAAGCGGAGCATGGTCTGAACAGTAGACCGGTAAGTGTCTAACCTCAGCATTAGGCCAAGCAAGACGAGCCCTCACATTCAAAAGCACACGATCCAGCCGCCGAGCCTTGTACGTCCTCGGAGTCTTCCCGGTCGTCCACGTAAACGTTGATCCTGAGAACCCCATATCAATTAGCTCCACTGTCTCAATCCAATTACTGAAAACACTGGTGTCCGGAGAGAGAGGTTCCACAGTCCCTGAGCTTTCCCAAGAATGCAAAACACAATTAAAGTCCCCTCCCACGATCATAGGCCCAAGGATACTCTCAGAACAATCCTGCAATTCCTGCCAAAAAATTTCCCGATTAGCTTCGTTAGGAGGTGCATAGACTAGAATTAGATCGAAAACCTTACCGTCAAGCCGAACCCAGGTATGCATGAAGCGATCGTATAACCGAATCACCTGGATATCGTTTACACTTTCATTCCAGAACAACCAAATACCTCCGGCAAACCCCACAGCTTCGATCCTAACCGAATTGGTGAAGTCCAACCGCCTACACACCGCATCCGCCCTTTCTCCCGAAATTTTTGGTTCCAGGAGAACGAGAACATTCACACCATGCTGTCTGAGGAGATACCTAATGGCTCTCCGAAACCCTTTGTTTCCAGCTCCCCTACAATTCCAAATTATGCACTCCATAAGGAAACACAATATGAAAGGTAAAGAAAAAAAACAATTAAGACGAGGGATTGGGAGGCAACTTCCCAACGCCATCTTCCTGCATTTCATCCTCTTCCGGGATCAACCCGTCATGTTCAGTAGCCTGATCAACCGCCATGATTTGGTTCCGTAACCCCGCTAGCGTATCATTGTCTTCGACGAGACGCCCCACCATCTCATGTTCGTCCCGCCTATCCTCAACACTCGTCGTAACTACGGCCATCGCCTCATCGGCGTTACCCACAGCTTCAGCCGTTTCCTCCCTAGGGTCGACCTGCTGTTTCGGATTGAAAGAGTTTGGAAAATCCACACTCCTGGGCCTCTTGGTCGACCCACGGTCATCATCCGCACTTGGGCCTTTCTCAACTTGGGCCTGTTTTGTCTTCCTATTTTTCTTTCTATTTTTCTTAGTATCTTTCTTATTAATTCCTGAATTTTGCCCTATTTCCAACTCCTTTTTTGACGTGAACATAGCCCCTGATGGCGCAGCAACCAACACCTCCTTCCTTGCCTTATGACTCGGGATCTGCTGTTTCGAATTAGCATGCTCATGATTCACCTCGTTACTCACCACCTTTCCAACGTTAACATCATTAATTACTTTGTGAGCCTGCGCCTGCTGACCTTCTCCCCCTGAGCGTCTCTTCCCCTCACCGGCGTTAGCATTGTCACCGACGACAGCCTTGTTCTTTCCTTTGTCAGTTGGTCGCTTACGCCGTTGGACTTCCATCCAAGGACCATGGAGGGACGCGGACTCATCACTTGTTCCATTGGATTCCTTCTCTGTTCCATTCACTTCTTCCTCATCGCCAGCTTTTGAAGTATCTTTCTGTTGTTCACCGCCAATTGGAACCAGGATTTTAGGCTTCTTAGGGCACTTATCCATAATGTGGCCATAGCATCCACACGTAAAACAGATTAAATGTAATCCTTCATACTCCAAATTGAACCTCTTGCCGTTAATTTCGACAGTTCCTGGTAGCGGGCACGTAAGATCCATCTCGACACATACCTTGGCGAACCGGCATCTATTCGAGAACAACGTCCTCGTATCCACCTTGATCGGATTCCCTATAGTAGCCGCCACCCTAGTTAGAAATTCCTCCTCATAATAAACCAGTGGCATCTTAGCAATCCTCACCCATGCTGGCGATGAAGCAATAACATCAGACTCCGGATCAAAATCTGGCGTCCAAGTTTTCGTGATCAGATAGTGTCCAAATATCATCCATGGTCCACCAGCAACCGCCATTGTGTAGTCATGATTCCTCTCAAATCTCACCACATAGTAATTATTTGGCAGATCAGCAAGCATCATCTTCCCTGCCGGTTTCCATATTTCCCGAAGTTTCTTGTCCATAACATGAAACGGCACAAACGTTCCGAGAACCTTCACAATCAAGGAAGACTTCCAGACGCTCGCCAGCACAGAGAGCACTTCATCTTGGACGGTGATGACTGGATCACTGCCTTTGCCCCCACGGTACGTCACCTTCATCTTCCCGTCCAGAAATTCCGGGTGCAGTTTGGGCCTTTGATAGCCGCTGTCGTTCGTAACAATCTCTCTCCAGGTCCGCTGTTGACCAGGAGGAACAGCTGGGGGGAGCGAGGAGGGGTGTGGTTGGCCACCGGCCACCACAGGGGTGGCTGCCGCCATCGAAAACGCGAGCAAGGGCAAAACTCAGACGAGCGTTTTTTTTTTCTTAGAAGAGAGCGTTCTATCATGCGTTAACAATCGTAGGCTCACAGATGGAGTGTATTATTGAATGTATCAAGCATGAAATTTATTTAGGAATTTCGGATTTTTAAAACAATTCGGGGATTTCAGATTTTGAAATCGATTTGGGGATTTCTTATTGTTATGATGCTCTCAATTTGAGTTTATGATTGAATGATTGAAACTATGAATCGACTCGGGGATTTCTAATTTCCAAATGGATTGAATTTTACTGTAAAAAAAATTTGGAAACCTAATATACCGTGTTTGATCTTGTTTACTCTTATGACTAATTTTACAATAAGGTTAAGCAATTTTGAACTTTATTAAGTACTAATTATTATAGATTTTACAGTAGAAAATTAGGGTCGTACAAAAAATTTATATTTAGCCCCCTCTGACACATAATCCTGGTTCCGTCACTGTACCTAGTGACAATTTTTGGTCCTCAACAATGCATGGAAAAAATGAATAATGAGAATTAATTAACATAATTAGTATTCGATCCAAGAAAAGGAGGTCATGATTGTGATGAACATCGGCGAGAGGAAGACTACATGGTTGTTGAAGCTGATCGGAACGTCTTCTTCCTGATCAAATCAAACATCATTGATCGACTGCATCCTGACGTCGTCGCACCTTACGATTACATCTTCATGTGGGACGAGGACCTAGGCGTTGAGCATTTCGATGCTGAAGAGTACGTAGCCACCCGTATTGCATAAATTCACTCATTGTTTTTGATTCCTTAGCACATTCAAATCATAACAGTGTTGGTTCAAATTAAATTAATATCTAGGTACATCAAATTGGTAAAGAAGCACGGGCTGGAAATCTCGCAGCCTGGGTTGGAGCCTAGCCCATGGGTCGCGTACCAGCTCACGAAACGAGTAATGAATCAGGAGGTGCACAAGTAAGCTCGCTAGCCCAACAACTTCACCATCTTAATAACTTCCCAATCGATATGCAGAGGAGTTTGCTCTTGACAGTGTATAAATATATGAGTCGGGTTCTATAGTGAAAAAGGTCCTATAAAGAACAAGAAAACGAACAAGAGAACAATTGATGGTAAGATTAGTGTCAACAATATCCATTAATAAGAAAATAGAAAAAAATCCAAATAGGAGAAAATTAATCGCATTTAAACTCGAAGTACATTTTATAAGAGTGACATTATCTATATCATATCCTTTATTATAAAACCTCCTTCGCCAGTTGGCCTAGCCAATCGTTGACATGGAAATGAGACTCATCAATCATCAATCAATATATAGTAAAACATTAAATTAGATTGCTTAATTAGTTGCTTAACTTTGATCATTTTTTCATGATACTACAAGGTATTTAGAGCATATATAAGGTTTAATGAAATATTATATATTTAGAGCATATATATGTTTTGGTATTATTTTACACTTACGTATATAAATAAGTCACAAATGGACGGGCTAACTACTTGACAATCATTTGAAAATTCTTCACTTTTTTTTTCCCCTTTCTCAATCTTCATGCTTGCATAAAATAATACCAAAACGAGTTGGATGTACGTTGTTTGATTTTTTTTTTTTGATCAGAATGTACGTTGTTTGATGATTTGGTCAAAAATGTCGCTAACGCAGCTAACAAACAAATTGCGGAATTTAAGAACATACAAGTGGACGTGCCGGAGTGGTTATCGGGCATGACTAGAAATCATGTGGGCTTTGCCCGCGCAGGTTCGAATCCTGCCGTCCACGTTTTATTTTTTAAATATCGTGTTTTAATGCAAATGTTCTGTCGAAATTGTTTAATTCTGCGTTCGAATCCTGCCGTTCACGTTTTATTTTTTAAATATCGTGTTTTAATGCAAATGTCCTATCGAAATTGTTTAATTCCATGAAGTTCGAGTTAACCATTATTTTGTCAATAGACATTAATACATTATGTACACTTGAGCTCTTAGAGATTGTGGTGAAATCATGCATTGATACGGGTTGTGTAATTTTTTGTGGGATTAATACTGGTTATAATGTATTGACTATAGACAATAAAATACATCAAATCAACAACTATACCGATGACATTTTGTTGTAAGATGTTACATACGTACATATCATTTCAACTTCTTAATTACAGGTTTATACGTTTCAATCTCCTTGCACTCAAATTGGTGTTAAACGTACGTACTAGCAAGAACTCCATCTCATCACACATTGGCAATATGTAAGACCACGTTCATCCACAGCCCGAGAAGTGAGCACAACGAAGACGACGAACACCCACATAACATCGTCCTCCATCATCAATATGATTGCCGAGAAGCTGATACCGATGCCAACGTACTTAAGCACCTCCTATGTTGGTCGATCGTGACATATGTTGTCCTCATTTTTCCAAGCCAAGAGAAGAACGACTTGAGCCTTGAGGTGATGTGTGTGTGACCGTTGACTGTTGTTGTAGACTTGTAGGTGTGTTTTTATGAAATAAACCACACAGATGAAGTGATGAACAGGCCCATGATAGGCCCAATCCAGAATACCTTAAATCTGAAACCAATAACAATATGAAATATGAAATGATTTCCGATTATGATAAATTTTTCGATTTTATATGTTTTTGCTTAGTTCATTGGCAGAATCTTTCCTTTCTTATGAGAATAGTTTCCTTCTACAGATCAAACACTGTTTTCTTACTAGTTCTTTGTTGTAACATGGAGTATAAAACTGCTTTCTAACAGCAGAAATATATAAAAACATATATATGTTGACCGTCTAAATCTTCCGGTATGAATCTTGTAATGGGACGAAGTTATATTCAACTTTGCACTATGTCAAAGTTCAACAGGTCAACTAATTTAATTTATACAACTTTATAATTCATACGTACATCGTGTCAACTTTATACTTGATCATACTAGCTGTATACCCGTTTCCTTTAATTTTGTAACCAAATCTTTATTACTTATAGTTAATTATATCGATAACTATTAACCATAAAATATTGCACCCTCAGATCAGTCACACATAACATGGACCAGAAACTGAAAATCATATACCAAAATTTATATGTGCGTAAATGCACGCAACTAGAGCATTAACTGTGCAAGTAGAATAAAGTCCAGAACTTCATTCATACCATTTATGGCATGGTGTATATAGAATCTCATCACAATTATGTGCCTGCTTCCGTTTAAAACTTTCTGGTGCGTTACAGCTCTTTTATTTAAGTTGCATGCATGCTTACATGGTTTGCCTAGATTGAATACTCGACCTTTTGTCAAATATGTTGAGGAACTGAAATACCATTTGACTTGAAAAAAATTTGGTAAATGTGAGTGCATGAACTCTTACCGCCTTTGTGATCAGGTTTTCTTTTAAGAAAAGTTTAAACTTCGAAGTATTGCAATTCACTTTTTGGGGGCACAACTTATATACTCCGTCCATTTTAAAATACATGACATATGTTTACTTTTTCTAATTTCATAATAATGTACTTGTTCATTTTACATTTTTCTCCATCTCTTTCCATTTATACCCCTAATAATTATCTTTACCATAATCATTACACTTTTTCATATTTCTTTAAACAAATAATTAACTCTACATTTAATAGGGGTAATATAGGAATATCATTGTTTTCTTAATATATGTACAATGTCCAAATGGTCATGTATTTTGAAACGGAGGGAGTATATAATATCATGTAGTACAAACCCCGTACCATGTACGGGTAATGTAAATATAACACCGAATTAACCGATTTGAGATCAAATTTTGATACGAATCCGCTTTTAACTCGAGAATTTATAATTCAAACCCGATAGACCAAATTTCAAACTTATTGACCTATATATGTACTTTTAATAATACAATGTTTATTTTAACAAAATTGTATTCAAATTTTAATATTTATGTTAATATTTAATATACTACTAACATATGTGAAAGTTTTTCACTATTCTTCAAGGTTTAATAATGACAAAAATGTATACTGAGTAATAAGGAAAATTTGTTAAGATATAAAATAAAATAACTTGATCTTTTAATCATATAAGGATATAATTTTAAATGGTAATGTTAGAGGAAAAAATCTTAAGGTATCAAAAATTGAGTATGATATTAAGTACATATAAGGAAAATGGATAAGATATGAAGGATATATGAGTTATTTTTTGAAAATCAATGTAAAAAATAAAATCATTATTTTATTCAAGTTCGATGACGTGGCGCAAATTTTAACAAAAACTTGGGTTCCGCTTTATACTGTATTATAGTAGATCATACCTTTTCATTGGGTAGTTGTTATTGTTATTTGAAAGGCAGCTTATGGTTAAACTCCAGTTAGCTGTAGGTTCTTTTGTGATGTTCAAATGAGGATAGTTTGGATGCAGATAGTTTGGATGCAGATCGATAGTCATGCCTCGCAAAATGTCATAAAAACTCTTGACGACATATGAATCAACGATAGCGTGAGGTGGATTGGTGTGATAGGATCCAACGAAAACAATAAAGAAAATAAAGACACATAGATTTACGTGGTTCGTTAACAGTGTGCTAACTACGTCAACGAGTAGAGAAACAATATTCCTATTGGAAGACAAAATTTAGATTATAGAGTTTAAGATATTTAGAGAGTTTATGTAGAGACTCATGAAACTCTAGTTATGACCATGAGTCATAAACCCAAACAAATTGGGGCTGATCCAAAAAACAACGAAACCCATATGCTAACATTCAGCGTGTATGATTCTACTTTAAGGCACTTAGGCACATTAAACGGGATAAAAATAGGGTCAAAATACCCTTAAGATCTAAGTATGTTAAATGGATTGGATCGGAATACATATAGATCTAAGTATTTTACTAGTCTTTTTTTTGGTCGGAAAAAGCAAAAGCTTCAATAAAGAGGAGCGGGCTAACAAGCGATAGAACGGGGGAAAGCCTTGCTCCCGATATCGTCTATCTAAACACAGAGAGAGTCCTCAGGCGGTTCAACCAAAAAATGCAAACCGAAAGGAAAAGAAAATGCGAGCTTAGCAAGAGAGCCAACGACAACATTCGCTTCCCTAAAGACATGAGATAAACGGATACTCTTATCCCGTGTGAGGAAGGCGTGGCGTTCAAGACTAGGCTGAACATCAGATGAGTTCCGCTAGGGAGTTTCCGAACCAAACCCACCGTCAAGGCCGAGTCCGACTCCAAACAAACTTTACGCAACCCCTTGCTCCAAGAAAACTCGAGCCCTTTGCATATCCCCCAGAGCTCCGCCATATATAGTACTGTTCATTGAGCTAATATTGAAGACAAAACCACCGATCCAATTGCCTTGCTCGTCACGAAGCACACCTCCGGCCGGTGCCCGCCCATTCGAATCGACAACAACATCCGTGTTAATCTTGACTTCCCCTTCCTCCGGCTTTGACCAAGCTATACCTTCTCGACCCTCCTAACCCCTCCGTGAGCCATCTTCCTTCTCTCCCAGCTAACCGTGTACTTGTTCGCCCGGTCCACCACGAACTCCAGCTCGTTGCTGATTTGCACGGGGCTCCCGAAGACCGCGTCGTTCCTCTTGCGCCAAATCCACCACAGAGTCGTGGCGAAAACCGCCGACCACTCCACGCCATCCTTGTAAATGGCCTTGCAGTAGATGTTCATCTGCACCAAAGCTGCGAAAGGAAGGTTAAAAACAATCAGTTCTAACAGAATTAGGTAAAGTCATGGCTTGCCAATAACTTACAACCATAGAACAATCACGGAATAAGTGTGCGAGGGTCTCCAACCCGGGGTCTCCAACCCGTTATTGCAGATGGGGCAATCATTCGAAGCAGCCAAGTGCCTTCGTCTCCTCCAACCACCAACCAAACGAAGGATCGAACCCGCTCCTAAACGGCTGAACCTATAGCTTCCAAACACGATCAAAGGTTCCATTGTCCGCCCATTCCTCCTCCGGCAGGCTGAGCACCCTCACGAAGGCCGATGACACAAAATAGCACCAATCCGGTCTGAACTTCCAACTCAGAACGTCAGCCTGCTCCGAGTCATCATGAAGATGAACTGCAACGATCTCTAGGAGCTTTTTGGCTGGAAGAAAGGCCCCGAAGCAATCCTTGTCCTATCCGACATCCTCGGTCTAGTACGCCTTAACAGATGTTGTTCTTCATATCGTCGGCGCATCCATGACAACTTCGTCAATCAGCTTGTTGTCACCTACCTAGATATCAAACCAAAAGCTCACACTACCACCCCCTCTAACCAACCTTTTACTCCCAATAGCCACGACCTCAACAACGCTTTTGCGGATCCCCTTCTAGATATAAGAAGTCGCGAACCGAACACAACCGGACTCCCTCAAGTACTTAGCTCTAAGAACACGGGCCCACAACCCATTCTCGTCGTGGAGGAACCTCCAACACAATTTGCCTAACACCGCTAAATTCATGTCCTTCATTGGCCTGATGCCCAACCCCCCTGCACCCTTAGGCTTACAAACCTCATCCCAAGCCACAAGATGCAATTTTCTAGTGCCCTCATCATGCCCCCAAATAAAATTACGAATTTGCTTGTCGATGTGATCGTAAATCTCTTTGGGGATGGTAATAGTAGACATGGCGTAGATCGGAATCAAGCAAAGAATCGAGTGAGCCAAAGTGATTCTCGTGGCCAAACTAAGGTACTTACACTTCCAAGAAGCCAATCTATTGCTCACCTTATCAACCAAAGGCCTAAACAGATCGGGGGAGACCTTCTTATGAAGAATGGGCATACCAAGATAGCTTCACAAGTCCGAGGTGACCTCAAACCCACACTCCCTCCGAATCTCGTTGATCGTAGCCCTGTCCACATTACTAGACACAAACAACTTCGACTTCCCAATATTGATACGCTGCCCCTACGCCTTATAGAAAATGTACAAGATGTTGTTGATGGCTCTAATATGAGATGTAGAAGCTTCCACAACCAGGGTCACGTCATCCGCAAAAAACACATGGGAGACATCCGACCCTCTTCTCGTCAATTTCGCCGGAATCCACTCCCCTCTATTGGCAACTTTAAGAATCATGTGACTAAGCCTCTCCATACATAAAATAAATAACTATGGCGAGAGCGGGTCACCTTGACAGATACCCCGCGTCGGTTTGAAACCGACGGTCTTCTCTCCATTCCACAAGACGCTGGTAGTCGTAGCCAAGATGCACTCAGCCCAAAACTCCGGGAAACCTGCCGCTCTAATTGAACTGAATCCCACCTTAAACAGTCATAGGCCTTTTCCAGGTCAATTTTAAGCAACGTCCAACCTTTCCTGCCAGTTTTCTTATGCACGGAGAGAACAATCTCTTGAGCAAGAATGACGTTATCCGAGATTAAACGACCTGGGAGGAAACTCCCCTACATCGGCCCAATGATCTTGTCCAACACCGGCCGCAAACGGTTGACCATCACCCTCGTAATAGTTTTGTAACTCACATACAAAGGCTAATAGGCCTAAATTGCGCAATCTTCACCGACTTCGCCACTTTATCCAGCAGGACAATCAGAGTATCGTTGAGTTCCTCTGGCAACTTCCCGGTCCGAAAGAACTTAAGAAGTTAAGATCCGAGGAGTATCAATCGAAAAGAAAGATAATAATTGGACACCGATCGAAATATCCCGAAAATTAGGGGTACTAACCTAGATTTCCAAAAAGGACGTGAGGTCGTCAGAAAAAAAAGATGCCACGTGGGAGCCCAGAATATAATGGATAAAGGAGATATTCTGATGGTATAGGATACAGCATACTCACACAAAATCGGCACCGTTGTGTGGGCCCTGAAACAGAAACATCAGCCAATAAAAACACGATTATTTTTAGCTTTTCTTAATTAAATAAGTAAAATCAGATTTATCATTGTATGCATTTGCTTTAATCGCCTATGCTTTAATTATTCAGACATCCATAATTTAATACTGTTATAATATATATTCACGCTCCCTAGCGGCTAGCGGTGGACTTTGATTAAATTTTTTAAATGGTAATGTTAAACGCTTGAATTTGTGGAGTACATACACATATAGTTATTGTAGTAATTATAAATTTGAATTATAACTTTTTTTAATGATAATGTATAGCGCTTGAATTATTATATTTCTAAGGGTTTTGCTATTCGTCGTCCCGGGGGCGATAAATCTATTACTATATACTAAAGCGGAAGCAAATTCTGCCACCATATTGCGCCACATTACCCCTTTATTTAAAAAATCTATCTTATTAAATCTTGAATTTGTCATAATCTTATACATACATAATTAAGATATTAACTCTATCTTAGAATTTGAATTGTTTAATTAATAATTCTATCCAAATATTAAATCTCTATCTTACAATTGTACACATTTAATTAATACATAGATCTATCATAAACCTTTTATTTAGAACAATTTTTTTTTCATCATAATCATAATACTTTACCCAACTTTAAATTATTTTTCGCAATTTTATTATTGTATATTTTAAATTCATCAATGGTAGCAAATTCTACTACTATATTTAAGACAAATATTCATTCTATTAAAATAATATATTAAATACGTTTCTACTATCGTATCATATAAAAATATCAATTAAAAAAAAGTTGATGTTATATTTACCATAAATATCACTAATATTGATACTGATCACGCTTTAGGAAAACAAAAGATAGATTTCTTAATTAAGATAATAATTCATTAACATTTTCATTACATATTTATATATTTATTATTTAATTATTTTTTTGAAAAACAATAACATATATACGAGATAATTTGGCTTTCTATCTAACTTATTAAATATTATCTATATCTTCAATATTATAATATATTAATCCGAGTTGTTATTTAAACTTTTTGATTTTATTATATAAGTTAGTTTACATAATTTAATCAAATGTCAAATAATTTGTATCAATGTTAATAAAATGTGATAATGCATCTTATCTTATATATGTCATTCTTTCTCAATTATTTGAATATATATTTATGTATGTATAAAAATTAACTGTATAAATAAATAAAAAATTACATATGATGATGTACAAGAATTATGTCATTTTAGACTCCAAAAAATAAACGTTGTTTTAAAACAAAGTATACATATGATAATGTTTGTGATTTTTATAGTAAAGTCATACACAAATAAATAAATAACACCCCCGTACAAGGTACGGGTCATCTGCTAGTAAAATTCCTAAAATAGAAGTATATCTTGTTAAGAGATTTTAAATATATATTTTCAAACTATTAAAAATAAATCTTTCCTAATACCTAGCTATCATATCTAAATCTTGATTAATTAATTAATATATATAAGATTTTCTCATTTTAGATTTTACTTAGTTGTTTTATCTTCTTCCGGACTTATGGAACCTTATTAGTACACTGAGACTTTTCACTTAGTAACAAGTTTTTCCGTCACTAGCATAGTTCAATCATCTATCATGTTAGATGCTGTTTCCAGCACTAGTTTAGTCCAATTTTTTCTCTAAAATATTATTGACCTTATTTGTTAGTTTAAATCTATTTCTAGTCTTTTTTGAATCAAATTTTACTTGCTAGTTTGTGGTTATGAGGTACTTTGTACGGTTGTACCCATTTCTCGTGCTGCTACGTACATTTTGTTTGGAGGGAATATTTTCACTTTTGTTATGAATAAAGTAATTGTACTTTTATTTGCTTTGATTGTACATACAAAATATTATAGTCTTTTTTTTTTGGTTGAAATACAAAATATTATAGTCTTTTTTATTTTTATGAACATTTTAGAGTAAATATCCCCAGAATCAAAATTAACCAAATCTAAATCATAACTAATGAATTAAGATGTAATTATGGTAATTACTTGTCAAGTCTAGATTTGATATTTCTTACCAAAACACACTTCTATTTTTGGGATTTTATTTGTCGCGCCGGAATAGCAAAACCCTATTTCTAAATACAAACATGTTTACCCACAGTAAAAGTATGAGCCTACTTTCTAGTTTCTACACAAAGTACCGTCTGTTGAACAACCAATTCAAACTGTACATGAATAGAGTATTTTTTTTTTGGTCAAAGTACATGAATAGAGTATTAGAATAGGATAAAAGCAAATTTATCAATTAGTGTGATCTACTGATCTTCCATTACGATTTAGTTTTATACTGGTATTGCCGTATTGGTTAATCTAGCAAATGGTATATTGTTTATCAATTAGGGAAAATGTAAAAAAAACAAACAAACAATGCGTGCAAGTTGCTATAAACTATGTGTCCAATTGTCTGTCGTTCTAGTATCAACTTTGTTTTGTTTGCTAAAAAAAAGCTTTATCTTTTGTTGTTGCAGGGCAGGCCTTCTATCACAATGTTACCACTATAGACTTTTCTTTATTCATCAAACTAATAGTAATAGATAAGTGTCTACTGTCTATGCATAAGATAAGACAAAGAGGGTAGGGTTTGTTTAAAACACAATGAATATCCTTCAAACCAAAAAAAAAAAGACACAATGAATACCCGAAAATCAAAATTTAAGCTACGGATGTCCTATTTATCTAAACTAGTACAAACCCAGTACCATGTACGGGTAATGTAAATATAAAATCGAATTAATCCATTCGAGATCGAATTTTGATACGAATACGCTTTTAACTCGGGAACTTATAATCTAAATCCGATAGACCAAAGTCCGAACCTATATATGTACTTTTATTCATACAATTTTAATTCTAAAATAGTTCTATTCAAATTTTCAAATTTATATTAATAATAAATATACTATTGAAATATATGAATTTTTTTCACTATTCTTCAAGATTCAATAATGAAAAAAATGTATACTAATTAATAAGAATTTTTTTAAAAGAATATAAAAGAAAATCACTTGAATTTCCTTATTCATATAAGGATATATAATTGAGTAAGATATTAAGTATACATAAGGAAATTGGATAAGATATCAAGAAGATATATAAGTTATTTTTTGAAAATCAATGCAAAAAATAAAATCATTATTATATTCAGGGTTGATGATATGGCGCAAATTTTAACAAAGACTTGAATTCCGCTTTATACTGTACTAGCTTTGCATTTAAATTAATAATATGTGCATCTAGTGTAATTTTCCGTACCATGTTCGGGATTAATATAGAAGGGTATTTTTGATGACAGATGTATAGATCATATTATAGTCGAGTTGTGAAAATTGGAAAACATTAACCTTTGATTATACGGAGTAATAAATGGATAACATTTGAGGATACTTGAAAAAAAAGAGCGTACATTCTACCAAAAAATACTGAAGTACAAAGCCTTAATAAAAATGCACTGCTGGCAACTATCTTGCTTCATTTCCACTCATATTATATCACATGTCTTTTTGCTAATCCTTTTTCAAATCAATTTCCATAAAGTCCGCCGTTCACGGCTGCCGTCTTACGGTCTCTCGGGCTACCAAATTTATTTGGTACTCCGAACTTTTACCTTTTCAAAAAAAAAAATCCATAAAGTCTGATCTTGGACCAAGAATATCCCGCACTTGCCTGCTTGCGAAATTCGACCATCTTTCATGACCTTTAGAAATTATAACTAGTTGTACCCGTCGTGCCATGCACGACTTGTATTTTTAAATTAATTTTTGGATATATACTAAATAGAATATTATTGTGAATTGTTTAATAATAATTTTTAACATAATTTAATTTTATCGAATATTAGAAGTTTTTAATTGTTAAATAACTGATTGAGAATATGTTAGTATCCAAATCACTTGCATGTATTTAGTAGTCAATAAAATACGTTGTAATGCAATTTTTAACTGCTTGTATTTTAGTATGCAGAGCACCAACTTGATATACCCAAATTAAACATGTAGTATTTTTAATCATAATATTTAATGAAGAATATTTTTCCTTTATACGTATCAATAGACCAAAAAACATATATCTTATCAAAATATAATATATTTCAAAGATCATAATATTCTGAATCTAAAAAACAATTAGTATAGAAAATATTATGAAATTAATAAAAAGTGTTAAAAACAATATATAAAAAATATAAGGTGTGGTGAGAGTAATTTTTTTATATAATTCTTTTATATTTATGAATTCCAAAATTAATGAAATAACTGTTAGTTATATGACATCCAACTTTTTTACTGAATATCTCTTTGAGCCAAAGCTATTAGCTTAACTTGTTGTCGTGCATGATTATGATTCAAATACTTAATTTTTTTATAAAATATTTTAATATAATATAATATTATTTCTAGAACATAGTTTTTTATAACTTCAAAATAAGATAATATATTTATTAAAAAGCTTTCATGGTCCCTTTACTTTCATAATTAAGGTCCGAACTCAAATTCTGTGAGTATAAAATCATTATCTTTGACTATCAAATTAGTCTTTTAACCAAATAAGGAAAATAAAATTAAAGATAGATAATAAGGCTTTAAAGAAAAAAGTGAGGATTAGATAATTACGGAAAATAAAAGATATAAAGTTGTTTTTATCTATTTAAGTTGAAAAAATAAAATCAAGTGGGGTCAGAATCAACCTGGTGGCTCGAAAACGGCCGAATTTTATAAAATATATACAGTTAAACCTCTATAAATTAATAGGGTCGGGACCCGAGTATTTTATTATTTTATAGAGATATTAATTCATCGTTAAATTAATATTTATTAATTTATAGAGATTTTAGCGATAAAAATATTTCCAATTAAATAATACCAAGTATTGTCATTGAACCAAAAATAATATCAACTACAGAAATCATAAAAGTATAGCCAAACTATTGACATATTTACTAAAAATAAAATATGGACAATTTCCAAACAAATTTTGGATGATTTGTATTATTTTTTTTTATCCGATGGATGATTGGTATTATTGTACATTACTTATATAGTAATTATTAATTTATGATTTAATTGGGACCTTATATGTCTATAGTGTTTTTTTGAAAAATTATTATCTTATTATCTTATCGAAAATCGTCAAATTTAACACTAGCCCAAGTTGGGACCGACAAAAAATATTAATTTACCGAGTTTATTAATTTATCGAGTATTAATTTATGGAGGTTCTACTGTATATTGATCCATTATAAGTCATGGTTATATTGTAATTTCTTTTAGTGTAAGATTTGGTAACAATATGATTTCAATAAATTAGATAATTAGATTTGGATGGATTTTGGGTGAAGGATCTTTGCTTAGTAAGGTAGGATATTTTCTTATTTAGATTAGGAGGTTTTTGGGTAACAATAAGATAGTGCTCCTATTATTTCTCGTACTTGAATTTGTTAAAACTTTATTTAGATCTCAATAATTTAACAATACATTCCAATTATCTGTACCGATTGTAAAAATACTCTTTATGTGTAGCTATCCAACCCTCCATCTATTATAATGAAGATATGAAACAATGAAACAACATTTTCTCCTTTGAAAAACTTATTCTAAATAATTCAAACTAAATAATCTCTACAAAACAATTATCCACGCATAGCTCCGTAAGGATATAAGAACTAACCATATTAATTTATATAAAAAATTCTTTTTAGAAATATAATGATAATTATCTCAAAACAATTCAAACAAAATGTACTAAATAATATTTGTTCTTGGAAGGATATAGAGATTACAAACAACCAAATAAGCTTCCTTTGTAAAATCAATAATGCTTTTCATTAATAATTTATATATACAACCTATGGAATAATTCAATATTCTCATTATATTTTTTATGATTTAACATAACTCTAATTTTATATATTCTTTCCCGATTTGAGAATATTACACAAAAAATTATTATAACATAGGATTTTAAGTATTTACAAATTTGAGCATAAATGTAGTTTTTTAAATCTGTAATTCAAGAATTTTTGATAATTTCTTTAATTTTAAAAAATACAATCATATCTTGTGCAATATTTTTTATTCAAAATAAAAGTAGTTGACACTATCCATTTATATGATTACACTTTGTTTAGAGGTTAATCATCAATCTTCGATAAAGATGTGATGGTAAAAAAAGAAAAAGAAACTAACCAAATAAGAGCGAACAAACTAATGTAACACAAAATCCGGAAGATTTGATTACAATTTCTAAAGATTTGTTTAGGTGTTAAGCTAGATCACTTACCATAAAAACAAACCAAATCATGTTAACTAACCAAATCTAAACTTAAAAAAATATATCTTGAATATTGCCTCGGTTTTAAATATTAGGAGGTTAATTTATCTTCTTTTAATTTTCGAAAAAGAAATGAATTAAATGACATGGCTTAAGGAAATGATGACACGTGGCTAAATCTGATGTGGCGCATTCTCGGATCGACACGTGGACAAAGCTGACGTGGCGCAGCGTGGAGGCTCCAATCCTTACGGCTTTTATATATATATAGATTGCACTTGATCGAAAAAAAAATATATAGAATTGCAATTAAAATCGAAATATATATACTAATGTTATGACGGTTTTGAAATTTTTTTTAGAATTGTGGACTAGAAAAACTTACAGCATAATTGAAGACTACTATTTTTTTTAATCAGATAATTTGAAGACTTTATGCCTTCCATCCACATCTTGTACGGTGGATCTCATTCCATCTCGTATTAATAGACAACTAGCTTGACCTGTCGTGCCATGTACGACTATGCCTTAAATATTACAATTATTTTGAATGCACTATATGTGAAATAAATTTTACATATTGTATTTTAGTTTAAGAAAATTATTATATTTTATCTAGGTATTGTTGAAGTCCGAAAACACCGATTGTAGAGTAACGCGATGAGAGCAAGAGATTTGAACTCAACCGAGTCAACGGACGGAGAGATGGAAAGTATTTGGTCGCTTGAAGTGTTTAACGCGATAGGGGTAGTGTTAAGGATGCTTTCGTATTAACTGTGGGGTTACAATGGTAGACAGATGGTCTCTATCGCGTTTAGGTGTATCGGGTTACAACAATGATCTTTTAGCTCGAGATCTAGTATATGTGGTTCGCGAGTTTTTCGATCCACGCTCTGGTGCATCGAGCTCGCTATTTATAGTCGAGCTCCGGGCTGAGACCGATCGAGATATCGATGTGGGACGAGGGCCACCCAAGCACGTGTCGCCCTTTGAATGGCTCTTGGGGCAGTGCCCGCGGGACTGGCCAATCACGGGCCAGGATGGGACGCTGCCGCCCACCGCTCGTTTGATGGGACGCTGCCACCCACCCACTTGCGTGGATGGGACGGGCTCCTCCCCTCGCGGTCATAATGCTCGAAGCGCGATGCAGACAGGGCTACTTTGAGAGTCGTGCGGCCGGGAGTCGGTTCTTTGGACAGGGGCGTACGGTGATCGCGATAGAGCCCGATGCCGCGTTTGAGGAGTTTATACTTGGTGATATTTTGCTCTGGAGGGGTGGCATTACCGCGTTGACGGTTCCTGGTATCAACACAACCCCATGGACCGGGACTCGATGCCTTTCCGAGGACAGGTCCAAAAAAGTACCTCGAACCGGAAACGTGCCGTGCGGAACGCGTTATCGCTTGGAGTTGTTCGGGTGAATGAGGGTGATGAGGCGAGTGTGGCGAAGGAAACGGCCTTGGGCCGCTTTCGTTCTATGGGCCGTTTGTCAGCCGCAGCCCACGTATTTGCGGCCCGCTGGAATCCGAACAAAAAGAGCGGTTTCCGCCCTTCGTCCTCTTCACTTCGCCATTTCCAACTCCTCTCAACGCCATTTCCGCTCCCGAAGCTCTTGACCATTCGCCCTTGCTTTGCCGGAGACTGCCCGCCAGCGCCGCCTTCTACGCTTGCTTCCGCCTCCTCGTGACCACCCGGTACGTCCTCTTTCTCTCTCCTTGCTTTTTTTCCTTCTTCAGTGCTTTTCTGGGTTTTCGGGGCTTTTTTGGGGATTTTTTGGGGATTTTCCGGGGATTGCCCAAGCTTTAGCGGCGGAACCGCCGCTGGGTACCGGTGGTGTTTGGGGTGGTGGAGAGCGACGGATGCCCCCGACCCAGCCCCGGCCCGGATTCGGCCGTGGTCGTCCTCTCGTGCCCTGGGTGGCGGAGTGGCTGAACAACCGTGGGAGGCGAAACGCCATGGGAGGCGAAGCGTCGTGGGAGGCGAAACGCCATGGGAGGCGAAGCATCGCGGGAGGCGAAACGTCATGGGAGGCGAAGAAAACGCGATCAGCGCGACGTCCCGTCCCGCCAACGTCCCGTCTGTAATACCCGGTATTTTCAGAACAAATATTTAGTGTAAAATTATTTTATAATATTCTTTAAAAGCTGAAATTTGGATGAGGTGATAATCAAGTGAATCTTATCACTTAGAAGTTAGAACCGTAAATTGCATGAGTTATATTTTTTATGAATGCTCGTGAGGAATTATGAATTAAGTAGGCGAAATTTGTTTTATCTTTAAAGTATTTTACTATTTTTAATTCGGGTTAAATTTTGGGCAAATGTATACCCGATAGTTTTTGCCTCCGTGTCATTCTTTTTCCCCTCCGTTCCGTATTCCTTTTCCCTTCCGTCTCTAGCTCTGCATGCCGGCCACGTCCTATTTGGTTCTGCCACCTCTCCCTCTTTCTTTACTTGGTTTTTTCTACAGGAAGGGAAGTCTATCTTTGGCTTGGGGGGGAGGGGGTTAGCTAGATTCCTTCCTCTGTAATTTGGGGGAGTCTCCTTCCACCTCTAGGGGGTTCGGCTTTCTTTCCTCTATATTTTTTGGGAACGATCGCCATCAACTCGGGGGGTCGTCGTCACCGCGTAGGAGCTGACACTGCCCTCGCTCCTTTTCTTTGGTTGTTATCGCTACCCGATGAAGTTTTCCCCGGACCCGAGCTTGTTTGGGTCGATCGCCTTGATCCTCTTTTCATGCGTAGTCTGGAGCTCGGCCTCGCCTTGTGCTCCGCCACCAACGACACCGACCGATATTGACTTACCCATGGTTGAGTCTGGTAAGTTTCGAGCCGACTTCATCGGATCTGGCCTCGTTCGAGCCCAGCTCCTTCGCTTCGTTTTGTTTTGTTTGCTATACGGGTAGCTTGATATTGTTGGTTCTTGATTCAAAAGGTTAATAACTAGCCACTAGTATTCATTTGGATTAAGGATTGGTGGAAAGGTAATTGGCGTGGATATAGAACCCCTTTTGTAGTTTTTATTCATGTTTCTGGTTAGACCTGATCAACTTCGGGCTAGCCCGGCCTACCCGGCCCGTAAAAAAACGGGTTTGGACATAGGCATTGGCCCGTATGGCCCGGCCCGGTCCGGCCCGCTAAAAAATAGGGCCGGGCTTGGACAATGTAAAAAGCCCGCGGGCTTGGCCCGGCCCGGCCCGAATATTTATACTATTTTAATGATATAATAAATATTAACAACAATATCAGCGTATTATTACATATTTTCTACATATTATATACCAAACCGTAATTGTATTTGTATTTCACATTTACTAGTATTGTCAATGTATTCATCTTACTTTTCTCTATCTAATTCTCCTTGGATTGATTTGTGATTAGTTGTTAAATGTCAACTTGACTTTTAGACGTTGTAAAGTTGTTTAAGCTCTTTATATTCATTTGTTGCCTTAATAATCTCGTTTTTCTATGTTAGGAATGAGTTAGTTACAAAATTAGTACATGTTTAAAATTTTTTGACAATTTAAAATTAAATTTAATCATCGGATTTATGGGCCCGATTGGCCCGTGAAAAGCCCGGCCCGCATTTATGGGCGGGTACGGACAAAAATATAGGCCCGAATGTTCGGGCCGGGCTTGGCCCGGCCCGTTGGTGTGGACAAAATTTTGTTTTTGGCCCGGCCCGAACCCGGCCCGAGCCCGAAGTTGAACAGGCCTATCTCTGGTGCTTCTACGCTAAAGTGAGCTAGGAATTAACGAATGAAGTGGAGTAAGTTAGTTAAGTGGAGAGCTAACCATTGGAAAGCTATTAATTTGAAGGTTAATTAGGTGGGTTACATACTGATTTAACGTGGAAAGGAAATTTTCCTTTTGGAGGCTTAAACTCACGTGTGTATGTATAATATATATAATGATTATGGTATAGGTTGGGTTAATTATGAATGGAGGTTTTCGAGCTGCTGTAAACAACAAAGAGATATGGGATTGAAGTGGTAAGTGCATTTGTATGAAGTTGACAAAGATGGGAAATGACCATAAAATGGTTTACAAGTTTTGTGATCCCATGGCTAGCTATCTTAAGGCTTTAGGTGGAGAAATATAATTAAGTTTGGAGGAAAAATTGAAGTTAAGGAAGTGATTAGTGAGCAAATGAGTTTGTGCAAGATGGGTATTTATACACGTGAAGTAGCCGACTTAGGTTTGATTGGATTGTGGATTAAAATTGGTGTGTGAAATCATATATGATTTAGTAGCTAGCTAGTGGGAGATAACTAATTAGTAATACTATAGTACTACTACGTCCGTTCCTTGATGTTTTCCGCGTATTTTATATATACATATATGTATCTATACATATATATTAAAAGAGATTTGCATCTGTTTAATATTACGTACTCTTTGGAGACTAGTTGCATGTTAAAAAGGGAAATTCAATATGGATTAGGTTCTTAAAGTATTCAGGACCATCGTGATATTGTTATTAGCTTATGATAGTATTACTATTATTTTGTTAGTATTGGCTTGTGGTGAATGTAATTCTATTATGTAAATCAGTCTTGTCATAGACTGAACTCATGTCCGTTGTATCTCGTTTTAATTACCTGAAATGTTTTGCTTGGAAACATTGATATAGACTTGAAATAGTTTGAAGCAGAACCTATTTGCATGGCGATTATTTTCCTTTTGAAGGCTCGTATTTCGTGGGGATCTGGTGTCGTGAATACTAGTATGCAATACCTGATGGGTATCTGGGTAGTTGGATAGATGAATCATTCGGCTGAGTCTCTTATGAGTGCCGAATGATATTCGACGGAGTCTCTATTGAGCGTCGAATAAAGAATGAACGGTGAATCGACTGAGTCTCTAATGAGTGTCGACTTCACAATTGATGAATCATTCGGCTGAGTCTCTTATGAGTGCCGAATGATATTCGACGGAGTCTCTATTGAGCGTCGAATACAGAATGAACGATGAATCGACTGAGTCTCTAATGAGTGTCGACTTCACAATTGATGAATCATTCGCCTGAGTCTCTTATGAGTGCCGAATGATATTCGACGGAGTCTCTATTGAGCGTCGAATGAAGAATGAACGGTGGATCGACTGAGTCTCTAATGAGTGTCGACTTCACAATTGATGAATCATTCGGCTGAGTCTCTTATGAGTGCCAAATGATATTCGACGGAGTCTCTATTGAGCGTCGAATAAAGAATGAACGATGAATCGACTGAGTCTCTAATGAGTGTCGACTTCACAATTGATGAATCATTCGGCTGAGTCTCTTATGAGTGCCGAATGATATTCGACGGAGTCTCTATTGAGCGTCGAATGAAGAATGAACGGTGGATCGACTGAGTCTCTAATGAGTGTCGACTTCACAATTGATGAATCATTCGGTTGAGTCTCTTATGAGTGCCGAATGATATTCGACGGAGTCTCTATTGAGCGTCGAATAAAGAATGAACGGTGAATCGACTGAGTCTCTTATGAGTGTCGGAATCGCGAACAATGAAGCATTTGGCAGAGTCTCTGATGAATGTCGAATGAAAACGAGTAGTTATTGACCTAGCCTCTTATGAGCGTCGATGTAGGACGTGGAGGTCAGCACTCTAGGTCATATTCTTATATGCAAAGCTTCTTTTGGCCGAGTCTCATTATGAGGGTAAAAGAATCAAACATTTGTTTTGCTTCCGCCGCTGTGTTTCTGGACAAGCCCTTAAAGCATAGTCAAACTTTAATCATCCGATCAAATTCCAGTCATATTATCGTTTATTATACTTTGAATGTACTTTGTTAAGGCCTGAGTAATCTCGGGTTAGTTAGACCCTTGATTATTGGCGGTAATACTTCCGTGTAAATTGGGGGTGTTACACCGTCGCCTCGGCCTATTCCTGGAGACGTGTGTCGAGAACGGCGGAATGTTCCTTTGACACATCTCGCGCGCCCCTAGGCCTTTTTTGACAGGGCTTCCTGCCCTATTGCGATATGACACCTGCCCGTGGTTGGGGTACCGCGCTTTTTGTCTTTACTTGCCTTTCTTGCTCATGAGCTTGTTCACTGTGTATTTATCGCGCTACATGCTTCTCCTTTTTTGTTCTCTTCCCCGTGTATATCATCTCTTTTTTCCTTCCTCCAGGAGCCTCTTTGCCTTTGTGCCCTGGATTTGGGGTTTTCCAGCGACTCCTGCCCCTCAGGCGTGGATCGCGGTGACAGGATAGCGAATTGGGACGACTTCTACGCGCCCGATCCCTCGATTGAGTACCGGGAGATGTCCGCGAGTGACTCCCAGAACAACTTCCGCGAGCCTGCTGGTTTGAGCAAAAGCGACCCTACCACAGTGTCTGCCGCCCGCACACGGAGTGCCTCGTCATCGCGATCAATGGCCCGGTGCAGGCCCTACGACCGCCAGGACGAGGCTGGCGACGAAGCATCCACCTATGGGACCGCGAGAAGCTTTCCCTCGCAGTACCTGACGCGGGTCAAGGCAGAGGTCCCGCGCTTCCGACAGACCAGGCCCGAGCGCCTGGCCGAGTATGAAAACCCGACGATGCTGGCGAAGGGTTGTGCCTCCATCCTCACCCTCGACGAGCTGGATGTTATCACGTCGGAGTACCCCTGGCCGGCCGGGGTAGAACTCTTGTTGCCGCTTGACGGGGGAGACAGCTTCGCTGTTTACGAAGCGGGTGTCGTCATGTACGCGGCGAGCCTCGTCGCAGGCTTTCGGGCTCCGTTGCCGCGCTACGTCACGGAATTCTTGTTTCACTATGATCTTGCCCCGGCCTCGATGGCGCCCAACTGCTGGAGCGCCATTGCGGCCTATCACATGCGATGTCTTGAGTTAAGGCATCCTCCCTCCGTGGAGCACATGCTACAGGTTGTGACGGTAAAGTCGGACAGCAGGGGCATCGTGAATTTCAGCCTTACGCATTGCAACCTGCTGATCACTCCTTCCAACGTTGGCTTGAAGTGGAAAGAGAAGTGGTTTATCGTCCACGACTTCTCGGGTAACGAACTGTTTTGCCCGATTGTCCCTGACCGGTTCCGCCCCCATAAGCGCCAACGCGGTGAATCAAAAAAGGCCGCCGCGGCGAAGAAAGCCTTCGCCACGCCCTTCAAAAGGGAGCAAAGTGTTTGGATAACACAAGAGCGTCTCGAACGCGCTGGGCTCAGTCTGAGGCCGGCACCGTCCCGGGAAGACGTGGTGCCCTCGCCGGCACCCTCGTCCCCGGTGCCTGAGGGCGAGGGTATTCCTATTTTCCTTGAGAATTTTATTTTTAGCGTATGCTTTATTGTTGCTTTGAACGCGTTTAGTCTAAATGTTCGTAACTTGTTTTTGTAGATATGGATGTATTTGACGCTCTCACCGGCAAATCTGCCCCGACAACTTCTGGCACACCCACCACCACCAAACCTGGGGGCCAGAAGGGGGCCGCCGCGAAGGGCGCGCTTGGGCCAAGGGGGAAGGACTCCCCAGCAGACAACAGGGGCAAACGCGCGCTGGGGGATGCCTCGAAGCGCAAGGGGGCCGAGGACGCGGCCCATGCCGAGGGCGCGCTTGCCAAGAAGTCCAAGCGGGGCTTGGTCCGCGTTGAGGAGGAACCTCCCGAGCCTGTCGCGAAGGGTCCTGCCCAGATCACGACGGGCAGCGGGAGTCGCCGCCATTGGTCCCGAAGGGCCGAGGTGGCAGGCTTCGCCTGCCCCGGGCCGGCCTGCTGTACTTTTAATGAGGGCCAGTACCCTTACGAGGAGGAGAGGGAATGGTTCCAAACCCTCAGCGCGGCAGAGGTCGGAGGGGAGTGTATGAAGTACGGCCATATGGTACGTGGCCCTTTGCTTTTTGGTGTCGATCCTTTATAACTTTTATTCGGGCTAAAAATATGCTTTTATTTGCAGGTCAACGCGTGGATGAACTATCTCCCCGATCGTTTGTGCGAGGCGGAGGCCCAGCTGGAGGAGGCGACCAAGGCCAGGGAGGCGGCCGACACGACCCTCGCGGAGGTGCGCGCGCAAGCGGAGCAGGACGCGGCGGAGCTTAAGGCGGCCAAGGCCCAACTTGCCGCGATCAAAAGGGAGGTGGCGGGGCTTAAGGCAACGTCCGCAAAGCAGCGGAAACAATTGGAGGAGGCCCAGGCCAAGGCCGAGAACGCGGTGCCCGAGTTCCTTAAATCGCAAGAGTATATGGACCGTCGCGTTGATGATGCGAGGGCGGTCCAAGCTCTTAGTGCAGTCACCGCGGCCCTCCAGTACGTTGAGAGGTACAAGGTCAAGTACTTCGCCCCCGACCTCCAGCGCAAGATGGGAGTCGTATGGGAGGACGGGGTAGCGAAGCCACCGCCGGGTGTCGAGGAGGACAACGCGGGGGGAACTGATGCCCCGAACGCCAACGCCGAACCTCTGGCCGCCGATGCCGAAAAAGACAAGACCCCCGAGGACCCTCCCGCCTCCGAGACCGCGGTCGATGCCCCCGAGACCTGAAGCCCTTCTCCGCGAAGTTCTAAGATTTGCTCGTTGTTTTTTGTTGTTTTTTTTTCTTTTTGCTGAACTGGCATCCCTTATGGCCCCTGGGGCCCAAACACTGTTTATTGCCGCGATGCGGCTGTAATTGTACTTGTCCTTGACGCGAAGTAGGCGTCCTAACTTCTTTTGCCGCTACGCGGCTTTGTGGTTATTTATTCTTCGTCTGATTCCTCCTATCTTTTGAACTTGCTTTTTGGAAACTATCCGTATCCAACCCCATGCCAAGCTAGGTGCTAGGACCGCGCTTGACACTAGGTTAACGCAACTAGATTTTTGCGAAAGCTCGCCGTACCCAACCCCATGCCAAGCTAGGTGCTAGGACCGCGCTTGACACTAGGTTAACGCGACTAGATTTTTGCGAAAGCTCGCCGTACCCAACCCCATGCCAAGCTAGGTGCTAGGACCGCGCTTGACACTAGGTTAACGCGACTAGATTTTTGCGAAAGCTCGCCGTACCCAACCCCATGCCAAGCTAGGTGCTAGGACCGCGCTTGACACTAGGTTAACGTGACTAGATTTTTGTTCATGATGTTAGTGAAATTTTTGATGTATTTAAGGCTTTATGCAACTACGAGGGGCATAGCCCAACTCGAGCGCGCCTAAGCGCATCGCGCGCGTTAGCGGACAACCCTGAGCGAGCACGGCAACTCGGGTTTCCCTAACGACTGAGCTTTTGATGTTTTAAGGCTTTGTGCAACTGCGAGGGGTGGAACCCAACTCGAGTGCGCCTAAGCGCATCGCGCGCGTTAGCGGACAACCCCAAGCGAGCACGGCAACTCGGGTTTCCCTAACGACTGAGGTTTTGATGTTTTAAGGCTTTGTGCAACTGCGAGGGTTGGAACCCAACTCGAGTGCGCCTAAGCACATCGCGCGTGTTAGCGGACAACCCCAAGCGAGCACAGCAACTCGGGTTTCCCTAACGACTGAGTTTTTGATGTTTTAAGGCTTTGTGCAACTGCGAGGGGTGGAACCCAACTCGAGTGCGCCTAAGCGCATCGCGCGCGTTAGCGGACAACCCCAAGCGAGGACGGCAACTCGGGTTTCCCTAACGACGAATTTATACGATAGTTGTCTTGTTTTATTTTCATGAAAACGGGTAGAATAAAGACATTACAAACCGCAACGCGGTGATAATCCTAGCTTATTTACACACAGTATTTCTTGAGGCGTGCCTCATTCCACGTCTTGGCGAGAGTTTGTTTCGTCGTTGGATCTGTGAGCTTAAAAGCCCCCGGGACAACTTCTTTGGAAAGGAGGTACGGTCCCTCCCACTTCGCGTCAAGCTTGCCTCCCTCGGCCCTTCGGAGGGCTAGGTCGCCCTCCTTGAGGCCGCGGGGCTTGACTCTCTTGTTGTAGTATGCCGCGGTCCTTCTCTTGTATTCGGCTGAGCGCAGCTCCGCCGCCTCTCGGCGTTCATCGCGAAGATACATTTCAACCTTGAGAGCCTCATCGTTGGTGAACTGGTCGTACCCGGCGACTCGCTCCGTGGGTAGCATGGACTCGACGGGCACGACGGCGTCACTGCCGTAAGCCATCGCGAAGGGCGTTTCGCCCGTCGCCCTGCGCGGCGTGGTGCGGTTTGTCCATAGAACAAGTGGCAATAGCTCGGCCCACCGGCCCTGAACGCCATCCAGCCTGCGCCGGAGGTCGTCGAGTATCCTCGCGTTGGCGTTTTCCACCAAACCGTTGGACTGAGGGTGTGCAACCGAAGAAAACCTCAACTCGATGCCCAAACTCGCGCAAAAGTCTCGCGTTTCCTCACTGTCGAACTGAGGGCCGTGGTCTGTCATTATCGCGATGGGGACGCCGAAACGACAAACCACATTTTTCCAGAGAAAGCCGCATACCTTCGCGCTTGTGATTCGTGCCATGGCCTCGGCCTCCACCCACTTAGTGTAGTAGTCGACCAGGACCAGGATGAACTGAACCTGCCCGGCGGCTTTAGGGAAAGGACCTAGGATGTCCATGCCCCACATCGCGAACGGACAGGCTGGCTGGATGCTGCGCAGCTCTCGCGTTGGAGCGTGCTGGATGTTTTCGTAGCGCTGGCACTTGTCACACTTTTGTACGTATGCCGCCGCGTCGCGGCGCAGGGTGGGCCAATAGATCCCCATCCGGACTATTTTGTGGACGAGAGTCCGCCAGCCCGGATGACCTCCACATATGCCCTCATGCACCTCTTCGAGGACCTCAGAGACGGTGGCCTCGTCTACGCAGAGCAGGTTGGGCTCTGCGTAGCCGCGGCGGTACAACCTGTCGCCTTCGATGCAGTATCGCGCCGCCTTGATCTTTAGTTTGCGCGCGCTCATGGCATCGTCTTGGGGCACCTCTCCGGTTTGGATATATCGGACTATGGGAGCCATCCATCCCTCTGTGTCCAGCGAGAATACCGCCTGAGTCACACCGCGCTGCATCTTTCTCTCTACCACAACCTTGTTGCCGACCTCAGGCGGGAGGGCCGAACCCATTTTAGCCAGTGCGTCGGCCTTGGCGTTTGCCGCACGGGGTATGGACTCAATGGCAAAAGTCTCGAGGCACGCGATCAATGCTTTGACCTTGGCGCGATATTGGGGCAGAAAACCCGTGGTGCACTCGTACTGGCCACCGACCTGCCGCGCGACAAGCTCAGAATCTGTGAAAACCCTTATTCTCCGCGCGCCCACCAGTAGGGCCATCTCAATTCCCGCGATCACTGCCTCATACTCGGCCTCGTTGTTGGTTGCCTCAAAGCCGAAGTTGAGGGCATGTTCAGACGCGTAGGAGGGTCCCTCAAGGACCACCCCCGCACCCGACCCCAGGTCGCAGTGCGAGCCGTCCACGAAGACCCTCCACTCGTCGGGGCTCTTGTCCGTGTCGGGAAAGGTGACCTCCACCACGAAGTCGGCAAGGGCCTGCGCCTTGATCGCGGTGCGTGGGTGGTACGAGATGTCAAATTCCGACAACTCGACCGCCCACTTGGTCATTCTCCCCGACAACGCGGGCTGATGAAGGATCTGGCGCAGAGGGAGGTCCGACAGGACCTGGATGGGGTGCGCCTGGAAATAGGGGCGCAGCTTTCTTGCCGCCACCACCACCGCAAGAGACATCTTCTCCGCGGGTGAGTATCGTTGTTCTGCCGGCTGAAGTACCCTGCTGGTGAAGTACACCGGGTAGCTGAAATCGCGGGTGAGGACCGCGCTGACAGTATGCTGACTCACGGCGATATACAATTGCAGATCCTCTCCTGGGACAGGCGGGGAGAGTGTCGGAAGGTTGGCGAGGTAGACCTTTAGAGCCCGGAACGCGCTCTCCATCTCCTCTGTCCAGGTGAAGGTGGTGGTGCTCTTGAGACAGGAGAAGAAAGGAAGAGCGCGGTCGGACAACCTGGAGCAAAAACGGCCAAGGTAATTTACCGCACCCGCCAGTTGCTGGACTTCGTTCCGTGAAGCCGGTGAGCGGAGCTCTAACACTGCGGCGACCTTGGCGGGGTTGACGTCTATGCCCCTCGCGCTGATCATGAACCCGAGGAACTTCCCCGAATTCACTCCGAAGACGCACTTTTCCGGGTTCAGACTCATTCGGTGAGCGCGCAGGGTTTGGAAAACCTCGGCCAGATCGGCCAGGTGCTCCTGCGCGCTGTGGCTCTTGACCACTATGTCGTCAACGTAGGCCGAGACGCTGCACTTCAGCTGCTTCCGGAAGACATGATCCACCAGGCGCTGGAAACTGGCCCCCGCGTTTTTCAAACCGAAGGGCATCACCCTGTAACAGAAAGTCCCGCGTTGAGTGATGAACGCGGTGGACTCCTGATCCAGAGGATCCATGGCTATTTGATTGTAGCCGGAATGGGCGTCGAGGAAGCTCAGCGCGGTGTGACCGGCGGTGGAGTCGACCAGATCATCAATGGAGGGAAGGGGGTAGCTGTCCTTGGGGCAGGCTTTGTTGAGGTCCTTGAAGTCGACACACATCCGCCACCTCCCGTTGGACTTCTTCACCAATACGACATTGGAGAGCCAAGTAGGATACTTAACCTCGCGGATGAAGTTGGCGCGTAAAAGCTTCTCAACCTCCTCATTCGCCGCTCTGGCGCGCTCCTCGTTAGTCTTTCGGCGTCTTTGGCAGATGGGTCGGGACCCCGGGCTCACGCGAAGCGAGTGGAGCACCACCTCGGGAGGGACGCCCTTTAGGTCCGTCGCCGTCCATGCGAACACATCGCGAGAACGGGCCAGGAGAGCCTGCAGGCTCTCGGCGTCCGCCCCGGTCATGCAGTCCCCGACAAATAGTTTCTCGGCTGCGTCGGGGAAGGGGGTGATGGCGACCTTCTCGAAGTCAGCGAGGGGCTCGCGCTCACGCTCCTGTCGTACGTCCAACTCCGCGCTGGCCCCACCCATGATAACATACGCGGCAGGGCGAGCGCGGGTTGACGCCTCATAGCACTTTCGTGCCTCAATATGCTGGCCATGGGCGACACCGACCCGGTCCTCCACGGGAAACTTCAAGACTAGGTGATAGATGGACGCGACAGCCTGGAACTTCATCAATGAGGTCCGTCCCATTATCGCGTTGTAGATGGAAGGGAGCCGGACGACAGTGAACTCGATGGGCTCAGTCCGGCGGGCGTCTTTACTGTCCCCTAAGGTCATGTCCAGAGTGACCAATCCTGCGACGTCGACCTCGTTGCCGGAAAAGCATGTGAGCTTCCCGGCGTAAGGCAGGAGCATGGCGGGGGAGATGCCAAGCTGTGCGAACGCGTCGTAGTATAGGATGTCCACCGATGCTCCTGTATCCACCATGATCCTCTTGACTATCTTGGTGGCGATAACCGCGTGCACAACCAGAGGGTCTGTGTGCGGAGTGATGAGTTCGCGGGAATCGCCGGGTCGGAAGGTGATGTCGGCATGAGGGACTCCCGCCGCACCCAAACTGTTGATGGAGCCGCCGGAGGTCGAAGCGCGAGCATAACGCTTCCTTTCCCCGCCGCTGGACCCCGCGAGGGTGGATCCCCCCGTGATGGTGTTGATGTAGAGGTTTGGGTCGTTTGGATTGATTCCTCCTCTCGCGGGCGCGGCACCGGCCAAAGTATTCGCCTGTGCCGGCGCACCACCACCGTTGCGGGGCCCGAGGGCCGTGGTGTTAGCCCCGGTGTATGGGTCGTTGTTGTTCGGCCCGTTGCCACCGCGGTTGTTGCGTGGCCCGCGGTATCCCTGATACCCGCGGCCACGACGGCCTTCACCACGGCTATGGCCGCCGCGCTGCCCACCCTGCGGCTTCGTTGGTGTGGTGGACACGGTGAGGACCTCCGGGGTGGTTTTGGCCTTTCCCTTGCCGCGATCCTGCGTGGGCTTTCCTGCCGCGTCCTCCGCGAAGACGCGTTTGGTGATGGCGTTGTAGGCGTCCTCGTAGGTGTGCAGGGTTTTCCCGCACATCTTAACTTTGAAGGTTCCGTCGCGGAGGTTGTGGATTAACATATCGCGGGCAGAGATGTCGTTGAGGTGAGGCACCTCTGACGCCGCGTTGACGAACCGGGTGAAGAAGGCTGCCAGGGTCTCCTCCTCTCCTTGTGTCACACCCATGAGGTCCTTCGTCGTCTTCATGCGCGTTCGAGACCCGCTAAAGTGGGACATGAACCGGCGCGTCAGGTCCTTAAAAGACGTGATGGAGCCCACGGGGAGGTTGGTGAACCACCTCATCCCGGCAGTACATGGCGTCGTTGTAAGTGTTGAACGTCATGTGAGCAAAAAACTGCCTGACGTGCTCTCCAGGGTCCTTGGTGCCGTCGAACTGCAGCGCTGCCGACAGCCTCTGGAACCCCTTTGGCATGGGCTCCTCTTGGATGAAGTCGGCGAAGGGGCTACCGTAGGTGGTGCCGCGATCGTCCACCATCATGTTGCTTCGGGAGCCGGAGCGTGTGGACTGAGGCCTAGAGGTGGAGCGTCCTCGTGACACGCTCATGTCCTCACTTGAGCTCCCTAGGGGCGGGGTGTGGTATGCCTGACCCGGCCCGTAACCCGCGGCGTAAGCGGGTACATACGGCTGGTGGGGCATCGGGTAAGCGCCCTGATTGTGCTGCATGGGATATGCACCTTGGCCGTAGTGGTACGCGGGGGCGTAGCCCTGGAAGTGGGGGTTGGGAGGTGACAACGCGTTGGGAGCGTCCTGCTCCACCTCCTGCCCAGTTGAACTCCCGTTGGTGGTGGAATATTCCTCCACGTAGGGCTCCTGTGCGGATGCGTACTCTTGGAAGTACTGCGCATGGACATACCCCTGGAACGGGGCCTGCGGCTGGAAACCCGGGTTCCACCCTGGCATCGCCTGTGGTTGTTGCACGGGCGGTGACCCGTAATACCACGGAGGCGGCGGCTGCATCCCGAAGGCCGTGCCGTCAGCGTAGTAAGCGTTGTTGCTGTTAGCGTCCATAACTCTACGTCGGTTGAAGCGGTGCCTGCTTAGTTTGAGAAAAGTCCCCACGGACGGCGCCAATGTTGAAGTCCGAAAACACCGATTGTAGAGTAACGCGATGAGAGCAAGAGATTTGAACTCAACCGAGTCAACGGACGGAGAGATGGAAAGTATTTGGTCGCTTGAAGTGTTTAACGCGATAGGGGTAGTGTTAAGGATGCTTTCGTATTAACTGTGGGGTTACAATGGTAGACAGATGGTCTCTATCGCGTTTAGGTGTATCGGGTTACAACAATGATCTTTTAGCTCGAGATCTAGTATATGTGGTTCGCGAGTTTTTCGATCCACGCTCTGGTGCATCGAGCTCGCTATTTATAGTCGAGCTCCGGGCTGAGACCGATCGAGATATCGATGTGGGACGAGGGCCACCCAAGCACGTGTCGCCCTCTGAATGGCTCTTGGGGCGGTGTCCGCGGGACTGGCCAATCACGGGCCAAGATGGGACGCTGCCGCCCACCGCTCGTTTGATGGGACGCTGCCGCCCACCCACTTGCGTGGATGGGACGGGCTCCTCCCCTCGCGGTCATAATGCTCGAAGCGCGATGCAGACAGGGCTACTTTGAGAGTCGTGCGGCCGGGAGTCGGTTCTTTGGACAGGGGCGTACGGTGATCGCGATAGAGCCCGATGCCGCGTTTGAGGAGTTTATACTTGGTGATATTTTGCTCTGGAGGGGTGGCATTACCGCGTTGACGGTTCCTGGTATCAATAGGTATTGATATCGTCTTTTTAAGTCATAATTAAATTAATTTTTGATTTCTATCATCATATAAAAATATTATCAATTAGAAAAATATATACATGTTGATAAAATATTTCACTTGAGATTTCATATCGCATCACATCTGATTTTTTTTTAATCATATATATTTTGAAATAAAATGATAGTAACTTATCTATACTTTTTATTTATGTCATATTATATAAAATTCAAATTCAATTTATTCTTAACATCAAATCACGATTTTGGATTAACAAAATATTGTAATGATTTCGAAGTAAAAAGACGGTATCAATATCTAATTCCTATACATCTAAAAATTATTATCGATTTTGAATAAGTTTAAAATATTCTTGATCATATACATGCGGGCCTCTGAGGAAAATATTATGGATGAAAAGGTATTAGCACCAAGTTAAGCCTCAGAATTTTGTTGGATCAAAAGGTATTAGCACCAAGTTAAGCCTCAGAATTTTGTTGGATCACAAAATTTTATTATTTGATCAATTCAATACGCTACTTGGAACATATGGTGAACGTGATCTGGGGATTAGATATAAAATTGAGGATAGAATTGAACAATCGAAAATAAAAGATATTTTAATAAGATTGAAAGATAAAATTGAGAATTAGATAATTAAGGAAAATAAATTATATGGAGTTATTATATCTAGTTGAGTTGAAAAAATAAATTCAAATCAAGCGGGGCCAGAATCAATGTGGTGGCTCGAAAACGGTCGGCTTTTATAATATATATACTAGCAGATGACCCGTACCTTGTACGGGGGTGTTATTTATTTATTTTATTGCTTTATGTATGAATTTACTTTAACAATTACAAATATTATCATACGTACACTTTGTTTTTAAACGATGCTTATTTTTTGGAGTATAAATTGACATAATTCTTATATATCATCATATATATAAATAAATTTTATTTATATAGTTACTTTGTATACATACATAAATATATATTTAAATAATTGAGGAAGAATGACATAAGATAAGATGCATTATCGCATTTTATTAACAACTGAGACAAATCTTTTGGTATTTAATTAAATTATGTAAACTAACTTTTATAATAAAATCAATAAGTTTAAATAAAATCTCGATTAATATATTATAATATTAAAGATATAGATAATATTTAATAAGTTATAGAAAACCAATTTATCTCGTATATATTTTATTGTTTTTTGAAAAAATAATTAAATAAAAAATATATAAATACGTAATGAAAATGTTAAGGAATTATTATCTTAATTAAGAAATCGATCTTTTTTTTCCTAAAGCTTAATCACTATGCAATATTAGCGATATATATGGTAAATATAACACCCACTTTTTTTATTGATATTTTTATATGATACAATAGTAAAAATGTATTTAATATATTATTTTAATAGAATGAATACTTGTCTTAAATATAGTGGTGCAATTTGCTACCATTGATGATTTAAAAAAAAACCATAATAAAAATAATTTAAATTTAATATGATATTTAATTAAATGGATAAATTATTATGATTATGATTTATAGATTAATGACGAAAAAAAATATTTTTTGAAATAAAAGGTTTATGATAGATCTATGTATTAATTAAATGTGTACAATGATAAGATAGAGATTTATAAATTTTGGATAGAATTATTAATTAAACAAATCAAATTCTAAGATAGGACTAATATCTTAATTAAGTATGTATAGATATGATAAAATCAAAATTTTATAAGACAGATTTTTAAATAAGGGGGTGATGTGGCGCAATATAGTGGCGGAATTTGCTTCCGCTTTAGTATATAGTAATAATAGATTATAGTAGATACTACTTTACATCATCAAGGCTATTGCAGGGTTCATTGGTAGAAGAAGAAAGACACTCCTTATATAAATCACAGGAAATTTTCAAAATAGTTTGACCCAACAGAATACACGATCTCATCGTTTAGAGCAACACTCCACATCACATATCTTATTATTCCTATCCATAAAAGCGAAGATCTAATGCCATAAGCCAAGATCTTATTATTCCTATCCATATGAGCCCTCATTTTTCACCAGTTGGCAAACGGATTTTGTGTTAAGATTCTCATATACGAAAATTCCTTAGGAACAATTTGGTCTTGAAAAACTGAGAACGATTACTTAATTGAGGACCAGGATAACCATCTTCATAAGGATTTTTCCCTAGAGAATGATGTGAAGATGCATTGTTCACTCCATAACCAACTGCACCATTATAAGCCGATCCTGCTTTCCAGATATAAAGATGTAAGTTAAGATAAGATATTTGGGTGGAAATGGAACTAAATATTCCTGCATTAGGAATTACCTGCTCTTTTATCAGCACCAGGCGTATTACAGTAGAACCTCCATAAATTAATACTCGATAAATTAATAAACTCGGTAAATTAATATTTTTCTGCGGTCCCGACTTGGGCTAGTGTAATATTTGACGATTTTCGATAAGATAATAAGATAATAAAATTTTAAAAAACCTCTATAGAAATATAAGGTCCTAATAAAATCATAAATTAATAATTATATGAAAAATTACATAAATATAACTAAGAGAACTTTCAAAACTTAGTAAAATATGATTCTATTGTAGTTGGTATTGTTTTTGGGTCAATAACCATACTTGGTATTATTTTAAGTTAATTTTTCTAAATTTAGTATAGTTATAGAAGATAATATTTAATTAAAAATATTTCTATAACTAAAATCTCTATAAATTAATAAATATTAATTTATTGATGAATTAATATCTCTATAAAATAATAAAATATTTCGGTCCCGACCCTATTAATTTATAGAGGTTTAACTGTATTTAACTCAGCCCAAAGCTTTTCCACCTCTTGAGCCATGGTATTTATAGCTCTTCTCCATGGATTGAAGAGATTCGAGATGGTCATTGTAAAGCTTCTTCTCGGATTCATAAACAGCCCTGCAGGGATATAATTATCAATAGATCAACTTAAATTCACAATTTTATACCAAAAATTATTTCATAAAATTTGAAGCTCCAGGACAAAACCTGCAATGCTGATACTCCTGTCTCAAACCGTCGAGTTTGGACATCAATGCAGGTATCTATGCCACCTCTACATGAACCTTTTGAAGTTATTGGTTCAATTGCTGAGTTTTCAAAAGAAGTTCCTCCCTTGATTTAACTAAGCCCTGGGCTTCAGTAAGCGCCTTTTGGAGCTCCTTCTGTATAGAGTCTCCTCAATTCAGCTTCCATTTTAGCAATTTTCTCCTTCACGGCCCTCATTTCTTGTTAACAGAAATTTCTGTTAATTTACAGTGTCATTCTCATCCCAGCATACATGCCCAGCCTGAAAAATAGAGAGCCAATTGCATATTTAACAATTATTGGAAGAAAACACAAAGCTGAAGAGAAGAAATTACCAACAAACGATCATAGCAAAAAAATACCTCAGCGTTCTGATCAGAAAGTCCAGTAACAGGATCACCTGCATACACAATCCACCAATTATACAAAAAAACATTTGAAAACATCAACAAATTAACATCAGAAGGCACTCCTTCATTACCTTCTACATGCCTTTGGGTAGAAGCACCAGCTTGCTTTTTGATATCCTCATAATCACATGCAATTAGAAAAGGAGCTGAAGGATTGTTTTTATTAATCTCTTCCAAAGCGGAGATTAAATGGACAGCAACCTATACACAAAAATTCTGAATTTTGATCCAATATAATGCAAACAGATTGCAATAATATCGATAAAAAATGGAATCAGAAGAAAAGCCTTGTGGACGAAACTCAGGTTTAAACATTGGTGTCTCTGGAATGACAGTATTCCTCAACATCTGTCAAATGATGAGAAATAGGCAACAGAATAAGAAACATGCTGCTGATAGAAACATGAATATTAGTCAAATTAACGTCCACAGACAAATACCTGAATCATTTTGTTCTGCTTCTTCAGGTAGTATGTAATTAAAGGTCCCATAAGCAGAGCTTCAAGAATATACACCATGTACTTGAGAGTTAATCCGGTGATATGGGGAGCTGCAAAGAGAGAGCATTATTAATTTCTTTTTCAATGGTTCAACTTACTGTCGATATTAGAAACACCGCTGGATCATATTCATAACTCATAGGCTATTGAGTTAACCACATTCCAAGCTTGCTCTTAGTCTAAAACCGTGCTTACTTTAGTACTTATTATCAGTAGATTGCGTCTAACAACATTAGCCAAGCCATCCATAAACTGGCTGCAAAACTGATCCAAGAACTTCTAGGAATCTAGCTATGCATAGATGAGACAGAACGATGGGAGTTGAAAAGCAAAGCAACGGATTAGGACTTGAGACACTGTTCAACAGCCAGAGGAGCTGACCTTATTTTCAGCAAACAACCAAAGAATTTCTCCACATACTCTAAACACACCCTAAATTGAGCCTGGATTTCCAAAACTAACATCTAAATTTTGATAATACATCCCCAAACTTTTTCCTGTCCCCGGTCAATAAAATTCGAAGCAATCAAAAACACTCCAAAAGATAAAGAGGGGTCACATTGAATTTGCTCATCTTTGTACTCGACAGCATCCAGGTCGAGTTGGCCTGCAGGCACCATCACTATCTTCTTCACCATCGCTTAAACTGCCAAACACCCAACTCAGAAAAATAGTTCCAAAACAACTCTTAAGAACAAAAATTGCAGAGATACAATCCATTGGAGTGTATGACTATCCATGTTTGTGAATCGGGAAAAAAACAATAAGCTAATCGAAATAGCAAGGAGAGAGAAAGTGAAATACCTCGGAGGATTTCGCGGAGACCTTGGCAGAGGGATTTCGCGGTACTAACTTTTAATTGTAGCCAAGATAGAGTTAACAGGAACTGTCACCAGAGATTTGAATCAAATTCAATAATATTTAACTCTGTTAATCGGGTTTATGATCAAAATTACCAATCAATTTAGGAGAATCAACAACATGAAGCCATATACTACCATATGTGAGATTCCCATCGGAATGGCGACTGGATTGGTGTCAATTTCTGCTTTCTCTTCTCCCTCCCTCGCCAATGAATAGAAAAAGGAAGTGCATATTCAGTGACCCTGATAAAGGAAGTGCATTATAAATTCAGTGACTCTAGTGCTGCAAATGAATAGAAAAAGTACATGAGTGGATATGTATATGTGAAGAGACTCACCTCCATGCAAATGGAAGTCCAAGAGCTGCTCTAACTGCATAATATACACCGATATTCAAAAGAAATCCACGTCCCTGTAGAAGCAACACTTAAATCTCCTCTGTAAAGAAGTGCAGCATGTAAAGTCAAAGCATAGCAAGTAAAGACGTGCAGAATCATACTGTAGCAATGGTCAGAAATGCTGCAACAGGAGATCTCTTCAATCTAAAAGGAGGAACTGAATAAATGGTGCCAAGAAATAGCCCCAACGAATTCAAAGAAGTAATGAAGGGTCCAAAGTTCGTAAGAACTCGAAATTTAGCCATGGAAAAATCAAATCCCAAGCACACAGGGAAAAAAAATCACTCTATCCAAATCATTAAGCCAACAATACTACCAGATAATGCAACATGTATTGATTTTTTCGATCATCATTGCACCAAGATATCACAGCGCGATCAACTAAATGACACGAAAAATAGGTCAGAAGTCCTAAGCGAATAGTGGAATTGGGGAAAACCTTACCTGACCATGAGGCTCAATAGTCCAGACGCGAGCTACTTGGCACGCCCTCGCCGATCTTCCCACCCTTCATCATCGTCGCCTTCTGCCCCGAAGGAACCAGGCTTCCTCCCTCCCCATCCCTCTCTCCTCCCCAGGCCCCATTAATCGACTCTTGGCCACCAAACCGTCCTTCCTCTGTTGCGAATCCATCCTCTTCCTCTTCTCCTCCCTCTCGATCGCCACCGCGTAAACGCTGACAAAATCCCTATTCCGGCAGACTAACAACGCATTCCGATCCCTAAGCGACCTCTCCCCTTCCATAATCACAGCCATAACATTCAGATCTGATCCAACCGCTTCCACCGAATCCCTAACCCTAGAATCCTCGCCATCTCGGTCGTCACTCGGCCTGGCCTCCAAATCGAGCCCTAGCGTCGCTCGGGTGCCATTGGTGTCGTGAAAGTGACGATCGTCGGGAGGTGCGAATTTGATGGAATCGGAAGAGGAGACTTTAGTCGTGGGGGCCTTAAGTTAATATTGGCGTAATTTTCGCCTGTTACTATCCATTCAGCCGTTCACACCGAAGAGCCTTTATTTTTAGCCAATATTAATAACGTTTTTTATTGCAATTAATCTTCCTGTTATTGTCGTCTCCATCAAACGTCTTTGTGTAACGTCCACTTAATTGCCCCATTCTAAGAGCCTATTTTACATATGCATAAAAACATTAATATATGTATAAAACTTGAACATGCTCCTTCTTATGGACGAGCATGTACATTCTTTTAATTGGTTCGATCCATTGCCTTCTATTTTACCCATTTCTAGAAAGCTTGCCCGTCTGATGGACGAACAATTTCTTTCACCATATTTTTCTGAAAGGTGAAAATTATAATATTCGTCATAACACAATTTTGTTCTAATTAATAAATTATGTAAGTATTTTATAAATGCTGTGAAAACCACTCAATTTTCAAGAGGGGGAATTAGAGAGAAGAGGGGGAATTAGATAGATAATTCACCCAAAAAATATTAAAAACAATTAGAGAGAAGTCACTAAGATAATTTATACCTCCACCCAAATTAATTTCTCATTAATTACGGCATATTACTCGACCATACCCTAGTAAAATTGATGATCGCATCATAATATCTCCCTGGGACCCTATATTTCTTATTTTGGCTAGATGAGGCTCTTAATACAAAAAAGACCCTCTTCTGACGTTTTGGAGGAGGTCGGGGTGGTCATAATCATGCTTCAGTTGAATTAATTGAAGGGGAATACAGACTGCCAATGGATATGTACATACTAACCCACACCTTAAGCAGTTATTTGATCTCCTTGTAGGCTAAGCATGGATAAAATGAAAGAATAAGAACTCCAAATAAAAATTGAATAAGAATATCTAAAATATTAAAGAAGTAGCTCATTTTCAGGTTGAGTTGAGTAAAGCTGTAGCTCACATTCTAAAGAAGATCATGGTGCATTAATTTCTCAAACCTCAATAGCATAGAATATCTAAAATCAGGCTTTAGTGGCGAGCTATGAACACCATACAACAAAAAGGAAAGAAAGCACTAAAGAAAAACGAAAACAGACCACATCATTAGTACTATAGGGAAATCAAGGTATCAAGAACCTGAAAATGAAGGATTGTTGACTTCACTGATCTAGAATTGTGTCGGAAATCATATTATCTCCCTTCTTTCTTCATACATTCCAGATGGTTATAGAAAATCAGCAATAAGTTGAATCACTAATCGAAGATTAAATTTGCTGAAATACAAATGTAAAGTACAAACAAAACAACAATGTCTACCTTCTCTGAATTTTCACCAGAACCAGGGATGTTTTCATAGTTCCTATATTGCTCTATCCGAACTCCGCGATATTTTTCCGGGCGATCATTATACGATCCCAATCAATGCCTTGAATATCTCTCTGTATGCACATCAGACAGATTATAACCGTGCAAGAGAAAATGTTTTTCTATAGCATACATATAACAGTGGACCTTCTCGGTATCTTTTGAATCTGAGCTGCTCGTATCGTTCTTAGGAAAGTCTCCATCCATATTAACCTCTATGTCATCCTTCTCATACTCATTCGCCATGTACTCTACATCATCCTTGGGTTAGGGCATTTCCAAGTCAAAGTTACAATCTGCATTGTTATATGAAACTTCAGATTAGCAACATATTTGAACTCTGTGTGTGCAATCTGAGGGATTGGCTAGTCAATTTTAAGTGCAAAAATACTACATAGCAGAAGGATCTGAGCACAAAGCAAAGAAGAAGCATGATCAGCTTATCAGCTAAGAAAGAAAGAGTACAAATTAGTCCCCTAGTCTTACCACTGAACGACATTCTCAAGCAATTTCAAATAGTAACAAAATGGCAATTTTGGTTCAGTTTCTGAGCAGGACTCAACTGCGCATATACATTCAAGCAAAATATGTTGGCATATAGCAAATTCTGACGGATAATACCTTAGCACTACTTCGAGTCTGTGTTCATCGGGATTTGAAAACTTCAGGAGAGTCTGTAGAAAAAAATTAGATTAACAGCCTACAACATCCAATCAACTCAAATTCAGCAAAATTGCAAGATGTGGTAGCACGTATATAGACATTTCAATTTCATATATATAGTTGTTATCATATTAAGCAACCGCTCAGAAGCAACCATAAGAAATACCTTAGGAAGATGTGTACCGGAGGCGAAAATGGCAAGATGTGGTAGCACGTACACAGAACCCTCTGTACAATTCTGCAAATGCTTACCGAATTAGAATTAAAATACAAAATACAGAGGAAGGTTCAGGCATAGAAAGCCGGTAAAAACCTACCATTTCGCGATATCAAAAGCAGTACAAACAACCGTTATGAGCGAACGGGGAGGAGGTAGCGAAGGGCTCCGGTTGGAGTCGGTGGCCGTAGAAGCTGCTAGAACTCTCGGACTCGCTGATGTCGGCGCTCAGGGTGTAGCTATGCTGATCGTAGCCGTCTTCGTCGGAGGACAAATTCACACTCCCCATTATGAAATTGAAACCGAACGCCCCTTGTTTTTAATTCAGGACATGCTCAAGGCGAAACCCCTGGTTTTGTATGTGCCATTGCTGAATTTATGTGGAAGGAGGCCAGAATTGTACGAATTTTGCAGGGGGGTCGATGTGGGTGGCCCTGGTGGTGCCGACATTTCGCTCCAGAACGCTGCCGGTTGGAACCCCCTCTAGGAGGCCAGAATTATACGTCGCCTTCGCCGCTCTCTCACCTCTGCGAGCGCCGACATTTCGCTCCAGAACGCCGCCGGTTGGAACCCCCTCCAGGGGGCGCTATGTCGCCTAAACTCCGAGATCTCTCAGCGGATCCCTTCCTTGCCAGTGGAAGAGTGAGGGGAGGAATTGTGGTGGGGGAGTTTAAGATGCCCGGACGTTGGGAATTTGGGGGCGTTGATGATATGGAGACCCTTCAAATGAAAAACTAAATGCATTCCCCCGTTATTCTAATTCACTGTTACTATTGGGCTGAATTTGGACCGGTCTAAATCACCTAATTACATCCAACCGTTCCATCCACATATTAAGCAAAGGGCATTAAAGGACGGCAGGCAAAAAATTGGTGTTTACCATTTGGAATTTATACGCCCAAAAGTATAGGTTTAGTGTATAAAATGTGCGCCTTACCTCTTGTAACATTAATATATATATTATATTATAGAAGATTACCATAGGTGGAGAGAATCTAAAAATGCCCATTCCTTTTCATTTTCTCAAAACCCCCAGCAAGAAATAAAAATAAAATACCAAACAAATGAATGAAACAAAGAAGGGAGAAAAAATAAAAAAATAAAAAAGCAGAGAATAAAAAGAGACCGGATGTTGACAACTTTCGTGTCACTGTTCTTGGAAGGTCGTTTGTTGTGAAGATTTCTTATCTGGGATCTCTCTCTTTCTTTTCATCTCTCTAAAATCAATACTCTCTCTCTCTTTTCTCCTTCATCCTTCCTTTCTCTAGCCCAACAGATCGAGGTTTGTCTCCCCCTTTCTTCTTCTATCTATTAACGACGATCTGAGTTCCTCCAATGGTGTTTTGAGAAGTTTTATTGCCCTTGTTTCTACATGTTTGTGTTTTCTACAGGTCTCTGATTTTGACCCACTCATCCTTTTGTAAAAGTCTAACTATAACTATTTTTATTTTTATTTATTTTTACCTTTTTTTTTATAATCATAAAATTAGCAGTCTGAGATGGAATTTTACGATTCAACTTATGTTTTGAATAGATTCCTTTCTTCTCCAAATCGAATGATTGGAATTTGAGACGAGATTGAGGGCGAGTTCTGGTAGACCGATTTGGGTTTAAGGTAAAAAACTTGCTCCTTTCTCTCTCTTGTTTACTCTCTTTTTTCTCTATTGAAATTAGATTTATTCGATTATCGTTCATGTGGAGATTTGAGTGGTCCTGCTGATTTCACTCTGAATTAGGCTAGTTGGGATTCTGTCTGACTGTATAATACATGTTCATGTAAATTGGAAGCAAATGCAAACCATTTTCTTGGTGATTTTTTTAGCATTGATGCTATAGACGCCGTATTTATTGACATCTTTCCCCATTCGCTTGATAGGATGGGAGCAAAAATGCAGTTTGATAATTACTATTCAATGAGGGATCTTAACCATGATTCGAATGGTATAAGCTGGCCTTTACCTAGAGCAGAAAATAGCTTGCCTAATGGTCAATATCACTACAATGTTTTGCATGATACATTCTCTGGAGCTGATAGGGAACTCATGAAGCAGAAAATCCTGGAACATGAAGCTGTATTCAGGAATCAGGTACTATTTGAGAAACTGTTATTGAGCTTTCCAGGCTTATAATGATTTGATTGACTTAGTAAGCCTTTTTTTGCCTAGTTGTATGAACTACATCAACTCTATAGAGTACAAAAAGAGTTAATGGATGGACTACAAAAGAATGACCAAAACAGTCATAGGACACCTTTTGAGACATCATCATCATCCAGTCCATTGCCGTCTCAAATGACACGAGAAGACGTTCAAAGGCGTAACTCATCGAGCTTTCTCTTTACTAACAGTGCTTGTCGGGATCCTCTAGTTTCAGATCTTGAGTATGTTCCCTCATCTGCTAAAGGGAAGAGTGCGCAATATGGCCCGATAGTGATCCAAGACTCTGCTAGCCCAAGGAATTCTTTGGTCTCTGATGCTAGGCCCTCAAAACTGAGGAAAATGATTGATCTCCAACTTCCAGCTGAGGAGTACATGGACACGGATGAAGTTGAGCAATGTAGGAAGGGGATGAATGATGGTAGTGGTGATAAATCATTTCCAAGTTGTTGTGGAAGTACTAAATCTGTTTTAGCTGACCTAAATGAGCCTCTTGAGCCTGAAGAGACAAACTGTTGTTTCCCAAATCAGGTTCAATTGTCAAAATCTGCACCATCTGAGGTTGTATCATGGAAAACTGAGCACAGGAATATGAACATGACCCAAAACAATTCACATTACAATGATAAGGGAAATGGGCAGAACTGGTTCTTAGCAGTGTCAAAACCAGGTATGATGTTTTAGTGAGTTGTGTATTCTCACTATTATACTTATTTATCTGTTTGATCCATATATCTTCTTTGCTCCCCTCAGTAGGTTGCAAATTCAGCGAGTAACATGGTCTTCATATAATTGCTTAGTCCCTTTTCTTCTTCTTTTTATCTAGATGGAAGCAAAGACAAGGGGAAGCCATATCATCATCAGCCAGGAATTTTTCCGCCAAAAGCGAATGGCAGCTTTGAAATGCTTGACAGAAGCTCTCACTCTGGTTTCATTAACCAAGAAGGACCTTCTAACTCTCATCTGCAATCTTATGTCGCTCACTCTAACTTGGTGAAATCTTGGGACGTTTCTTGGAGGAATTCGAGTAATTGTCTAAACCATATGTCGACATTAGTTCAGAAGACCCCATATCTTGATTCTGATGGATTGTCCAAGAGCTCCCAGCCATCTGCTCCAAGCAATGGCTTTCATGAAGTTTGGTGGTCTAGGAATGGCAAGCCAAGATCCAACCAGGGTTTTGAAACTGAAATGCCAGTAAAAAATGGGTTTTACTATGGCTCTTCATCTGGTGTGTACAAAGACTTGCATGCCAGCTTTTCTAGAGTTGGTCCGGATTTTGTAAACAGCAGTTATAATGATAAGGCCACCTCTGGATCCAGTAATTTCTTGAAGGTAGCAAACTCCTTTGACTTGAACTCGACAGGAGACCTGAATTTGAATGTTCCGGATAAAATGTTCATCTAGTGCACTGCTTGCCAAGCGAGAAGATTCTGTTTCAGCTCTTCCCTGGCTTAGAGCCGAGGCAGCTAAGAAAGAGGCTACAAATACATCTGAGGACAGGAGCACACTTTGTCATCAAGACTCTGTTACCTTAACTTCATGTAGTGCTAAAAAGATTCTTGGGCTTCCCATTTTTGGTGCACGGTTACCCGAGGAACGAGAAATGGAGAGCGAGAACAAAAGAGTATTATTCGACATCAATGTGCCTTGTGATGATCCTGAAGAGTTTGAAAATAATGATGGTCACAGAAACATGATCGATTTGAACTCATGTCTAATGGAGGATGAAGTTCCATCAGAGTCTTCTCATACAAACAACAACATGAAAAACCCCCATGGAGGAATAATAGTAGACTTGGAAGAAGCTCCTGTGAATATTGAAGATGATGAGCAACTTGCCAGAGAGGCAGCAGAAGCTATAATAGATATCTCAACCCCTGCTCCACCTCAGCCACCCGACGAAACCGCCCTTCAATTTCTTGCTGATTTGGCCTGCTCTTTCCCGGACAACAATGACCCTGATTGTGTCTCCAGCGATACGGATTCTTTTGAAGAAATGACTCTGAAGCTGACCGAGTGCTCTGTCGAAGAGTACTTTCCAAACCCGCCAAATTTCGACGCCTTTGGGCAGGGCCAAGCCAGAAGAGGCCAAGCCCGAAGAGGAAGGCAAAGGCGGGATTTCCAGAGGGATATTCTCCCAGGCCTCACTTCTTTAGCTAAGAATGAAGTAACAGAGGATCTTCAGACGTTTGGAGGGCTGATGCAGGCCACAGGCCATGATTGGCATTGTGGGACACGTAGGAATTCTTCCGGAAGAGGCCGGAGAAAGGCGGTGGTGGCAGTTGCTCCACCACCACCTTGTAAATGTTTGACAAGCTGGGGAAAGACGACGAGACGTCCTAGGAGACAACGAGGTGCTCCTCTAGGTGCAAGTAATCCTGCACCCATCCCCTTGACCTTAACAACTTAGAGAATATGGATGAACTTGGTTAATCTGATTTTTATGAAGTTGGCATTGAGATGGATTCAGGGAAAAGGTGGAATGGAGTCTGTATAAAACTTGAAAGCCAGAATTAGCATATGTTTTTTTCACTTCTTCATGGATTTGAGCTTTTACATAAGTACTTGAGTGACTTTGTAAATGTTTCAACTCTGTTAGCCTCTGAAATTGAAGGGCTACATGGTTATACACTTATACATCTGGGTAATGTTAAGCATAATGTGGCCCTTAGCTGATAATTAAGGGCAAGCTATAAGAAGTTTAGGGCTTCTTTAACAGTTGCTGCATTTTATTGATATTGAGTGAGATATTCTTCCTCAATAGCACTCTGTTGTGCTTCAGCTCAGTTCAAATTTCATTATAGTTGAAGCTTAGAAGAGTTTTTTTTTTTTTTTTTTAATGGGTGGTGTTTGAAAATTATGAATTTAAAAGTTATGAAAACTTGATGGGTTTTAAAATTTAGTAAAGCGTTTAATTATACGGTATAATGAATGCTATATGGTGAGTATAAAGAATTGATAAGGTGCAGATCATAAAGAAAGCCAAGAGAAAATGATACTCCAATAACAAGGCGTGATGACGCGTGTACATGGGCGCGTGGCGGGCGAAAGATACCTTTTTGAAAAGATCCTTCTAATTTGTACGCTGCATAGCCATAGAGTTAGAGACAGGACCACTTTCTGAACTTGAGAAAAACGACATGGTTTTTCCACTTTTATAACATCATAACTATATACTAGAGCGGGGGTTACAAATAATATTTAGTCCGACATGTGTCACCTCCTCATTGGTCCGCATCACCTATCTTTATTAAAATAATTTAATTTGTTTAATTGGTTGAAACTTAATTAATTGTAGACACCACATTAGCTTTCTTCTTATCTACTTATTCTCATTTTAATTATTTAGAAAAAAACTACATATGCTAAATTAAAGCAATTATCAAAAGATTTTTTTCCTTGAAAAAATCTATCTATCCAACTACATATGCTAAGTAATTCATGAATGTTTCCAAATGTAATGGGAGTACGTATGCTATACAACAATAGTAATATAATGTATGATACAAATTTAGCCAAATCTTTAAAAAAATCTATCTTTTCCAATCTACTACGCAAACATAAGAGATTTTGTAAACAAAAATATTAATTATAAAACAAAGAAACTTATTGATAAAAATAAGTATTTAGTCTATATATGACATAATTATAATGGTACATTCGATTAAGAGAATGTATTATAACATAAATACTATATCATTAAAATAAATTGCAAAAAAAAATATTATAATATAAATAATATATCATTAAAATAAATCACAAAAAGAAAAATATATAACATAATGTAAGATTTTATATCAAACTATTTTTTTGAATAACTCTATATAAAATAAGTTTTTTGTTAAATCAGACACCGGCACGGCACGGATACTAGTTTATATTACTAAATCATTATTGTATTTTCGGCCCGTGGATACCTATTGATCTTATATTTGTAGTGGGCCGGTGGCCGTCAGATGTTATGCTTTCTGGCTCTTGTCCATTGTTTATTTCGTAATTAGGTTGGTGTGTTTTTATGAGTCACTTTTAGATTAAACCCTTTTCTTTGGAATGATAACCATCATTAGTTGAATAAAATTAGTGCCAAAAAACACTAAAAGAAATCGTGGGAGACTGGGAGGGATTTTTGTTTCTTTTTACATCCATAAATTCACCTTTGGTTATAAAACTCCAAACTTGTGATTTCAGGTCGAATTAGTGGAAAAACCTCAAACTTCGGACACCCCTCTGTGACTTTCGGTATTAGGTCATCTATATTCCCTATTCGGTTGTCAATTGTGAAGCTTGATGTAACATACTCCTTATACTCCCTCCGTTTCAAAATAATTGACCATTTGAACATTGTATATATATTAAGGAAAAATGTTATTCCTATATTACCCATCTCATATAGAGTTAATTAAAAAGTAAATGGATAACCAAACTGTGAAGAGGGTGAACAGAATTGAGGAGCAACAACTAAGCAAACTTAAAAAAAAAAAGTAAAAGAAAACTTGATTTATGAAATATTCACAATAGGTTGAATTGTGACAAATCGAAAGTGGCTTTTGTTCCATCGGCATTTACAACCTCCATTAGTATGTAGCAAATGTTCAGATACAATACTATTGTACTACTTGAAAAAAAAGTCAAGTGCATGACGCAGACCACTTAAAGAATATCATATCATAGGTTCGTATGCACCTTAGTGCACCAATTAAAAGCCCTAGTGCTTGTGGACCGTAATTTACTTGTGTCTTAAGAAGAAGAAGGCCCAAACTAATGGGCCTGATTAATTTTCTCGAATGGGCCTGAATGATCATGAGACGAATCCATGACTTTGCCGACATGGTTATGATATCTTAACAGAACCATTTCAATACGTAAATGAAAATATCTTATCCCTCGTCACTAAAAAACGAAAAAAAAGAAGAAATAATTAAATTTTATTTCATACACAATTTTGTGACCAATAAATGTTTGGTCACCACATCTATATAAACTCATCCATATAGCCCTTATAATCCATTCAAATACCAGCCAACACTAACACAACTCCAAAGTGAGCATGGATAACGCCAAGGACAAGGTGACCGGAGCCGCCCACGATGCAGCCGGAGCTGCCGAGAAAGCCGGAAAGTCGGCCCATGCAGGGCTCACTGATGCCGCTGACAAGACCGGCAAGGCTTTCAACAAGGCGACGGGCCATGAAGACAAAGGTCCCGTGGGAAATACCGTCGACAAAGCTAAAGGTCTCTTTAAGTGATCGAGCGTACAACTGACTAAGACTTTGTGTGTACGTTTCCATGTAATGTGAGTCATGTCATGTGTAATCGTAATGCTCTTTCCTTTTTTAATAACTTGCGTTGTGCACTTGGTGTTTGCTAAGGCATCATTAATATAATTGTGACAACATTTGTGTTTCATATACTAGTTTATGCACTTTTGACCTAATCAAACAACAATTAGGTGTCGCTAAGTGATATATTCCTAACCGCTATTGCGTCCTTCCCGTCTATTTTGCGTTGTAATAATGATCTAATTGCTATTGACCAAACTTAGAAAAAACTCAAAAAAGCAATAGCAGTATTTAAGAAAAACATCTAACAAACTAAGCTACATGTACTCAAATAAAAAATGCAAGTCGCTTAATTTATAAATTGATTGGGATCAAAAGCACCTAAGCTACATGTCAGTAAAAAACATAATTTTCTACCTAGCAAGCATTACTTTGTAAAATTTGTAACAAAAATGGAGTATCGCATAGATAGGATATGTTTTTTATCACGAAAAAAAAAACATAGATATGATATGGAAACTATATAATATATTAAATATTTGAATTGATGAAGTACAAATCAATTGATAATAATTCTAGCTACCAAAAAAAAATCAATTGATAATAAGGCATCAGAACTCAGAAGGAAATACATGGGCGTGTATAGCGACGTTTGATGCCTTTCCAAAAAGATGATTTTAGATTAGACGATGCAAATTAAAGAGATAGAACCACTTTTTGAAATTCACGAAAAATACACCATTTCTCCACCTTTGTAATACTTTGTATTTTTTTTAATCAATTAATATTGTTTTTGGTGATATGGGTAATGAATGAATAAACAACTAAGCGATTAAAAACACAAAAACTACTTCATTTCATTATATTGGGTTTAAACTTCGACCAAAAAAAATATATATTGGGTTTAAATACAATATTATACTTACTGTGATATTAATTGATTAATGATATATGCTATACATTAATTTGTGGGTATAATGTATGTCTTTCAAATTAAAAGTATGACGAATTGACAATGCATGTTTTGTAAACCTCACAATACCTCGATCGCTCCAAGAGTCCAAGATGCCTTATAATTTCAATTTTCAAGTCCAAAACTACCCTTGCCGACATCAAAAATAAATCACAGATATCAACCTAACTTTTTTTAGTACTCCACAAAAGTCTTCTTCGAACTCATCCAAAAAACAAAAGAAATAAACTCTCCAAATTTTTATTCACGGAAAATTCCTGACCAACCAATAATCTTTCTCTACACTTCCTCTATTTAAAGCCAACCCACATACACGTAACAATTCATTCAACTCTATACGTACCTTACAAAAAACACCAACTTGATTGTATAACCAAGCCTCTAGCTAGTGATCAAACATATATGTCGACTGAGGAAGCCTCAAAGCCCACGGTGGCGGCGACAGCCACCGAGCACTTGGTGAGCGCCAAGGACAAGGTGGCCGAAGCAGCCACGGATGTCGCCGGAGCCGCCAAGGAGACCGGAAAGTCGGCTGGCTCGGGGATTGCGCATGGCGCCGACGTGGCCGGAGAATATCTCCACAAGACCCTCCCCACAAAAGATGATGACAAGCCCGTCGAGGAGAAGAAGGAGGCCGCCGGAGGAGTCGGTAGCGTTGTCGGAGATTACGTTGAGAAGGCTAAAGGGCTCTTCAAGTGAGAGCTTAATACTAATTAATTAGTCGGTTGATTAATGTCTAGTGTACGCTTTCATCTAATAATGTGTCCTATGTCACGTGCAACGCTAGCTTTATCTTAACATCATATATTGTGTAGCGTTGTGATGGGTATTGCACTTGTGTTCTCTTTGTTTTCTTGCATGTTGTAAGATTGTGATGATCTTAGAGAGAAGAACGATTGTCTTTCTCGTGAAGTAACAAAGTCTTGTAGCTCAGCTGATGTGAATTCTATTTCTATGAATCAATCAAACATAAACTAACATAAACAACAAATTTTGATGCCTTTTCCACGACGGAGGAAAGTGGGCTCGTAAGCATAATGGGCCGGCCCGGGCGAGATCCAGCCCAATATGTGCTCGCCTAGATTAGGTGATTAACCGAAGATCCAATCTAACGACAGCTACAAAATTGATTGATTTTATGCTTAAATCGCACAGGTAATCAAGCTGTAATACAAGGCCTTGATTATGCTTATCATATATTATTATACTTGGCTAAGCTGTAATACAAGACCCTTAGGTAGGAGACATATAATAGGAAATTTCATAAACAACATAGCACCTAAGCATATGATTAATTAGCGACCGTCTTAATTAATCAAGGCAGGCTGCCACTTATAAAATTCTTGACTTAGTCCTCTTAGACCATGGATGCCATCCTCGGAGATTGACCATTCACAGGGGATTTGCTCCACACAAAAGGAATGCTTGAAGACATTATAGGCAACCCAATGAACCGACCCTTTGTCGCTCGTGCTTCCGCAGTAGAAAAGAGTGGACAAGAAAATACTGGGATGAAACCTGAACTCAAAGTATTCTCCGGCCTTCAACAAATGATCACCTAAGTCGTCGTCCTTTGATTTACAATGAAGGTCAATATCTAATTTGTCTGCCATGTTGTTCGTAATCCTAATATGTGTTTTAGGATTGATAGGATGCAAATGCAAACAAGTGCCTTCCTTTGCTAAGCAAGTTAAGATTGCCCACACAAAGACCAACTTCAACAGCTTCATGATGAAAACAAAAATTGGAGGCCAAGAGAAAAGAGATAAATGAAGTTGTAGTCAAACTACAAGGCAGTTCAAGTTCCTCGGACGGTCCATCTCCTACATATATATACAAGTACGCATTGCACGCATCTTTGATTTTTGGGAAAATATCATTTTTTTCACCAATATTAATTATTTGATGACAAAATCATGGATACATGTATATCATGGTTCATTGGTTCATGAATCTTTGTAACGCTTATCATGGGTCAGTGTAACGCTTTTCATGTGTCAGCGTAACGCTTATCTTTTTTTTTTTGGTTGAGGCAGCGTAACGCTTATCTTAACATTATTGTGTAGCGTTTGTGAATCTTGTGATGGGTATGGACGTATTGTACTTGTTTTTGTAACTCAAAACTCAAAGGCAAGTGGGCCCGTAAACATAACAGGCCAGCCCGGGCGCGGTCCAGCCCAATAGGTGCTTGCTTATGTGGGGTAAACTAATTATATCTGATCAAATGTTAATTTGGATGACTAAGGATTAAGGAGAGCTACAAATTGATAGATTTTATGCTTTAATCGCACAACTAATTGATTTGAATGTTATTGTGTGTGTATGTGTTGAGAGCATCCACGTATCAACTTTAGGGCTTGCTATAGGTCAATCAATTTATAAAAAGGAATATATAGAGAGGTATTTATATCTATTTATCTATCTATCTATCTATTACTATATACTAAAGCGGAAGTAAATTTTACCACCATATTGCGCCACATCACCTCGGCCCCTTATTTAAAAATCTATCTTATTCAGTCTTGATTTTATCATAATCTTATACATGTTTAATTAAGATATTAGTTCTATCATAGAATTTAAGTTGTTTAATTAATAATTATATCCAAATATATAAACCTCTATATAACTTATCATTGTACACATTTAATTAATACATAGATTTATCATAAATCTTTTATTTAAAAAAATATTTTTTTCGTCATAATCTATAAATCATAATCATAATATTTTACCCATTTAATTAAATATCCTATTAACTTTAAATTATTTTTTTTGTAATATTATATATCCAAATATTATTTTTCGTAATTAAACTTATTTATCCCTTTGAAAAATATGTATTTTTTTGGTCGAAGATTTCGAACATCAATTTATATCGAACTAATATACTCAAATATAACTAATTTTGGCTCTATTTTGTATTCAGACTAATGATCAACAAATAAATATTTTTAATAAACTATTTTCTAAAAAAATGAGTGGGGGTTACAACCCCCAATGGATGGGGCATAGGTCCGCCCCTGATCGAAGCGGAGGAACCAATGACGGATGCATGGGTGGGTTGGGATAAGCTCCAATCCACCTTGATTTTTTTTTAAAAAAATAAAATTTATTATTTTGTTGATAAAGTTTGATTTTTTCTAAAAACTTTAAAGCTTAAAGTCTTGTAAGAAGACCAATGATCAATTAAATTTATTCTTTTCTTTATAATTGTATATAATTTCTTTGTTTATTTACTAATGAATTTGTCTTCCTATTATATTTAGAGGTGCTAAACGGGTATGCATGGGTGGTGAACGGGTAAAACGGGTGGCGGGTGATGGGTCGGGTGAAACGGAAATAACGTTTCACTCATATTCGACCCGTCAACCATTTCACCCTCCATCCGCTTTTCTGCGATTGTTCACCCGTATAATTGGATCGGGTGAACAGAGTGGATCGGTCACCCTTGGATAATGTCCAACCCTAATTTTATGATTTAATCGCACAGGTAATAATTACCTGTAATACAAGGCCTTGATTATGCTTATCATATATTATTACTTGGCTAAGCTGTAATACAAGACCCTTAGGTAGGAGACATATAATAGAAAGCCTCATGAACAACATAGCACCTAAGCATATGATAAATTAGCGAAAGGCTAGTCTTAATTAATCAAGGCAGGCTGCCACTTATAAAATTCTTGACTTAATCCTCTTAGACCGTGGATGCCATCCTCGGAGATTGACCATTCACACGGGATTTGCTCCACACAAAAGGAATGCTTGGAGCCATTATAGGCAACCCAATGAGCCGATCCTTTGTCGCTCGTGCTTCTGCAATAGAAAAGAGTGGACAAGAAAATACTGGGATGAAACCTGAACTCGAAGCATTCTCCGGCCTTCAACAAATGATCACCTAAGTCGCCGTCCTTTGATTTACAATGAAGGTCAATATCTAACTTGTTTGCCATGTTGTTCGTAATCCTAATACGTGTTTTAGGATTGATAGGATTAGGATGCATATGGAAACAAGTGCCTTCCGTTGCTAAGCAAGTTAAGATTGCCCACACAAAGACCAACTTCAACAACTTCATGATGAAAACAAGAATTGGAGGCCAAGAGAAAAGAGATAAATAAAGTTGTAGTCAAAGTACAAGGCAGCTCAAGTTTCTCGGACGGTTCATCTCCTACATATATATACAAGTACGCATTGCACGCATCTTTGAGTTTTGGGAAAAATATCATTTTTTTCACCACTATTAATTATTTGATGACAAAATCATTGATACATCATACATGTATATCATGGTTCATTGGTTCATGTGTCAGTGTAACGCTTTTCATGTGTCAGCGTAACGCTTATCTTAAGATTATTGTACTTATTTTAGTAACTCAAAACTCAAAGGCAAGTGGGCTCGTAAACATAACAGGCCAGCCCGGGAGAGGTCCAGCCCAATAGGTGCTTGCTTATATGAGGTAACTAACTCAAGTATCTAATCAAATGTTAATTTGGAGACATCATAGAAGATTTCATAATTCATAAATAACATAGTACCCTAAGCGTATGATTAATTAGCGCCAGTCTTAATTAATCAAGGCAGGCTGCCACTTGTAGAATTCAGGACTTAATCCTCTTAGACCGTGGATGCCATCATCGGAGGCTACCCATTCGCACGGTTTTTGGTCCACACAAAAGGAATGTTTGTCGTTGTTATAGGCCTCCCATTGAACCGATCCTTTGTCACTCCCGCATCCGCAAAAGAAATTAAAGAGTTTCCAAGAACAAATTGGGATGAAACTCGAAATCGAAGTGCTGTCCTGCCTTCAACAAATGCTCGCCTAAGTCGCCGTCCTTTGATTTACAATGAACGCGAATGTCTGACTTGTCTCCGATAGTGTTTGTAATCCTAATTTGTGTTTTAGGATAAATAGAACCACAAGTGCCTTCTTTTACTAAGCAAGTTATGACTGCCCACACAAAGACCAATTTCAACAATTCCATAATGAAAAGGATAAAAAGAGGCCAAGACAAAAGAGATTAAAAAGTTGTAATGAACTTACAAATTACAATGCAGCTCACGTCTCTCGGACGGTTCAGTTCCTATGTGTATATATATATATATATATATATATATATATATATGCAAGTACGCATCGCACGCATCATAGTTTTTTGGAAACATATCATTTTTTTCGCCAATATCATTTGATGACAAAATCATTTGATACATGTATATCATTGTCCATGAATCGTTGTTTTTATTGAATATGATGATTGTATTGATTTTTTTTTGGTTGAATATGATTGTATTGATTTCTTTTCCTTTATATCTTTCTTTGATATAAATCGTCTACATGTACACATTGATGATCCCTTGAGGAGGAAATTTGCCAAAATCTTATCGTTGCAATTTTCATGAATTCGTTTTCACGAACCCTGTACGGTACAGGATCGTCAAATTTTTTTGACGTATTATTGAATTGATAAAGAAATGCATAATAATGTTATTAGAAATTAGGTATTGATATTTTTTTTATCTGAAATCGTTACAAAATTTTGTTAATCTAGAATCTTGATTTAATGTTAAGAATAAATTTAAATTTAAATTTTTTATAATATAACTTACATAAAAAGTATAGATAAAATACAGTCATATTATTTCCAAATATATTTGATTAATAAAAAAAATCATATGTGATACGAAATGAAATCCCAAGTGAAATATTTTTATCAACACATATATTTTCATAGTTACTAAGAGTTTTATTAATTTTATATGATGATACATCAAAAATTAAGTTAATTATGACTTATTTAAATAAATCTCTTAGAAAAATAGACTTGTATTAGTAATAATATTTTTTTAGAAATAAAACGAATACTTTAATAGATCTTACAAAATTATAATTAATTTAATAATAGTAGATTTATAGATCAATATAATTATAAATGAATATTATAACACAAATTTAATTTATATATTTTTAAAATAGTTTTTTTAGATATTTGTAGCTTAAATGATCAGTTTATGGGACAAAAAAAGGTTGGAAAAAAATATTAAGAATGTATCAATATGAGTATAAAAATATAATAAAAACAAAATTTTAGAGTGACAAATAGTTGAAAATGATCGAAATTAAGTGAAAAAGATCGAAATTAGAAAAAGAAGAAGATAGATGATAGAAAATTAATAAGAATAAAAAAGACTTTAAAATAATATTTTAAAGGTTTATTTTCTTAAATAGAGTGAGGTCAAAGTTAACTGAAGGCTCAAAAGGTTTCGACTTTAATATATAGTATAGATGCTCAATGGTGAATAGTTAGCAAGTATATATTTCAACAATTTCTCTGGACTAAAGTCACCAGTCGGATAGGGTTTAGTTTTGAGTCGCGGGGAGAACAACCAATTTTGGTAACCAAAGGAGATGACTCTTATCCAGTAATACAAGACCCTGAGGTAGGAGACATCATAGAAATTTTCATTATTCATAGATATATAACATAGTATACTAATTAAGCATATGATTAATTAGTGGCAGTCTTAATTAATCAAGGCAGGCTGCCACTTGTAAAATTCAGCACTTAATCCTCTTAGACCGTGGATGCCATCATCGGAGGCTGCCCATTCACATGGGTTTTGGTCCACACAAAAGGAATGTTTGAAGTTGTTATAGGCCTCCCATTGAACCGAACCTTTGTCACTCGCGCATCCGCAGAAGAAAAGAGTTTCCGAGAACAAATTGGGATGAAACTTGAACTCGTAGTATTGTCCTGCCTTTAGCAGATGCTCGCCTAAGTCGTCATCCTTTGATTTACAATGAACGCGAATATATGGCTTGTCTCCGATAGTGTTTGTAATCCTAATATGTATTTTAGGATAAATAGAACCACAAGTGCCTTCTGTTACTAAGCAAGTTATGATTGCCCACGCAAAGACCAACTTCAACAGTTCCATAATGAAAAGAATAATAAGAGGCCAAGACAAAAGAGATTAAGAAGTTGTAAAAATCAACTTACAATGCAGCTCATGTCCCTCTGACGGTTCATTCCCTATATATATGCAAGTACGCATCGCACGCATCTTCATTTTTTGGAAAAATATCATTTAAATATAATTTTTTCATCAATATCATTTGATGACAAAATCGTTTTGATACATGTATATCATGGTCCATGAATCTTTGTTTTAATTTATTGAATTTGATTGTATTGATTTCTTTTTCCTTTATATCTTTCTTTTAGATAAATCGTCTGCATGTACACATTGATGATCCCTTGAGGAGGAAAATTGCCAAAATCTTATCGTTGCAATTTTCATGGGTTCGTTCTTCACGTGTATACAATACATGCTCAATGGTGAATAGTTAGCAAGTATATATTTTAAGGCTTAAAACATACATGGCCCCCTGAACTTGCACACATTAGTCATTTTAGCACCTCAATTTATCGGGTATTCACTTTGACACCTGAACTCAATGTTTTGTGACCGATCAGACACCTGAACGCTGATGTGGCAAAAAAAATTGCCACTAGACTGCCACATCACATGCCATATCATTAGTTTAATAAATAAAAAAAAAAACAAAAAATCCCCTAATTAAAAGAATAAAGAAAAAAGAAACAAAAAAAATCCCAAATTAAAATAAAAACAAAAAACAAACAAAAAGCCCCAATTCTCCCTGCGTCTTCTTCATCCAACCCCAAATTTCTCCAACCAAATCTAACCAATTCTTCCTCTCCACCAGCAGCGAGAGTGTCAACGGGCTTGACGACGTAGCTGAGGTAGACGGCGAGGAGGCCGTTGTCGGAGCCGCTGAAGCAGGTGCAGGGAAGGGGGACGGAGAGGGTGAGGCCGACGTCGAGGGCGGAGGGGTCGGGGACGGAGGCGGGGTTGGCCTCGAGGAGCTGGTCGGAGGAGACGAGGCCGGCGTAGACGGAGGAGAGGATGTCGGAGGGGCGTGTACCCCACCATCGCACTGCACGCGTCCGAGTTCGAGCACGGCTCCATTGTCGACTTCGAGCGAACTAGCCTAGCGACGACACCGCCAGTGCCACCGCCACCAGACACCACCACCAGCTCTTCATCTTATTCAAATATGTTTGGATTGGATTGAAGAAAGGTGGGTGGAGGGCTTCACGGCGGCAACAAGGGCGCCGGAGTCGAGGATGGCGAAGTCCACATCGGAGAAAGGGAAGGGGAGTAGGCGGGCCGGGGAAGACTGAGTTTGACCTTGGGCTTACACTTGAAGTTGTGGGGTTAGAAGGTGGGATGGAAGCAGATGCAACAAATTGGGGATGTCGAAGGAAGAAGAAGAGGGGGAATTAGGGAGTTCTGTTTTTGTTTTTGTTTTTTTTGGGTCAAAACATCATTTTTTTTATCATTGTTAAATTGGAATCCTAGCTGGCATTAAATTTGAACATGTCATTAAATTGAATGCTTAGGTGGCATTTTCTTAGCAATTTTTTTTACCACATCAACGCTCAGGTGTCTAATCGGTCACAAAACGTTGAGTTCAGGTGTCCAAGTGAATACCCGATGAATTGAGGTGTCAAAATGACTAATGTGTGCAAGTTGAGGGGGCCGCATATGTTTTAAGCCTATATTTTAACCATTTCTCCGGACTAAAGTCGTCAATCGGATCGCGTTTAGCTCTGAGTCGTGGGGAAAACAACCAATTTTGGGAACCAAAGGAAGCAACTCTTATCCGGTTCTAATTTTGGTTCACCATTTTAAAGAATTAGTGAACCGATGGTTTGACCGATTCCGAAATGGAAAAAACGCATGTTCAACATTTATTGGTCTTGAATCAGTGCAATAATAAACAAAAATAGTAGAACTCAATAAGAAAACTATTAATTAAGTTAGTGATGAAATTAAATAAGCTCATCTTAACATATAATAAATCATCCACTAATTAGATTGGAGAAAGCATACGAATTGTTAGTACACAAAATATACCGTGTACAAGTTTCAACTCCTTCTTCTCTAAGCTTCCTCTCCAATCCTCTTCTCCTTCAATGACCTGCAAAACAATGGACCAAGGGACGAGCGACCCCTAATCCACCTTCGATGCTTAAGTCAGATAGGGCAATGTCGATTGTCGATTAAAGGCGTCAGGCAGAGCGATAGCTTAGAACTTACCAGGCACATGAGCGAATACATGTGTATTTATAGAGGAAGGGGGACAGGTGAAGGAGAGCTAGGCGCGCCTATGGGCCGATCGGCCCACTAGGGTTTCAGGGCACTGACTTGCTCCTCAAGTCAACCAAAATCTTATCCCAGACGAAGATGAGATCCCCCTCCATAAATATTATCCTAATCTAGAGTAACTACCCTATTAAAGGATAAAGCAGAATAAATATGTTAAGCATAATAAATAAGATAGAGAAATAAATGCTAACTAATTGATATGGAATCATGCCCGCCTACAATTGCCCTCTCCGGAGCCCACATACTCGTGTACCATGCACTATCCCGTGTATGGGGACCGTAGTCAAGCGGTGAGTGGCCATGCAGATTAGGTACTCTTATTCATATATTCTTACATTCGTACATTCGTATATTCGTTGGCCAAACGCGTGCGAATAACGCGTGACCTGCGTAACACGTGTGATGGCGTACACACGGCGCCAATCCTCCCATGACTCAAGTGCTCGATTCTCTATGCCGGAAAAACAAGTTAAAATCATGAAAAACATGTAAAAACAATTCTCGGGGCGTCCCCCAAATGAAATCGTTTTGTAAAAAAGATCCATTTAAAAAAGTGGCGCCATTGCCAGCATATCGAATCTTGCACTCTCATCATGGGTGACCTTTCTTTTTCGCAGCCATTTTTTAAGTGCAAAGCACTAGCCCATATGCCCCCGTCCTAACACCTCAGCCATAACACATGGGCCCTTCCGAGCCTTGCCATTATCGGGATGCGCTCCCCATGGCCAATCGAGGCATCGTGTTGCCAACTCGGAAGGTTCGTGGCCCTCGTGGGTGTGCGCACCGCAACATAACCCACTTAATGGCGCTCCGTAGGATACTCGGCATATCTTGGCGGTTTCCCGCAATTTCTCTATGAAAGCAATCTCTTTCATAGGAGGGTCGGTTGTCCCTTCGCATGGGACATACCCCTTTTCGTACTCAGGTTCGTGCCCGATTTTGAGCCAATTGGAGCGAGTTTCCAGCATTGGCTCTTGAAGAGGAAGGATAGCACGCTTTCTAAGCTTTCCAAGACATCTTGAATCGTCCCGATCGGACAATCGTAGCTCCCGAACGAGCCTGCACAATGCAGCAGTGCGTTGCTGTCACGAGAGCAAGACTGCTCTGTTTTAGGCTGCGGTTTCGGGCCGGTTGAAGTGCGATTTGGGTCTGGACGTCAAGAGAAGACTTGTAGGTGGTTTCTTCAGCTTTCCAGCGACATAAAGCTCGCCATCTTTCGACCTCTCTAACTCCCGAACGAAGAGCTAGAGGCAGGCTTCCCTGTTCTGCGCTTTCTGCAGGACAGCAGCCTTTGGACGTCCTTTTGACCCTTGTCGAGAGAGTTTCTGGGGCTGACGTCTAAAGATGACTCGAAGATTGCTCTTTCCTCTTTCCATTGATGTATGGATCGTCCGATTCCGGTGCGTGTAGCTCCTGGACGATTAGTCGGAAGTTTGCCTCGCCATCCCGTCCGTGAAACAGGGTGCGGTTTCTTGCGGCGCGATTTCGACCCGGATGCAGCGAGTGTCCGGTTCTGATGTGTGAACGAGAAACGTAGCAGTCAGAGTCTACTTTCCAGCTTCTTGAATCATCTCGTTCCGACCACCGTGGAGCTCATACGGACTATTACAGCGTCGTAGGTTCCGCGTTGATCGTTGAGCGGCGATCAAGCCCTTCGACCCCATGAGCCCGATCTCTTGCCCCGGTGGGCTCCGAGCCTTCACAAGATCCAACACTTGCTTCGTCGTGCCCCTGCGTAGGGCGCCTCGTCGGGCTCGGTTGACACCATCTTGACGGAATCGGGTCATTCGGATCCTGCGAAGGAATTAGGGTTTGCACTCGGGTACCCGTGATCGTAGCCGACGATCCTCATCCGCTGCTGGGCCCGCGCTCGCGGTGGCGCTTGCTTGCGAGTCCCTCTTTATTCATCGCCCTACCTGTTGGACCCTGGCCTAACAGCCCACAAAGTTCTCTAGCGCGGCCCACACGAAGCCCAGCGGAGACGAGGTTCTAGAAGGCAGTCCGAGTAACGAGTTACGAAATCAACATATTTGCCCGCCAAGATATAAGATAGACGACAATTCTATCTTATAAGGGTTCCTTTTATCTTATGTAAACGAAATTATATCATATCTAGGGAAATTCTATCTAGTAAATGCGTATCTATCTAGTTAGTACTCTATCTTGTAAACACTCTATCTTCTAGGCATCCCCTATATATACAAGGGGAGGGTCATGCATTGTACACATTATCATTCATGATACACACATTGACGTTTGCACACGTCCATACACGACATACACATTCACACATGATCATACACGATCAATCAATACAAAATACATATGTCTTTTCACAAATTCTTTCGTTCGTATTGCTTAGTTCAAGCCCGATCTAGGCCAAGGGGTCACCAATCTTGCTTGGTAGATTTCTGGCTCTAACAATTTGGCGCCCACCGTGGGGCACAGAATTTGGCAAATCATGAACGAAAGCAAACAACTTTCGATACAATCGACATCGTATACTCGTTTCTACACGACCCAACGACTCTACAACCAGAGAGCGATCCCGGGTTGCGCCGCCAAACCTACCGGAATGGCGAACTGCCCAGATCGCACGACGCCTGGATAGAAGACGAAGAAGTTATTCCAAACGAAAGCAGGCAACAACAAGAATCAAAACAATGTTGGAAACACCCAGCACAAAAAACAATAGGAGAAAGCTCGGGGCGTACAAGGTGACTAGTGATCGACGCCATCCAGAGATTCTCCAGCAGAAATCAAAGCTACATCAAACGCTTCCACACCGGAGACAACCAGTCAGAGATCCTAGACACAATCGAAGTTTTTACACACGATCGGAGTTTCTACACACGATCAGAGTTTCTACACGCGATCGGAGTTTCTAAGACGGAGTATCTAGATGCGATCGCAGTTTTTACACGCAATCGGAGTTTCTCAACGAGAGAGCTAGCTACGACACCCATCTAACTGTCTTACTTGGAGAGCTAGTCAATCCAGTTGATTGCTGGATTGCTTCCAGATACTTCTAGAAAAATCACAGAGGTTATACCTTGATGATCGCCAAAGAAACATCTAGAGGGGTAGAGGCTCCGACGCCATACCTTGGAGAAATACAACGCGAAACCAGCCCGGACACAACCATGATGAATCGACCTAGACGACACTTCTAGAGTCAGAATCACGTTCCAGTCCTTCATACACTGGTTTCCTCGTTCCTTTATCTCGCAACTCATTCTATACTTTTATTTTGCTGAAAGATCATCTCTCTTTCTTACAAGCATCGATCTTTTACGCTCATACATATTTACTGCTCACTAGTCTTAATTACTAGATACAATGATAAATCGCTTGATCGGAACACGATTAATTGATCTATGTTTTTGAGGATATTCTAAGACTCCTCCTAGACTAATGTTTTACATTTACTCTTATGCCCGAGAGACAGGAACCCCACATACGGGAATTCACGACCTTTTGTGACAGCAAAAGATCCGTGCCCTCAGGTTATGCGACACCTAGATGACCTAGCAAGATTTCCACATCTTCAATGCTCAGGTGGAATACTTACACATCGACTACGCAAGAAAGGCTCGTGCCAGCACCAGGCACTGGTTATCCACAAAACTTCAAAGTTCACAAGAAAGTGGTACACTATTCACCCAACTTTGCATTCTAGATAACAGTTCTTGCATTTAGCATTAGTTGAAACACTATTGTTCTTTCCTTTCTTTGCAATTCCTTCGGCATATTACATACTTGAAGATTGTTCGCAAACTTAGCATGGGCAGTGTCGTGCAAAAGCCAGCACGACACAAAGTCTTCCCCCCTAGGGTACCTACCCAGTAGTCCTGATCAGACTAATTACGGGTCACAACGTTATTGCGCAAACTTATCCTACCAGGCAGCCCCCCTGGAACGGTTACAAAACTTATCCTACCAGGCAGCCCCCCTGGAACGGTTACAAAATACATCCTACCAGGCAGTCCCCCTGGTATGATTACAAACGCATGTTCCCGCAAATCACGCGGAAGATATCCCGCAAATCTCGCGAGAAAGGATATAATAGGCCCATAAGTTAACCTAGGCATTTATCGCCAGATTATCCTACAAATCTCGTGGACCTAACGGTTAGGCCCATAAGTTGACCTAGGCATTTATCGCCAGTGTTGCAAATCTCGCAAGGCAAAATTCGCACGAAACAATGGATCCATAAAACATATCCTACCAGGTAACCCCCTGGGACGGTTACAAATTATCCTACCAGGTAACCCCCCTGGGAAGGTTACAAATTATCCTACCAGGCAGTCCCCTTGGAACAGTTACAAGACACACCCTACCAGGCGGTCCCCCTGGTACGGTTACAGAACAAAATATCAAACCAGGCTGTTCCCCCTGGTATGATTGCGAGAACAAAACGGCTCTACAACCTAGATAACCTATCAACGGTTGACATCTTGAGCTAACGTTAGCACGTCGTACAAACAAGCTTGTTTAGTGATATCACAACAACGACCGCTGAGACGCACTAAAGGACTCTGTCACAAACGCATGCACCGCTCGAGCAAATACACACGTAAGTCTCTAAATATAATCTCTAGAGATCGACTACCCTTTTCTAGATACGGTACCTAGAATACATACCCATCCTAAAAGCATCCGCGATCACGTAAGTCGGGTACGAAGTGACTCCCTACCAGGCAATCCCCCTGGGACGGTTATAAACACATCCTACCAGGCGACCCCCCTGGAACGGACACAAACACATTCTACCAGAAGGTTTCCCCTGGTATGAATCCCACCTTACTAGGAGGTTTCCCCTAGTACGAATACAAAAAGTATCCTACCAGGCAGTCCCCCTGGAATGGTTACTAACACATATTACCAAACAGTTTCCTCTGGTATGAATTCACATACATATTACCAGGCAGTTCCCCCTGGTATGGTCGCAAGAACATCTAACCAGGCAGTTCCCCCTGGTACGATTTAGATACTGACAAAGCTCTAGAGCATACTCACATCGAGTAACCACTATTGCGGGACGCCGCATCACACTTGCGTCTGGGGTACAATCCTAGACCAAACTTACAAAAACACTTTTGAAACATGCATCGACCCACACCCTGCCATCAAAGAACGAGTGTACCGTTCAACAAAAGACAAAAGCGAAGCAATCATTTCTAGATACATACTCTAGAGATACACCTCTCTGCTTCGAAATAGGAACCATTAGACATGGCTTGCCTATATTATTGAAAGGTGATCGTAATACTGATTAACCTTCTCATTACTACGACATCAACTCGCTCCATACAACTAGAAGACGATACAGTAAAACAAGACCGAACGGTCACTTCTAGGTACGGTATCTAGAACACATCTTTCTCGAGTCGCTAGACTCAGTATACTTACTTACCCAAGACGATGGATTTTGACATCTATCAAGTTTCCGGTTGATTAAGACAAGCGCCATGGAAACACCCTTGGCGAAACATAGATGGTCGCTTCTAGTCTAAGCCTATACGCTAAGACTCTAAGACCATGAAGTACTTTTTGAGTGTCACGAAACACACATACGCATCAAAGCATAGACGGCCATACAGAGGGCCGACATGGTTAAACATGGAATCCAAGATACATGGGGTATGGAGCATCACCCCACAACGCAGGGTATGGTATTGGTACCACACACCAGGAAGTACCTCATCAACATCAACAAGACGAAGTTATTACCAGACAGAAACAAGTGCTAGCAAAGAAGACCATAAACAAAGCTACGCAAAAGAGTTCTCTCAAGCAGAAGGCTTACACTTCTGGTTCTCGTATCAAGAACGCAAACCCAGACAGGGGTACGTAGAAACTCTTACAAGGTGAAGACATCACAACACCGCTACAACGAAACTTCTCAACTTAAAGATGCAACACACCACGGGGTCGACTCAAGACCAGTGTTCTAACACACGGAACAATAACAACACAAGGGTACTTGAATTCAGAGATCTACGACTGCTAGCCGGTTCTTCTGGATCAGCAAACTGGAAACCATTGAAGTACTCCCATCCTAGCTGATCATCTCTGACCTAAGACAGGGGTTCGAGTACATTCTAGGAAGCCTCAAACGACATTATATTCGCTATTCCGTCTGGGGTGCATTTGCAAGAGACAAGGTCTTACAAAAACTCCTAGTACTGGGGTAGAGATACATAGCAACGTTGTTCTAATATACAATTACGTCCTAGTAGTCATCCTCTCCATCAGCAGAGTCTCAAGGAAATACTCACGGCGAGACTTCATCTGATACTAAGCAACCACGACGACCACTACATTGACCAAACACTAGGTCATCTTCACAGTTTTTCACAACTTTACTTCCCAAGCGTAGTTCAACTCATCGAGTACTCGCTAGCTGACGTAGACAATCTCCGATGCAAACATGCGAAACCAACCAGTTTTGCTACCTTAGAGAGTCGCTTCAAGACGCAGTTTTCGAGACATAAGCTTTCACGCTGAGACATATTCTTCAGTTTCTTAAACGTCTACCAAGAGTGTTCAACTCTAGAATCCTCTTTGACGATGGTTCTAGACAAGTCAACAAGGCTTTAAGACAGCAAAGACTTCGACGATACATTACGAATCGGCTTCCAACTCCATAGTGGGTCTGGATTTACAACCCGATCCGGGGGTATTGTTGGACCCTGGCCTAACAGCCCACAAAGTTCTCTAGCGCGGCCCACACGAAGCCCAGCGGAGACGAGGTTCTAGAAGGCAGTCCGAGTAACAAGTTACGAAATCAACATATTTGCCCGCCAAGATATAAGATAGACGACAATTCTATCTTATAAGGGTTCCTTTTATCTTATGTAGACGGAATTATATCATATCTAGGGAAATTCTATCTAGTAGATGCGTATCTATCTAGTTAGTACTCTATCTTCTAGGCATCCCCTATATATACAAGGGGAGGGTCATGCATTGTACACATTATCATTCACGATACACAGATTGACGTTTGCACACGTCCATACACGACATACACATTCACACATGATCATACACGATCAATCAATACAAAATACATATGTCTTTTCACAAATTCTTTCATTCGTATTGCTTAGTTCAAGCCCGATCTAGGCCAAGGGGTCACCAATCTTGCTTGGTAGATTTCTGACTCTAACACTACCTGCGCTCGCGGGCCTGCCACCGCGCCCGCGGTTATTGTGCAGTTTGCTCTTGGCGATGAGTGACGACTCGTGCGGTGTGATCGGCTCCGATCCGTCCTTCGTGGATGCCCGTCTTTCCTATCTCTCCGCCGATCACAGATGTCGATCTAGGGCTTTTCTCGACTCATTCGTACGAGCTCGCGAATTGTCGGGTATGGTCTCGGCTCCGCGCACCGCGGTCGCCGCTTTGCCCCAGCAAAGGGACCTTGCTTGTGACCACTCTAACGTCCGCGCAGACGTTCGTGGTTTACCATCACGAATTCAAGATTGGAAGTGTAGGTCAATGGTCCTACCAAATCTCGAAGCGGTGTCTTGATGATTTGCACGATGGTCAAGGATATCGATTGATCCTCCAACCCTTTGGCTCGAATTCTGGACTGTGTTGTTCGTGCCCAGTTTCGACCGACTTCGAGTAGGATTCTCGCTTCGACTTCTGAAGATAATTTGTAGTTTATCTCTTCCTCTTTCCGGCGATATGCGGATCGTCCAAATCCGATAAGCGTAGCTCCTTGAAAGTGAGTCGGAAGCACGATCGGTAATCCTGTCAATCGCTGACCCGCGGTCGCGGGTGAGGGACCCGCGGTCGCGGTTCGCCCCAGAACAGAGGTTACGTTCTATGGAGCGAAGCCGCGCCCGCGGTTCTGCCCCGGACTGCGATCGCGGGACCCCGGACCGCGCCCCGCAGGTCCAAGTGTCCGATCCCGAAATCCTCTTCCGAACTCGCGCCGAGTTCGTTACGACGTGGGCCCGCGCTTGCGGGACCCTGAACCGCGCCCGCAGGTCCAATCGTTCAATCGTTTAGGGTTTCGTCGATGGCGTGACCCGGCTTGGTTGAGGTAACAGATCGGACCGACCGCTCGCCCGTCCCGGGCTCTAGCGATCGATTCCGTATACTCATACGTATATGCTCATACGTATATCCCTGCGTTACGTGTTTCGGTTTCCCGGGGCCAATCCCGGCCGTCCTTCATCGGCACGGGCCGCTCGGCCTCTGTGTATACGATGCTGTTGATCATCGACCTTAATTTGCACTGATTCATCGTATACGTACGCACACACACAGTACTTACTTTTGTGCTAATTAATTCGAACGTGATCAATTTACATATACGCAATTGTGAATTGGGGTTAATCCACCAATTTGCACTAGTTTTGTACGTACGCTCGTACGTAGATCCTCATGTATATGTGAACATGGAGTCTCTCTCGTCACGTACACGTGACGGTCATTAGAGTTGCCCCCAATCTAGGGTTTTCATTGGATCGATAATCAACAATGAATTTTGATTAGGGCAACCTCTTGGATCGACAATCCAAGGTCCGATCGTGATGTGGTCTATCATCCCGAGCGAGTATCGGGTTCAACGCGCGTTGGATTCGTTCTCCGAGCGAATTTCGGAGATCGCACGTTCTGGCCTCGACCCGCGGTCGTGGGTGGCGATCCGCGGTCGCGTGTTGTGAAGCCGCGGTCGCGGCTCTTGAGCTGCCGAAAGCGAATCGCGCGATTCGCCTGGCGCGATTCGCCTGGCGCGATTGCCCCAGGGTTGTCTCGCCGGTTCGTCCGGCGGCTGTCTCGATCCGGGCTCGTGGACAAACGATCCATAGCCTCCTCAGATCGGTTCTCGTAGGGAAAAGAAAGACGAAGGTCGAAAACCTAGTTCTTCCCCACAGACGGCGCCAAATGTTAGTACACAACATATGCCGTGTACAAGTTTCAACTCCTTCTTCAATGACCTTTTTCTCCAAGCTTCCTCTCCAAGCCTCTTCTCCTTCAATGACCTGCAAAACAATGGACCAAGGGACGAGCGACCCCTAATCCACCTTCGATGCTTAAGTCAGATAGGGCAATGTCGATTGTCGATTAAAGGCGTCAGGCAGAGCGATAGCTTAGAACTTACCAGGCACATGAGCGAATACATGTGTATTTATAGAGGAAGGGGGACAGGTGAAGGAGAGCTAGGCGCGCCTATGGGCCGATCGGCCCACTAGGGTTTCAGGGCACTGGTTTGCTCCTCAAGTCAACCAAAATCTTATCCCAAACGAAGATAAGATCCTCCTCCATAAATAATATCCTAATCTAGAGTAACTACCCTATTAAAGGATAAAGCAGAATAAATATGGATAGCATAATAAATAAGATAGAGAAATAAATGCTAACTAATTGATATGAAATAATGCCCGCATACACGAATTAATAAGTTAAAATATATGTGATCCAAACATACCCTAAGTTCGGGAAGATGGGTGCTCCTCCAAAGGGGTGACCTGAGAACACAAAGCACACTAGCAAATCGTGGTTGAAGCTAGCTGAAGCCTTGTGTTCTCATTGTCACTCCTCCGGTGGTGCACCCACACACTCATCGGCCATGCCCACATTCATTGGTATCGTAATTCATCGATTTTGCGAGGTGGATATTTGTACATGTTCAATGTGGTCACTATGTCAGCATTAACCCACCTCATGTCGTCATACTCGGACTGGACACTAGGTCGAAACGATCTCATCTAATATATCTATGATGCCATTTTTTTTTTTTTTTAATAATGAGCATTAAAGTATAGTTATTTTTCTCTTTTTTCCCCGTATTATATAGAAATCATGGCTCGTTCGGTGACGCTACATTTCCATTAACCCGTGCATGTCGTAGGCATGGCATGATTCGTACTCCGATCCTTGTGGTTTGTGAATATATGAAGTATTATTTCAAGGTTTTGTTTGTATTTTGTAAGTGTATGAATTGTTGTACACTACGGATTATCTTTATATAAAGTGTTAGTACACAAAATATGCCGTGTACAAGTTTCAACTCCTTCTTCAATGACCTTCTTCTCCAAGCTTCTTCACCCAGCCTCTTCACCTTCAATGACTTGCAAAACAATGGACTAAGGGGCGAGCGACCCCTAATCCACCTCCGATGCTTAAGTCAGTAAGGGCAATGTTGATCAAAGGCGTTAGGCAGAGCGATTGCTTATAGCTTACCTTTCACATGGTATACATGTGTATTTATAGAGGAGAGGGACAGAGAGGGGGGGCGCGCCTAGGGTTAGGACGATGCCTTGCTCCCTAAGTCAACCAAATATTCTATCCCAGGCGAAGATAAGATTCTCCTCCATAAATAATATCCTAACTAGAGTAACTACCCTATTAAAGGATAAAGCATAATAAATATGGATAGCAAAATAAATAAGATAGAGAAATAAATGCTAACTAATTGATATGGAATTATGCCCGCCCACAATTGCCCCCTCCGGAACCCTATACTCGTATACCCCGTACTATCCCGTGTATAGGGGCCGGAGCTTAAGCGGTGAGTGGCCATGCAGATTAGGATGCTCTTATTCGTATATTCGTACATTCGTACATTCGTATATTCGTATATTCGTATATCCGTATATTCGTATATTCGTATATTTGTACATCCGTATTTCATAAATACGGGATCCGTGCAACTCCTACGCATGCGTATCGTAGGGCCTTCATTGGTCAAACGCATGCGTCCACGCGCGACCTGCGCCACACGTGTGATGGTGCACACACGGCGCCATTCCGACCCTGAGTCGAGTGTTCGGTCCCCCGTGCTAGAAAAACATTTGAAATCAAAAAGATATGAAAAAAGAGTTCCCGGGATTTTTGTTAAAGACAAAGTCGTTTGAAATGAGAATAAACAAAAAGAAGACAAAACAGGCGGCGCGCCGTTACTAGCATGATGATCCTCGCACTTTCCTCAAGGGTAGAATTTTCTTAACTTCGCTATATTCCATGTGCGCGGCACTGGTCGACCATCCAAGTGCTTCAGCACGTATGCTCCCGTCCTAACACCGCAGCCATAACACACGGGCCCTTCCGAGCCTTGCCATTATCGGGATGCGCTCCCCATGGCCAATCGAGGCATTGCGTTGCCAATTCGGAAGGTTCGTGGCCCTCGTGGGTGTGCGCACCGCAACATAACCCACTTAATGGCGCTCCGTAGGACGCTCGGCACGTCTTGGTGGTTTCCCCCTTGCACCCACCGCGGTCGCGGCCTGGTGACCTGCGGTCGCGGCCCGGCGACCCGCGGTCGCGGCCTAGCGACCCGCAGTCGCGGCCTCGCGCTCGCGGTGTGCCGCCCGTGCTTGCGGTTCGTTCTATAGGACTAATCAAGGCTCCTCGGGGGTTCCCCGCGCCCGCGGCTCCCGGTCCCGCGCCCTCGGCTCTCGTTGCCGGATTCGAACCCAATAGCGTGTTTCGAGGTAGTCAAGGCTGGTCTTTCGATGTCGTCTCGCTGATCCTGCCGTCAAACTTGAATGGGTAGGGAATCGCGTAACAGAGTCGGTTGGTACCAGTCTTTTGATGTCGGCTCTGGGCATGTAAGTTGACGTCATACTGCCCCCGCTCGACAGACCATCCCGCGACTCTTTCTGGGAGACCCGATTTTGACAGCAGAGATCGAAGCGGATGGTGTCGTAGTGTTGGTTCCGGGTGCGTAAATTGACGTCTTACGCCTCCGCTTGATGGACCGCCTGATGACTCTATCGAAGAGGTTCGACTTTGTCGGCAGAGATTGGAGCGGGTAAGCGGTTACCACAGGAGTCGGGCGCTCGACCACGTAAGACTTGGAGTCCTTACTTCGTTGTGGGCACACCGTCATTCCGGGGGGCGCTTGGGACTCACAGGTTCGTACCCGATTTCGAGCCAATTGGAGCGAGTTTCCAGCATTGGATCCTGAAGACGAAAGGTAGTATGCTTTCTAATCTTTCCAAGACATCTTGGATCGTCCCGATCGGACAACCGTAGCTCACGAACGAGTCTGCATAACAAAGCAGTGTGCTGCTGACACTAGAGCGAGACTGCTCTGTCTTAGACTGCGAGTTCGGGCCGGTTGGGGTGCGATTCGGGTCTAGACGTTAAGGGAAGATTTGTAGGTGACTTCTTCAGCTTTCCATAGATGCCAAGCCCGCGATTTTTCGACGTCTCCAGCTCCCAAACGAGGGGCTAGAAGCAGGCTTCCCTGTTCTGCGCGTTCTGCAGGACAGCAGCCTTCGGACGTCCTTTTGACCCTTTTCGAGAGAGTTTCTGGGGCTGTCATCTAAAGATGGCCTGAATATCGCTCATTCCTCTTTCCATTGATATATGGATCGTCCGATTCCGATGTGTGTAGCTCCTGGACGACTGGTCGGAAGTTTGCCTCGCCATCCTGTTCGTGAAACAGGTTGCGGTCTCTTGCGGCGCGATTTCGACCCGGATGCAGCGAGTCTCCAGTTCTGATGTGTAAACGAGAAACGTAGCATTCGGAGTCTACTCTCCAGCGCTTTTTGAATCATCTCGTTCCGACCACCGTGGAGCTCACACGGACTACTACAGCGTCGTAGGTTCCGCGTTGATCGTTGAGCGGCGATCAAGCCATTCGACCCTATGCGCCCGATCTCTTCCCGTGATATTGCTCGTTGGTCCCGCGACATCCCTCAGCCCGACCGCCTCTCTCGTTCCGCGCGCACCGCTCTGGTGGGCTAGCGAGCTATCATGGTCATGCGAAGGCTCTTGGATGTGAAGGGACGAACGATCATGCTCACGATCTCTTGCTCCGGTGGGCTCCGAGCCTTCCCAAGATCCAACACTTGCTTCATCATGCCCCTGCGTCGGACACCTCAATGGATTGGACCAACCGTTCGCCCGCACCGGGCTCTAGCGATCGATCGCGGCGTGAGGACCGATGGGCGCCGTCGCAAAGGATCGGACCGACCGCTCGCCCGCACCGGGCTCTAGCGATCGATTGTGTTGTGTGGACCAATGGGTGCCGCCGCCCCTACGTGATCCGGCTCCCTGTATTACGGCTCGATCGGTGGCGTAGAACGGACCAGGAGCCGGGTGAAGGGCTCGACTGGGCCGGAGGCGTACCGCGCGCTCGTCCGCAGCGCGGGGTCAAAGAACTCGATTTCTGGACTGCGCTGTTCGTGCCCAGTTTTGACTGACTTCGAGTAGGATTCTTGCTTCGACCTCTGAAGATAATTTGTAGCTTATCTCCTCCTCTTTCCGGCGATATGTGGATCGTCCAAATCCGACAAGCGTAGCTCACGGAAAGTGAGTCGGAAGCGCGATCGGTAATCCTGTCAGTCTCCGACCCGCGGTCGCGGGTGATGGACCCGCGGTCGCGGCTTGCCCCAGAACAAAGGCTACGTTCTCTGGAGCGAAACCGCGCCCGCGGTTCTACCCCAGACTGCAATTCTTCGCGAGCTCCTCCTCCCTCGCCGCCTTGCCTGTGTCTGCCACCGCGCTCGCGGTTATAGTGCAGCTCGCTCCTGGCGACGAGCGAAGACTTGTGCGGTGGGATCGGCTCCGATCCCGAGACCCTCTTCCGAACTTGCGCCGAATTCGTTACGCCGCGGGCCCGCGCTCGCGGGACCCTGGACCGCGCACCGCAGGTCCATGTGTCCGATCCTGAAACCCTCTTCCGAACTCGCGCCGAGTTCGTTACGACGTGGGCCCGCGCTCGCAGGGCCCTGGGACCGCGCACCGCAGGTCCAATCATCCAATCGTTTAGGGTTTCGTCGACGGCGTGACCCATCTCTGTTGGGGTAACGGATCAGACCGACCGCTCGCCCGCCCCGGGCTCTAGCGATCAGTTCCGTATGCTCATACGTACATCCCTACGTTACGCACATGCGATTGTGATTAGAGTTGCCCCCAATCTAGGGTTTTCATTGGATCGACAATCAACAATGATTTTTGATTAGGGCAACCTCTTGGATCGACAATCCAAGGTCCGATTGCGATGTGGTCTATCATCCCGAGCGAATATCGGGTTCGACGCGCATTGGGATCCGTTCTCCGAGCGAATTTCGGAGTTGGCGTGTTTTGACCTCGACCCGCGGTCGCGGGCGACGGACCCGCGGTCGCGGGTGGCGATCCGCGGTCGCGGGTGGCGATCCGCGGCTCTGGGGCTGCGGAAAGCGAATCGCGCGATTCGCCTGGCGCGATTGCCCCAGGGTTGTCTCGTCGGTTCGTCCGGCGGCTGTCTCGATCCGGGCTTGTGGACAAGCGATCCATAGCCTCCTCAGATCGGTTCTCGTAGGGTTTACGAAGGTCGAAAACCTGTTCGTTCCCCACGGACGGCGCCAAAGGTTAGTACACAAAATATGCCGTGTACAAGTTTCAACTCCTTCTTCAATGACCTTCTTCTCCAAACTTCTTCACCCAGCCTCTTCACTTTCAATGACCTGCAAAACAATGGACTAAGGGGCGAGCGACCCCTAATCCACCTCCGATGCTTAAGTCAGTAAGGGCAATGTTGATCAAAGGCGTCAGGCAGAGCGATTGCTTATAGCTTACCTTTCACATGGTATACATGTGTATTTATAGAGGAGAGGGACAGAGGGGGGCGCGCGCCTAGGGTTAGGGCGATGCCTTGCTCCCTAAGTCAACCAAATATTCTATCCCAGGCGAAGATAAGATTCTCCTCCATAAATAATATCCTAACTAGAGTAACTACCCTATTAAAGGATAAAGCATAATAAATATGGATAGCAAAATAAATAAGATAGAGAAATAAATGCTAACTAATTGATATGGAATTATGGCCGCCCACATAAAGCAAGGGCAATTCCGGTCCTTCAATTTTAGGGTGTCTTTGTTGGTATTTGAAGGTTAACTTTTTCGGATTGGCATAAATAATAATGTTGTAAGATTCGTTTGCTTTGTAACCTCAAGTCAAGAAGTAGCTTTGCGATTCTCGAAGATGACTCAATTTAAATGAACTCGTTTGGGTAGGACTTGACTCATGAGATGCCAGGAAAAACAGAATGATAACTCAACAATAGAAGCCAACATGATGGTGGTGAAAGAAGCGTCTCAAAATGATGTTTGTGAGTGTTGTTATAACAGCACCTCTAAAAGGGAGGTTATTTTTAACATTTAGATTGGATAATTCGGGTATGAATTGAGGTATTTCATAAATCGATATCCTATTAATTTGGAGTACCAAATACAATGACTTTAATCAATCCAAGCTAAAGATGGACACAATCAAACGAGAGCTAATTTTAAGACATCAACTGAAACTATTGTTAATCTCAAGAGCACAAAACCTAATTTTCTCTAAATGTAAACAATGAATCGGTGAAGTTGGGGAGTTGCTCTACTTGTTTCGGTTGAAGCTTGAAAGTGAGTACTAACTACTTGGTAAGATTCTGGTAAAGCCCATGTTTAAGAACAGGCGCCAAATGAAAATGGGCCTGGGCTAGGCCCAATGAATGTCTTATTCATTGCCACACTTGGCAAACTCCAACGACCTACAAGGCTACACCTGTCATGTCTTACTATCATACAAGATTGCAAGCCCATGCCAAAAACGTACCTCAATTATTAACGAACACGTTGTTTGCCGACAATCTTACAACGCAACATTATCATCGACCATACTTTATCTAAAAGTAACAAAATATCTTCTCCCACTCCCAATCAAAACTTATAGACCAACACAATTTTCATCTATATAAACTCATCAACACATCTCAAACCGATCACCCAACTGCCAAATAACTAACACTCACTCATCCAAAACCCTAGCTAGCCTAGCCGATCATCATGGAGGAGGAAAACACTAGGCCCACCGGCGACCACCACGGGCACAAGCCGGCGTCCACGACGGAGCTCATGGAGAGCGCCAAGATGGTGGCCGGCGCCGCCCAATCCGCCGCCGGCGGGAAGATGGACGGCGTCGACAAGGCTAGGGTGGCCGGAGCCGCCGAGGACCTTCTCGAAGCCGCCGAAAAGTACGGGAAGTTGGAAGGCTCGGCCGCTGGGACGTACGTTGACAAGGCCGAGGATTATCTCCACAACTACCACTCTTCTAACTCTCCGGCCACCGGAGCTCGACCGGAAGGTGAAGGCCACACGCCGGAGACCGGCGAGCGGCGTGAGGAGGCGAAAGAGGAGAAGGAATCTGGAGGTGGAGTTGGATCTTATGTCAACATGGCTAAGGGTTTCTTCAAGTAAACGTAATATAGTTTTAGTGTACGTTTCTTTACTTATGTAATAATGTGTAACGCTTTTGTACACTTTTGTTGTGTTCTGTGTTTTATTGGTGTGTTTATTTGTGAGGTGTGTACAATCTAGTACTTTGTATTAATCTTTATCTTCCTTGTTCGTATGAGCTTTAATTATAAAGGATACCTTTGATACGTATTTGTTGTGGTCCTAAAATTAATGAAGTTTTATATAGAGGACTAAGAGGAGTGACAACTTTTATAAGTGTATGAGTTATAAAGGATTTTTGATATTTGTTACAGAGAACAGTTGAACAGGTGAGGGAAGAGATAATTAACCTTATCTTAACTCGATTTAAATGCTATTGCAACATATCGATCTGTTTTGCTAGGTGGGTATTTGTACACGTCTTTTCTTATAACGTACCTTTCAATCCTAAAAACCAGAACTCATTGACGGATAGAACACGCAATTTGTCAATACTCTTACAACACTGACATTATAGGACGAACTTCTCAACACAAAACTAAGGAAAAAGATTATCTCAAAATTTGATCAATAGCAAACAAAAAATGTTTTTTTCGCTCTTGGTGACAGTCGAACTCAAGACCTCCAGCTTACTAAACGGGTGCTCTAACCAACTGAGCTACACGAGCTTTTTGCAACATGTCAAGAAAGGTTGAAATCTAAAATTAAGCATTAAATTGTGGAGTATATACGTATTATAATCTACAACATTATGCCTTTTTGGAGTGTTAAAAAGGGTTGTGATTTGTGAAGGGCTAGAGAACTCATATTTCTTTCAATAAATTTGTATGGGATTCTCTCAATAAAATAATTTTCATAGATAAATTTGTTCCAATTTATTTAAAAGTCAAGCAGGCAGCATCACAAATATTGCTTGCAATTGCCACAAGAATTTACACTTTAATGAAAAACAGCATCCTAAAATCTAGACCCCAGGTAATCCACTTTCATGTGAGTTAATCAGAGCAAAGGCCAATAAATTTGTCACGAGATGTAGAACGAACATAATAAACTCCCTCACAAGAAAAGATTCAAAAGTATGAGCCCATTGGGCCCGATCCCAGCCCACACTTGCAAGTCCAATCATCCTAATCTCTATGAGCCTATTTGCTTTATATCACATTCTGCCTTGACTTAATTAGCAATTATACCCCTTATCCTTTTTTCCTTAATCCAAATCAAACTTTAAATCCACATAATTACTTTGCTTATTTCCGTTTGCATTTCTAAATAAGTAGGTGAAGTCTTGTGGGTTATTTTCCACACGTACCACCAACACAAAAGTGGCAAGTACTGTGCATCATTATGTAATCACATTGATTATGATGCTCTAAATACACCTCTCCAATTAAGTTTCTTCCTTTTTCTAGAATACCCATATGGCACACCTCAATTCTCATCCATGCATTCCACCTCGCATATAGTGTTCATTCACATAATCACAAGCGTAGTAGATAAACACACACAAAATTTCATTGGAAGCAAATTACTTGCATTGTAGTTGACATCACAACTTTGGTAACTTTAGTTAATGCACCCACATTATGCTACACTACATGAAACCCACAGAATATGCGTTTGTGGCTTGCCTTGTATTCATTGCCCATTTCCACTATCATACATACTTGTCTACATTGGCATCATCATAACTCCCACCCTCTTTTCTGCTAATTTTTGTTTGCACGTAGTAGAAAATCATGAATTCCCTTGTTATTTCATCAAAATCAATACTCCATCATACCTTTGAATCTTTGATTTAATTATACTCTTCATCCACAACCTCATCAAATTAAATCATCCAATCCCAGTGTTTTCCGGGTCTTGCCTTATAACTCGTCTAATTCGATTGGTCAGTGTCGCTCTACGTCTAGACCGACTCTTAAGACTTCTAACTTCGCGTTTTCACTAGACGAATCATGTCACCGTTAGTTACTACCTCAAATCTTACAAATCAGTGTGATTGTAATTAGCTGATTCCTTTCAGGTGAGCAAGAACAAGTGGTAACTTTAAAAGGCATGGATTCAAAATACTAGAACAGCTCATGTACACACATAAATGAAAGAGCAACAACAGTTTATTCTTTTTTTTGGTCGAAAGCAACAACAGTTTATAGTACAGCATAAAGAGTTTATACATGACACAATTTATTGCACATGAACATTCAAGAGAGAGGCCCAAATTGGCCCCTTTCACAGGATGCAGCTGATAGCATTTCCACTTAAGACAAATAATAATGAAACAGCTTCCCTTGTAACATTTGTTTTTATGTAACTCATAGGATGTGCCTGAAACCTCAGTCGCTCCCCCATACTGTAATTAAATACATCACGAAATCCCAACTACCTCAAAGGCTCAAGCTCAGCACAGTATAATAAATATAACAAAAAAATGCAGGAAAAAAAGAGTAGTAAAACCATTTCCATTCTTGTTTCTGGCTTAAGAATTGTACTTGCGATTACAACCCGCCTATTATCTATACTACTGAGTAACATATTTCTAGACATTACAAAATCAGAAATCAGAAAATTTAAATCCCTAGAAACAAGCTTGGAAATAGCCTGGCCATCATCATCATCACCATCCTCAACTGGAAAAAAAAAAATAGAAAAAAAAACTCGAAACTGAAAACAGAGCAATTCAGCAATTGCAGACTAAATTGACTTGAAGCCGCTTCTTTTTCCAAGAACCAGTGACCAATTGGGCGAAATCGGAGCTGATCAAGAACGAACCCAACTCGAATTGAGAAAGAACCGATCGGAATCGGGTCAATTGTGGAGAGGATTGGGGCCGCTTGGAATCAATCGCTTCTGGACGCCGAATCTGGGGTCAATGGCGTAATCGTCCGGAGGCGGAGGGGGGAATCGGCGGCGGAGATGGTGGTTGAAGGCGGAGAATTGGGCGCAGATCGGAGGTGGGTTCTTGGAGTTGAAGGAGTTGCAGAGGTGGTTGTAATGGCGGCGGAGGCGGTTTCCGGGTGGGGGTTCAAGAAACAGAGGATTGTAGTTGTTGGTGGTGGTGGTGGATTGGGCTTGGGAAAAGTAGGCCATGAGAAAGATGAGGAGGGAAATTGAGAGGATTGAGATCGGGGAAGAGAGAGATTTCTTCATGGTGATGATGGCGATTAGCGATTTCGGGAAAACAGAGGAGGGATTTGAGGGAGAAGGGTGAAATGTGAAAGAGAGGAAGAGGTGGTATTGTATATAAAGGGGGGGAGGGGTAGGACTGAAAATATGTTGACTTTTGGAGTTTGAGTGGGACTGCTGATTTTGGGGGGTTGGTCAATGAGGGGAGAATGGGAAAATGTGGGAACGGATTTATTAGAATGCCTTAAATGAATAAATTACATGATTAAGCTTTCTGATTAGGCAGTGACTCGTAGGAGTTAATTTGCTTTCTGAAAATATGTGTATTTAATGATTATTAGTACGTAATGGTAGTGGTTTAAGGTTGAACTATTATTTTCATCTATTAAATGCTTGCAGTAAAAGTAAAAATAACTAAAAATTGAAGTCTAGTTAATGGGGTCGTTTTTTTTTTCCTCATTTGATTTTGTTTTCAAATAATTTTCTTAGACATTTTATTCTTACTACAGTGCCATCTACTTTCCACATTTTCTCTATTAGTGTAAATTAATAAAAGAAAAATGAAAAATTTGAGATGTAGACTTCAAATAGTTGAAAAATTAAATAACAAATGAGGATATGATATAGTTTTTTGGGAAATTCCGCCCGGTAACCACGAGGTTTTGCAAATTCCGCGTGGTGCCCAAAGTTTTCCGGTATTCTGCATGGTAACCACGAGGTTTTGTAAATTCCGCGTAGTAACCTTGGCCTATTCTAAAAAGTTAAAATTATATGAATACTTACCCATACTTTCTAATTAATTACACAAATCACCCTATTTTTTCCCATGACACTATCTACTAATCTATTTTTATAAAACATCTAAATTTATAATTTTAGTATTATATATATTTTTTTATTTACTCTTTTCCCATGACACTATATATTATTATTTTACAAAATCTTATATATTTTTTTTTATAAAAAGAACCACATTTTTCAAATCTGTATAAAAAACAATTCCTTTTTCAAATAAAAAAAAATCATACCTAATTTTAGAAAAAACTACCATTTCTTATTAACAAAATATAAACTTGATTTTAATTAATAGTTGATCTTGTAAGGGGGTGTTTTTTAAAAGTGGGTGCACTAGTTCAAGTAATTTGTTTTTAAAATATAATAAAATTGTTTTTCCTAAACACAATGTACATATATCATGACATTAAAAATGTGTAAAAATTATAGGCTTTTATGACATGTACAACTCTAGGAATTTTTTATTTATAATAAATTAACATTTAAAAATAATAAAGATTATATATTGAGTAATACTTTTCATTAGGTATTTTAAGAAAATAGATTTGACAGTTTTGTTGAAAAAATCTATTTAAATGATATTTCTCATTAGGTATAATAAATTAGTTTGTTTATTTATTTATTTTTTCAACAAACCTATCAAATCTATTTTTATTTTTTTAATATAAATTTGAAAATTGTGATTCTTTTTTTTAATAATAAAAAATGGAAGATTTTGTAAAATAATAATATATAGTGTCATGTAAAAAGAGTAAATAGAAATATATATATATATATGTTACTAAAATTATAAAGTTAGTTGTTCTATAAAAATAGATTAGATAGTTTAAAAAACTAAAGATAGGGTGATTTGTGTAATTAAGTAGAAAGTATGGGTAAGTTTTTATATAATTTTAACTTTTTATAATAGGCAAGGTTACCACGCGGAATTTGCAAAACCTCGTGATTACCATGCGGAATACCGAAAAACTTTGGACACCACGCGGAATTTGCAAAATCTCGTGGTTACCGGACGGAATTTACCTAGTTTTTTTTATAGCACCAATACTATAGCTCATGTAAAAACTTGCAATTGCTTCTTGTATTATTATACTCCGTATAACATAATACCCCGAGACAACATTGGTAACATATTTAGTACAGAAAATTCGGGACGTGAAAAGACATAAAAGTTAGTCTATTTCCAAGATTTCACCCGTGTTATGAATCTGGCTGGATCTACTTAGCAACTACTTCTAAGCATTTTTAATGCGTTTAGTTGAGTTTGGACTTTGAGACCAATTTACATCTAAAATTAGTTCACAATTTAATTACCATTCATTGCTTAAGACTCCTTCCAAGTAACAACGCTACAATTTCACATGCTTTCCGAAATCAAGGGAAGTTTAATTGACAAGATGTGTTACTATATGATCTACATATAACTCAGCTTACAGTCTTGTGTGGGCCAAATTCAAAATTTTAACACAGTGTTTGATGATCAAATCAACAACGCTATATTTGGACTACACATTGACAAAATTTGATTGAAAGAATGTAACTAAGTTCATAATGTAGTACAATTAATTAGAGGAAGCAAAGCTAGAGTGACATAAATCAGTATGAGTCACTTTACTTGCCAACCAAGTTTCGAGCGCGCTTTTCGGCGCCTTTCACTCTGGAGTTCAGTTCATCAATGTCATCATTTAGATGATCTAGAGCTTTGCTTTGCCTGCATTGCAATTTCCATTAAGTGGTCATTTCATGGCAAAGTTCGAGCTCAAACTTGTACAATATCAACAAAACTGACCTGTTGAGTTCCGATCCCATGTCAAAAGCCATACCCTTGAGATCACCCAAAATGTTGCTCAAATCGTCAAGCGCATCGTCTTGTTTCGCTTTCTCGGTCTGATCCCGATCAAGACAGGTGGTGTTAGATTGTCAATTTCAGTTAAAACGTGCTTATAACAAAACTTAGACATTTGCAATGATCAAATCATCAGACCTCTATTTTCTGATAGCAACTGGCTTGTTCAGGCTGAGCTGAGGATGCTTTGGCAGCTTGTTGCTGTTTGGTTAAAGGAGCTGTGCCTAACTGTTCCCTCTGTTCTTTTGTTGCAGGCTTAAAAGGTGTCTCTGTTCATTGACAAAACTATGTCAATAATACCATGATCAAACTTTGTACTCAGTCTATAGAGAGAAAGGCACCTGGTGTGGTCTTTGGTCCAGCAATCTCGCGCGTCTTCTTCGGCTTCCATGTCCTAGAAAACATGCCTCCAAGATTGCCTAACAACTTCTCACCCTGAAATTTCCAAGTAATATGATCTTATATTCTTGTAAAGTTAGCCATGGTATATAGGCACATTAACAAGAGAAATAAACAACAACAACTAATACCTTGCTTAAATCACGGTCAACATTGACTGCGATCTCATGGGTCTTGTAGATCAGCTCGCCTTGATGGTGCAAGGCTTCAAACGTGTTGCTAGCATCCTCCTTCATATCAACAGCAATCATAAGACAATTGTTAGCCGTAGTTGTCGTCTCCTCGGCCTTGTGGACTGCATAATGCTGGAGTTGTTGCACGGATTGGTTCTCCAACCCTCCCGAGTCTCGGAAATCGTTCTTGTAGCTGTTCTTGGAGGCTTTTGAAATATTGGCATTGTATTCTGATTGCTCTACGGCTTCGTTGGTCTTACCGGGTGTGATGAGAACCGGATCGGAGGAGATTGTGATTGGAGTTGCTGATGATTTGAAGGGCGATTTCATAAAGCCGAACATTGTTGATGATCAAGTTGAGTGAATCTAGCTGAGATTGTATGAAGAATCAAGCTTGATTATGAGGCAATTCAAAAGGGATGGATCTAGGATTAAGGAAACATGAGAGAAAATACCTGTGAGTTGGAGAATGGCTGGTTCAAGTCAATGCATTTGAGCTTCTACTATATAGAAGAATCTTGCAAGCTGTGAAATGTGAGATTGTGAATGATCTTCCTCCACGTTTAGAGAAGACATGAAAGAGAATGGAGATGAATTCAACATTATGAGAACTTATGGGAAAAATGGATGAAAGTTTTCCCATCATTCCTTTCAATATAAAAGACGTGCCTGGAGGATCTTGAGCTCACAAGTCAAAACCTTAAACGGTTAACTATTTGTTTCAAAAATAAAATAACTAAATATTTTCAATAAGCTAAAATGCAATGAATAACATATACTTAGGACATACCACAGATCAATGAATAACATTTTAACTCATTTCAAGGCAATGCATAGTTGTTAACAATGCGTTCTTTCTTCCTATTTTGGGCTTAAAGGCCCAAAATTAGTTTTGGGCTTTTAGCTTTAGATGGATCCACTAGTATATCATCGGCCCTGAAGGGACAAATAATTCAACTCATTTCATTTTGTTGTATTTAGTCATACATAGTGGGTACATCACAACTAAATTGCTTCTTTGCAACTTTGCCTAACCCATGTATTATGTCAAGCTCACAATCTCTCTTGTCAAGTGCCCTACCCTTGCTAGTTTTTAGTTCCCAATTTGAATTCAGAACTGACTTAGAATGAACTTAAAAGGAGGATCCTAGTCTACCCAACAAGAATATTAGTGCTAGGATTAGGAAGATGAGTTATCTCGTAAATAATACCCTACAAGAAACAAGAATGAAAATTTGAGCTCAATTTTCTCACAATTATACTCTCTTCAATACGTGGTGTAAGCTAAGTATCAAATGTGCTGAAAACTTATGTAGTAAGTGAAAATTTGTTCATTAGATTAAAGGAAACTGGTTTTTGATCCTTCAATCATTATCTAGATGAAATGTTCTGACAATTTATTGCCAATAATGTGCTACGACATATGGGCAAATGTAGTAGGAATCTTTTCACTTTTCAGGAAATCAAAAAAGATTCATCATGTATTCATATAGCTCAAAGGCTCAAAGCAGAACCAAGATAGACATTATAAGAATGTCCAAGCTAAAAACAAAAGAATTTCACCTAAAAACTAGTGGTTTCAAAAGCAAACAAGAAAAAGGAAAGAAAATCAGTTCATTCATATCAAAGAAAGAATATGGTTGGTTGAAGTTGCCAGTAGCACAGTTGTCCTGACTCTCAAAAGCTTCTGACTTCTGAGAGATTATGACAAAACAAACACTTTTTTTTTTGATGTTATAGTAGAAGTACTAATAGGAAGTTGTAGTTGCTGTGTAGACTTCATCCTTCCAAACTCATGTACACTAAAAGAATGAACCTTCTTTAAATCTTCAGCCACTACCATGGGAAGAACTGAGAATTCCCACCACCATCTTCTTCGACCGGTGCAGGAAGATTAAGATCAAGAAATTTATGACTATTCTCGCCCGAGTTTCTTGCAACAGATTGGATCAAATTAGCCTTATCTTGAGGAGAACAGCCTATCAAGTGAGACCTCTTATGACCACCTAATGCTTGGCCTGATTTGAACACTTTAGGACAAAAGGGACATTTATGCCCCTTTGTTTTCTTGGACCCATTAGCCACATCTTTCGCGAGGGAGCTCTTGATCACAAACCGCGATTCGGGTTTGGACACTGATTTAGGAGCAAAGCCATCATTCTCATTTCTTGATCCAATGTTGTCCCTCCTATGAGTTATGATGTGTCCACCAAGTGCTTGGTGGGTCTTAAATGTCCTTTGACAAATCCAACACTCATATTTTCCTGCCTTGTGAGAAACCTTGTTTGTTACTTGTGATGATGAGCTCAAAAGCACTTGCTTCATCTTCTTGCTACCAGCTGATCTTTCACACAAATCCCTGCTCCTTAGATGCCTCTTCTTGTCGCGCTCTTCGGAACCACACAAGTCGTCATACCCGGATCCAACTTTGAACTTGGGTTTGTTGGAATCATGATTTCTAGCAAACCAATCAACAGAATCATCTGATTCAAGCTCCTTAGCACCATTCTCAAAATACCCAGAATCAGAACTATCCATTTCTACACATTTCACCTCCTTAATCCCCTGTTGCTTCCTTTTGACAAACTCATCCACATTCTTCTCATCAGTAGTCACAGATTTCAGACAATGTTTACCCTCTAAGATCATAGAATTGTTATCAGATGACTCGGATGTGAGATTAACAGCAGTAACTTTTCTATGACGGTGGCCAGAATCCCTTGACAACAACATCAAGCAAATTGCTAATTCTTCTTGCTCATGCTCAATCTCAGACACATTGGATAAAGAATCAACAGCATTAATCCCCTTCTCATCCTTTCCTTCCTCCTCACTTTCCCACAATTCATCCTCTTCTTCATCATCATCTTCATCTTCATCCTCTTCTTCTTCATCATCATCAACATCTTCATCTTCTTCCTCTTCTTCATCATCATCATCATCATAATAGCCATTCAACCTACTGAACTTCCTCTCCTTATCAGAATGACAGCTCATATGACCACAAAGAGCCTTAAGAGATTGAAAGGCCTTACCACATTGCTTACAAACCCTGATCTGCTGCTGAACATGGACAATTGAAGGTGGTGGATCTTCTTCAGCTCTCCATGTCTTCTTTGGATTCTCTCTGAGGCCATAGCCATTGGGCCCACCACCACCACCAACAGCTTGAAGGTGATTATGATGATGATGATCACCGCCATTGATCAACTTGTTGATAAAGATGGGAGCTTTTTTCTTGGATTTCAACTTGTGGGCTGCATTAGAGACATAGGAATTTGCAATCACATGAGACCTCATGTGGCCTCCAAGAGACTTCCCACTTGGGTACCTTTTGTTGCAGAGCTTGCAAACATGCTTGTACTCTTCTTGATGATCTCTTTTCTCCTCCATTTGCATCTAAATCACACACACACACACAATCCAAAGCAAAGCAAAGCAAATTAGCTTGAGAAAGAAGCATTTAAGATGGAGATACAGTAAAATGAGCAGTGGATCAAATTAGAGGAAGGTGAAGAGAAGCTCTACATATGTAATTAATTTGAACAAATCCTTGAATTGGGTGAAAAGGGGGGAAGAAGAGGAGAATTTCTGAGATGGGTTTGGTGGTGGAGGTGGTATGAATGAAACAGGAAGAAGATACAGATGATGAATTGAAATTGCTTCCAAACAGATCCTTAAAAGAGATGAAGCTCAAATTTGGAAAATGGAGTGCAACAGATCACCAAGTTTCATGCTTATTGACAGGTGAACAAGCAAGGGAGAATCAAAGAGCAGAGGTATGTGACAATTTTAGCTTATAAGTACAAGATCCGACCCATCAAAAAGCCACCACAAGAATTCCATTTCTCTTGGAAAGGAAAAAGATTTAATCAATTTCTTTTTTTTCCACTCGGAATTTTTTTACTGTTCTATCCCTCTGTTGGAAGCTAGAAGGAAAATTGATTAATTCATGAATTAAAGCTAATAAATTGTAAAAAAATTGAATTCAAAAAATACAAAATTGGAGCAAGAGATGGGTCAAACATGTCGCTATAATTAGGGATGAACAAGTCTTCGGAACTAGTATTACAAGCTCTCTTGTGATTTGTTTGTTTGTTATGATTTTTAAGGATGTGAGTTGGAGTACGAGGTTGAGGGTTTCTAGTTCTTTACATGGGAAGCCAAAGATTGAAATTTTGGACAACCAAACAAGGTGCTAAGAAGTGACACGTGGAATCCATTGAGTGCATTACGAAGTGTTTCTATGGAAGTGTAATGCCTTTGATCATTCAACTTTTTATTAAGAATCTTGTGAGTTGTGACAATGTTGAAGGAGTTAGTTGATTGATCATATATTTGTATCAAACTATTCCAACAACCAAGATAAGGATTTTGAAACGTAAACAACCCACATTTAAAAGAAGATTTGATACTTTTAAGTTGGCTCAAAACAATGCTTAATACTTTTAAGTTTGGATCAAAAAGTTAGTGTGACAAAATATGCCTTTAATTTCTATAAAGCAAGTAAAAAAAGTGGTTTGAAGGAGTTTAATTCAACCTATGAAAGGGTCAATCGTTGTTATTAATGTAGATCTTCAACACAATTATCATGCCTGATTTGATCTACAAGTGTACCCAATCCCACTTATTACTCCCACAAAATAGTTGCACGAGAAACTTTATCAAAATAGACCAAAAAAAACAAGGAAACTTTTCCACACACTTTTTTTTTGGTAGAAAAACATAATACTTTTCCACACTCTTTTAGGATTTAGGAGTATAAAATATTCACATAGAATTTCTCAAGTGCGTTTTTATTTTCTCGTTTTGGTTTTCTTTTTAGAATATTCATCTTTGTTAAATTCATTTTTCTTCACAAGAAATTTAATGCACAAGATCTTCATATATTCTTAGTCATGCCAAACCAAGATTTGGATTTCAAAGCCTTCCGATCTATTTTGGGTTTTACATTTCCTAGCATATGTGCTACATGACATTTGACCTATATATCGAAGGACCGATGACTTTATTCGAACTTTCAACATCAAAACTAGTTAATAAATCAAATTATAGAAAATTGTTTACCTGTGAAGTCGAGCTAGCGTGATTGAGTTGACAATAGTTACTACATATTGTATAATTATCTCGATCATTACTCGTTTACTTAAATAATCATATCATTTTGTTTACACACCAAGTGAAGTGGTAGAAACAAAGAATAACAATCAGGTTTTGGCCTAATAACCATTAAGCTCAAGAGGTGGAATTGAGGAATCTTGTGAACCAAGTAACAGAGTCCTTTGGGTATCTCTTGAGATTGTCTTTGAAGTCAACAAAGTAAAGCCCAAATCTTGACGAGTACCCAGCTGCCCACTCCCAATTATCAAGCAACGACCATGCAAAATATCCCTTCACATTACACCCATCTTCCCTGCAATTATTCAGTGAACAACGGTACTTAAAATTGCATGATAGAATTTCTAAGGAGTTGATTAGGTGAAAGAATGGGCTAATTAGAATAAATTATACGTACTTGATTGCAGCTAGCAAGCTTTGAAGATAGTCATGGTGGTATTTGATCCTCTTCTCATCCTTAAGAGCTTCCTTTATTGGCTTTAAAGGGTTGTTTCCATCATCCATTCCTGAAAACATACCAAAACTACATGATTTTTCTCATCTCTTAGAACTTAGAAGCTATAATGCAGCATTAATCCTTAGTCAGGGCGATTAATATTACCGTTTTCGGTGATAATCACGGGTGGGTTCCCATATTTGTTCTTGATGTAATTCATCAAGCTTCTAATTCCTCGGGGTACAATGTATAACCATACAGCATTCGCCTTCAACATCACGAAAAAACAACCGTTAGGATTAGTCGACGTTAAGCTATAAATGACGAAAAATTGTTCATTTTGTTTATATACCTTGTCTCCAATTGGTTTACCATCATGGCCGAATGCTGAAATTCGTTTTTTGGTCGAAATTCGTAACAACATAATAAGATCAGCATCAATTTGGTGTCTTTAAATAGAACAATCAGAAGTATGACTTAACATGTTTGATGGATCTATAAATGAATGAATTCGTGGTTAACTTACGAAGTGTGACAGCCCCTGAATCAGAGATAGTATCCCTTAGCAAAGTGCCTATTAAATCTGTTTTGTTGTTTCTTGCATACCAAGTAGTGTAATGGTTGATTCCTACAAAATCCAAAGATCCCTTGAGCAGAGCAGATTCACTTGGCGTAAACTTAGGTAACCGATCTCCTACTCTCGTCTTCATTGAGCTAGGATAGTCCCCGAAGATCAATGGCTCGATAAACCTGTCAACCGATAATGTCTTTTACCAATCTTGATCACCATGGAAAAATGAGTTGCAGAAATTTGTTACAAAAGAATTCTGTTAGTATTGTGCATACCATCCTAGTTGGAAGTCTTGAGCTCTCTGCGTTGCATCTATGTCTTCTGTAGTGTTCGTCGCTGGCTCGTACCACATCACATCAAACGATGCTCCAACCGATCCACGCTGTTGTGACTGCACAACAGGAGTTCATAAGCAAAAAAACATCAATTGAATCTGACAATGTATTTGCATAACTGACAAACACTACTACAAATTACCTTGTATTTTTTCCTATAGATGTCGACAACGATCGCATGGGACAAGAGCATGTTACGAGCGACAATGTAAGGCTCGGTGGCAGAGTTGCCATGTCGACAGTAGAGATGGAGGAGGATCGAGCAACGGGCAGGTGGAAATAGACCCACGTCGTACCCTTGTACCGTCACCGTGTGTGGCTCGTTGAATGTGATCCAATACTTGACCCTGTCTCCAAAGTTCTTGAATAGGGTCTCCGCATAGATTGCATAATCATTTCTGTTGTAATTGACACAAAAAAACGCATGCTTATATCAACAAAATAATTGAATGGCCAACGGAAAAAGTGTTAAGATGTAGACTTACATGATTTGGGGGCTGAGCCAACCGTTGTATCTGTCCTCAAGAGCTTGTGGTAAGTCCCAATGATATATTGTCACATATGGCTTGATCCCTTGAATACCCAAAAATTGCACAGGTTAAAGGCAAATAGTAGTAGTATTTATGATTTGTATTGTGTAAACTTCGTGAGTGTCCAAGAATTACCCTTGGCTAGCAAGGCATTGATCAGATTGTTGTAATGATCGATTCCGGCTTGGTTGATAGTTCCGGTTCCATCTGAAATGTGACGACGAACAAGTCGATTGGGATTCAACGATGTACTTAACGATAAAGGGATATGAACACAGAATCGGTAGACTTACTTGGGAAAATCCGAGTCCAAGAGATGGAAAATCTATAGGCATCCATCCCCATGTTCTTTATCAAATCTATATCTTCCTGTTCCAAGGAAAATATAGCTACATTGATTGATAAATTCCAAAGTTGATAAACAGTTTTAACGAGTAACAGTTATGAAAAATACCTTATAACGGTGATATTCATCCACTGCTGCGTCTGCATTGCTGAAATCGAGCACCTTTCCTGCTTACAAATTGCATTACAACATTTCTTAAACTCCAATTTTCAATATATTATAATTATTATTGGTCATTTTAATTAATTGGTTTTCTTGAAACATAAAATATAATAATTACCAAAAGTATGAGCAAATTTGTCCCATATAGAAGGACCCCGCCCATCTTCCTTCACTGCTCCTTCATACTGTTGTTAATTGTTGTACATGATTACGAGGACACAAAATCGTTATAAATAAAAAATACTAGATTGATAGATTTAATATTAAGAAAAAGAAGCTTCCGAGAATGTCGCCAAAGAAACATGAATATGAGGTGGAAAATTGGACAACAGCCATTTCTTTGTGTACAAACATGACCATTGGACTCCTCTTCACATCTAATCAATTCATCATTGTCGTGGTGTGAACGTGAAGACGGTGCTGTGTACAAAGTCTAGGAAATTGTGGCCTCAATTTGGAAATAATGAAGAAAGAAGAGGCTCGTCTGAAAAGGATTTTGTCTAAAGGTAACGGCCGGTTCGAGAGTCAGCCAGTAAGGCATTGACACGTGTGCGGAATCACCGCGTTTTGCAAGTCACGGGTTAGACAGACTACCCGCCATATCGTGTCATAGCAATATTATTCTAATGACCAAACTAACCGTTATCTTTTCCGCCACTTTTAGTTGCTTCACAGTGTACGCCATAGCATAATACAGTACTATTAATGGATAAATAAAAATGATTGTAACCGAATAAATTGACAAGCTACAATCGTGTAGAAAACTAGTTAATTATACACAAAATGCCAGGAAAAATAATGAGATCAGACAAACTAGTAGGGACAAAGGGAGAAATCGCCTAGAAACCATCCACGCGAAGCAAGGCATTTATTCTTACTTTCAAAAGGGTAATTAAGTCTCACATTTAATTTAATTAATTATTGGAATTAAGTGGAATCGTGTACCTGGTACGCAGAAGAGGCGGTTCCAAAAACGAATCCATTTGGAAAACTCTTTCGACTGAGATCCGATTGAGCGAAACACGAACCGAGGTGAGCAACAAGCAAGAGATTGCAAAACAGAGCACACACGGAGTTCGATTTCGCCATTCTGTTTCAAAAATTCGAAGAAATCTCCAGATCTAATAATAATCACTCGAGTCGATATGTGATTAGTGTGTAGAATTGATTAGAAGGCATAGGATCGGTGGGTGTAGAGATGGATACAGATGTTTATTAGTGGATAAGTGATGATTAGAGTTATGGATTAAGATGGGGAAAGGGGTGGGGAAAATGGTGGTTGAGAAAAGTTGCAGAAAGATTGTGGGAGGGAAGGAGAGAAAGTGGACAAATGGAATGGTGTTGTGAGAGTGGAGGCTGAATTCCCAAGCTTTTATAGGGAGATCATAGTGTTGTTTTCTTGCGTTCACACAAAACCCTGTTTTCCTTAAAGTAATAATAATAATGATTTAATACGAAGATAAGAGGGACTTGATACACCTGGGTAAATCCAAAGGGAAAAAAAAAGCGTTCACACAAAACCCAGTCGACTTTTTTTCTTACTATCTTTAACGTAATACACGTGTTCAAATTAAAGATAATTAGTTTTCTATTTCATGAAGACATGAGTATTGTGTAGTTTGATAAAAAAAAAATGAGTATTGTGTAGTTCATGTGTAACAAAGCAAATATACAAGCGGATGGAACGTAAGTGGCATACATAAAATGTTTATTATATACTGTATATATGCACATGTGACCACGTTGGCACGTATGATGAGCAATTAATGATGATGGCATACATAAAATGTTCATATTATATAGAATTTTTAAACGATTTGTTTTATTAAACATTAAATATAATTTAATTTAGTGTATTATTAAACTATTTTTTAAAATATATTTTTATCGAATTATTTTTTTTAACAACCTCCCATGTATTTAACTGCACTTTATGTTTAAACTAATTGAAAAAGACATTAAGTTGAAGAATAATTTAAAGAGGTTACTCAGATTTCAACAATCTCATGTTTTTATCATATAGTTTGTATAAAAACATATGAATATTAATTGTTACTTTTTCCTAGTCTATATGCCTATTTATTGATTTATAGATGGATATATGTATATATTTAATGTTTAAAATAATATTTTAGTAGGTTTGTGTTATAATTTGCCAGTCGGAGTTATAAGGAATATATTAAAAGCAAACTCAAATGATCTATAATATTGAAAGTGAATAACAAATATTGGTAAATTTCTATGATTTTGTAATATTATAATATAAAAACAATATTTGAATATCTTTATACAATTAAAATGGTGCACCAACTATAATTTAAATTAATGATTAATATTATGTATATATATTCAAGGTAAAATGAAAATGATCTATAATTCAAAAATAATATTTGAATGTCATTGCATTACAACCTAACTTACCAATAATTCAGGTTTGATATGTGCATAATTTCGAAGTTTTTAACCATTAAGGCTCCGTTCGGTGCTTGCTTTTTTTGGAGCGGGTTCGGCTAGATGGAGCGGAATCGACAAAAAAATTGCTCTCTTGTAAGCCCAAGGGGGCTGGCTTTTTCCTAGCGTCTCGCTCGTTGCGCTCCTCACTACCTATAGTGCCGAACGGACCCTAAACTACACATACGTTTATAATTTTTTTTTAATAATATGTTTATATAAGAACTTGTGACTAAATGCATATCTAATATTGAGTACTTTTTTATTCTCATTATTTTTCTATGTTTTATGTTCTTATACAAGAATTGTTTTCTTTATTATGTAATACTACTATTAAGTTAAATGTGTCATAATAGCATCTAAAATAAAAATGATCTATCATGTTCAGCTTGAAAAATAATATTTGACTACATTTGCATTACAACCTAGCTTACCAAATAAAAATTTTGAATTATCTACAAAATAAGTAAAAGGTGAAAAAATAATTCTCATGTGTGATAGGTTCATAATTTAGAAGCTTTTTAACCATTAAGTTATACATAAATATATAAATAACTTTTAATTATAAGTGTATAGAAACATTTGTGACCAAATACATCATATTAATTACTTTTTTCATTCTCAATATTTTTCTATGTTTTATGCTCTTATGTAAAAATAGTTTTCTTTATTAAGTAATATTAATATTACTTAATAATAATAATAATAATAATATAATAATAATAATAATAATAATAATAATAATAATAATAATTTCATATGATGATAGAGGCACTTGATACACTTAAATAAATCCAAAGAAAAAAAAAGTGTAAAAAAGGAACATTTAATCAAGTCTTCATTTTTGTTTGGGTCCACTTGGTTGGTGCAAGCTTAATTTGTTATGTTTGGTTGGTGATTCTTGTCTTTGTTTAAGAATTATGCTAGACCTATTACAAAGAGGTTGATTTTGGTGATTTTTTTAATCCTATAAATTAAAAATGTGAATAAAATACATAAATATATAAATATCGGAATAAAATACGTGAACAAAATCAATTGTTATTATCATGGATCGTATTAATACATATAATAATATAATTTCTCAATATCATGTGCTATGGACCAGATAACTATACATAATAACAAAATAATATAAAATCACAAACATTTTTTTGGAGTTCACGTATTTTTGTTTTGAGTTCACGTATATGTATTAAATGTTCACATATTTCATGTTCACGGTTTACCGTTTATAAATCAAGGAAAATTTTCATTTCATTCAAACCCTATTATAGTTTAATATATACCCGGGTCCGTCCATGACCATGACCCTAACTAAAGCCAAAATTACAAAAAGTTTAAATAGGGGGTTATTTGTTTTTGTTACGATCATTATTCTAATACACGTGTTCAAAATTAAAAATAATTAGTTTTATAATTTATGAAGACATCAGACATGAGTATTATGTACAGTAGTATGCGTAAGTGATTATTATATATGCACATGGTATTTATACACGTGTGGCCCATGGCTAAAATCTCCCAAAAAAATGTACGGTTCCTTCATCATTGCACAGGAGGACCACACTAGGATTTTTTTACCAAGGTTATTCAGCAGTACGTAAATGCCAACAGCTAGCACAGCTCTACTAACTCATCTTCTCGCCCCTCTTTCTAATGAGAGCTTCATATCCTCATAGCCAACAGCACAGCTCTACTAACTCATCTTCTCGCTTCTCTTTCTAATGAGAACTTCATATCCTCACAACCAACAGCACAGCTCTTCCTCAAGGATCTCTACTGAAATGGTAAATGCCAATTTTGCCTTCTGCTTTATGTATTGGTGTCTGATTGTGTGTGTACGTACATGTGTTTGAACCCTCTCTTGCTTCTTCCGGTGAATCTTAAATTCTTGTGGATTACCACTTTCCATGATCTTGAAATCATGTTCCTTTCCTGTGTAACAGTTTAGCAAGGAATCGGAGAGTATTGTTGAAGATGTCAAGTTGAAAGCGGTTTATGTATCACCTCCACGACCACTATCACCTGTGCCAGAAGGGTCAGACGAAGGTTCTTCACCGAGGCCTTCTATGTCAGAGAATGGAAGCTTGAGTGCTTCTGATTTCACGGGTGTAAGATATTAATTTTCTCAAGAGTCATATAGCTTCGTCACTGTCCTCTTTAAATGACTTGCTTTTATGTTTCTTTCAAAATAATTGGTTATAATTATACATGGCAATAGAATAAAATTGCCTGACTTTATGATTGTACACTAGTGAGCTAGGTTGTACTATATATGTTTCATACCGGTATATTTCCAGACATTGGGACCATTCATTGATCAGTTGCTTTTCATGGAATACAATACCTTTTTTTTGTTTTTGCTAAAATGATATTGTGGACTACGTATTGTTTAGTTCCATAGCTTAGAGTCTTGTGAAATGCATATTAAATTCTTCAAAATAAAAATACTTTTATATCGGTATTTAAATAACCAGCATTTGAACTTTTATTACGTTCGAGTTAATAATAGATGAAAAACCGGTATCCGCTTCATAATAAAACCACTATTAACTTATGTTTTGTACTCGTGGGTACCTTATCACACATGGTTCCTCATTGCATTCATTGACACAATGTGATCGTGGTGGGGTCATTGAGCCAAGCTCAAGCGAACATCTCTCGAGGGGTAGCTTAATACATGGTTCTATAACTTCTATGATAGCACGTGAGCCCGAGATGTTGAAGGGGGCTTAGAGCACTAGGATCCTACAAGGCATGGTTGCTCACTTTAATGTACACCGCATTGACCTTCCACGTCGGAGATTTACTCCTAAATATTGGTCCTAAAATGCTGTTGTCTTGTTGATATGATCGAGATTTAACCGAAAGTACCTCACCAAACATGGTTCCTGGTTCCATTCATTGACACAAAATGATCTTGGTGGGGGTGAGGACATTGAGCTAAGCTCAAACGAGCATCTTTTGAAGGGTAGGATTTAGGGAGGTCAAACTAAATGTGCTCATTAATTTTTTGAGGAAAAATGTGCTCATTAATTTTGAAAGAAAGATGCAATACATCACACACTTTTACTATACAAGTATGTATCAATCACACTTCAAAATTATCTTAATAGTCTTTTTTAAGGAAAAGTAACAAAATTAAAATCCTTATATATTAAGATATTTTGTTGGATTATCTACCTTAATAAATCTCAATCGACTTTAAAACGAAAAAAAAACTATTCCCAATCTATTCCGCCTTTATTCTTCTCTTTCATTTCTTTTAATATTTTTTTACCATTTATTATTACAAAATCATTTATAAAACTAAAATTTATCATATTATATAAGAAAATTAACTTTATTATAAAGATTTATACTATTGAATAAAGTTGACTCCACATACTACCATATTGAAATAATTCATTAGTTATATGCAATTTTTAGACATACTTTTTTGAAAGCAAAATTTTAAACTTATTAGAGTTTTTATAATAGGAGAAAAAACCGTTATATAGATTAGAGTTTTTAAAATAGGAGAAAAAATCAGTATATAGTGCTATATTAATTGAATATAATAAGATTAAATATTTATTATATGAAAATGTTATTTAAAGTAAAAAAAGGATTTGGTGCTTTCAATTTTTATAAAGTAAAGATTTCGTTGGATGATATATATATTTTAAAGAATATTTGTTTAACTTTTGTATAATTAATAATAAGATACTTTAAGGTATTTATGGTAAAAAAAAATACAATGTGTGATGGGGTGAAAATTTAGTGTGAAGTTTAGAGTTTTGCTTTGAAACCACTAAAATGTCTATTTACTTTGAACTTAGCTAGCATGTAATTATTCCCTCGTGTTTCAGAATCATGCATGTAAAATATAAAAGTCTCCATTTCAATCCGTCCCTAAAAACAAAATTACATTTTTTTTTTAGCAAAACGACCACTCTTGACTCTAACTCCAATTTCATGTCTTCATCTTCTTCTACCTCCAGCCCGACTGCCCCGACAATGGTTGTCTGACCAGCCTCCAGCGCTCACCTGTTGCCACCTCGCACAGTGGCCACCTCGCACAGTCACCTTGGTGTTCACCCGTCCCATCCTGTGTAATTCCAGTAACACTGCAAGGCAGAAAGAACTAGAAGAAATGTAGGCCAGTAGTTGTTGATGTTGTAGTTGCTGCGACGTGGTTCGAGCCACTGCCTTAGAAACGATATCGCCCTGACCACGGTGCAAATCAGAACCGGCGATCGTCCCCCAAGGTTAGCGCAGCCCCCGTTCGAACCGGTGCACACCAGTAAGAGCGGATTGGGATCACGAACTCAGAATGCATAGAGCCATAGAGCTGGGTGTTTTTAATTGTTGTAAAACAGAAGAGTAAGGTGTTCTGAACAAGGTGCAAAACTAGCCTTTTTTAAAGAGGAAAAAGAGTAACGGCCATGTTCAGCAAAACACCAAATCCGGGCTGTAATCTCTCCAATTGAAAACGTTATTGATTAAGGCAATAATCATCGGCTGAAATCTCGTTATGAAAGGATAAAATTTTGACTGAAATCAATTTGAAATTCAAAGAGCAGTTACGAAAAAGGCAATCGGATAAATGTCAATTCGTAACTCTCGTTGGCCCAAAAAATTAACGGGACCACACCACACCGCGACGCGCTCGCCACGAGCCCCGGCCGGACGGCGGCGGCGCGCGGGTGGGAGTCCATGCTCTAGCTCACACTTTACCATATGCATAATTAGGACTGAATATATATTGGCATTTGAAAGCCAAAGCCTCCGATGTGGAAAGCTCCTCATAGCCCAAAACATGCACTTTCACTTCCTGTGCATTCAAGAAGAGGTTATTAAACCCACATCCTGCTCCATCCCGCCCCGCAATCCTGAGATCCACCCCGTTCCGGACAACTTCGCCGCCCCACTCCTCACTAATCCGAGTTATTTCTTCGGCGGGATGGGGTGCAGCCGCCCCCCTCCACACCCCCTAGATCCGTCGTTGGGTAGCTCAACACTTGGTACTTTGCTAGCCAGGGAGTCCGAGATGGTCAATGTGAGCTTAGAGCACGCGAATCCCACAAGTGATTGCTCACTTCAATGTACCCCGCATCGACATTCCACTGACCCCGAGATTGTCTCGGGATTCACACAGACCGACTTGGCTCATGATCCAACTGTTGAGGAGCTATTCAGAGATACAGTAGTTCCGCCTTGGACGGAGCAGCTGACACCGAGAGCCTTTGCGATCGCCTTCCTCATCAGCATTGTGCTCATTTTTGTCTCCGGCCATCAAGTCCAACCTTGCAACGGGCATAGTTCCCAACTCCACTTTCATGGCCACGTTGCTTGGGTACTCTCTGACACAGCTTTGGATGTACATCAGCCGCATTTTTGGCTTTCAATCTCGGCCATTCACCAGACAAGAGAACACTGTCATCATGGCCATTTCTGTGTCAGCTGTTGAGATAGCCTTTACCGGTATGTATATACACATATTTGGTTCTTAAATTTTCTCTCCATTTCGTTACTTAAGTTAATATACATGCAAACTAAATAACTATGTACGTGTAGGTGGTTATGGTACTTATTTGCCAGCTTTGACTGCTTCTGTTGCCCAGCAAGCTGGTGAAGACCAAAATATTGATGTGTGGAAGCTATCGCTCCGCTGGATTTACCCATTTGTATTTTGCGTGAGCTTCCTATGTATTCCTTTGACGTTCATCTTCTACAAGGTAAAAGAAATGAATTTGGTTTAAGCAATGAATTGACCATATTGTTTAGATGGGTTTACCCTAACGTATTTGTTAATGTTTTGTTTCCTCTAGCCCCTCATTTCAAGGCTTAAGTTGGTTTTTCCATGCGGCACGGCTGATGGGGAATTGATCAACAGTTTTCACATCCCGGACAATCAATATTTAATCAGGTAGGATTTCATTTGAACTCGATCTTATTTCGTTTATATATGATTATCACTTATTTGAATTACGTATGTTGTGTAAAAGAATATCTCTATTTGTATTGATTAACATTGAGATCATATGCACATCAATGATAGGCGGCAAAGCTGGCTATTAGTAATTACATCCGGACTGAGCCTTGTGTGGTCATTTGTCAAATGGATTGGTGCAAAAGGGAAAGGGTGTGGAATCAACCATTTTCCCACATTTGGCAATCGAGCTTACAGAGAAAGGTGAGATTATAGTATAACGCATTATAACATGTTGAAATCGTGGTTTACTTTTAGTAACTAAAGTATCGACCGTGATAATATGATCAATAACTTCTATTGTTTAAATGTTCAGGCTCTTCTTCGACTCTTCGGCAACCTACATTGGGTTCGGGATGATAACCCCGAAAGCGGCCTACTCTCTTACATTTGGTGCTACTTTGGCTTGGGCGGTTATTTGGCCTTTAATTGGAGCTAAGAAGGGCAAGTGGTATGATGCAAGCATGAGAGACAATGATTTTCGTGGGCTACAAGGGTATAAGGTAAATTCTATTTAGTTATCTTTTATCTATTACCTAGTGTATTTTGTTATAGTCTTTTCATACTATACCATATCCCAAGTGTTGTTCTTCTAGGATCTAGTCTTAACAGGACCGAGGGTGTTTAAGTTTAATTCACGGTACACAACAAGTGTGGAAAATAGATCTTTCTACTTTAGTTAGATGTTACTTTTCGATATTTAAGTTCATATCTTTGTTTGAAAACAATATCCTCCTTTACCCTTAAAATAAGTGCATAAAATTATTTTATTGGCTATACAGGTTGCCATACCTATGGCTATGATAATAGGTGACCTTCTCTACATTATTATAAACTCGACATACCAAGCTATGAAGGAACGATACAAGTCCAAGGCTTCTACTGACCCTATGGCACCTTCTCCCACTACATTTGACAACGAGAGGAGACTTAGCTATTTCGCCAAAGAAGACCCCATTGCAACTTGGAAGGCGATTGCTCTATACATCGGGCTTGGTATCATATCCTTCTTTCTCGTATCATTTGTACTCCCTACTTTCATATGGTATCGTTTGGCGGCGTTGATTGCCATTGCGCCCATTTTAGCATTTCTCAATGCCTATGGGAGTGGGAAGACAAATTGGTCTTTGACGGGCTCGTACGTCCGAGTGGTCATATTTAGTGTGGCAGCCTGGGATGGGGGACATGGTGGGATTGTCATGAGTCTGTTAGGGTGTGGTGTGACAACCGCTGCCATGTCTATCGTATCAACCAACACCCAGAGCTTGAAAGTGGCCTATATGACCTTGACATCTCTTAGAGCAATGATGGTAGCCCAGATAGTCGGGACCTTGTTTGGATGCCTTCTTACCCCCATCATCTTTTACCTATTGTTGAAGGCTTTCCCTGACATAGGTAGTATAGGATCGGACTACCCAGCACCTAATGCATTAGTCTATAGCCTTATGTCGATCCTAGGAGTTGAAGGTTGGAATGCCCTTCCACGACATTGCCTTCTCTTATGCTTGATTGCATTCATTGGAGCTTTCGTGATTAGCATGATCAAAGATAGTCTTGGAAAGACCTACCAGAAGACGACTAAGTTTATTCCTCGACCAATGACAATGGCAATCCCATTCTTTATTGGAGGTTCATTCGCCATAGACTTGTTCATTGGGAAAGCTATCTTGTATTTGTGGGAGTGGAAAGACGAATCTAGTTCAGGGAGATATGCGAGGACTTTTGCATCGGGACTTGTCATGGGTGATGGATTGTGGGCAATCTTGAGCTCACCTTTGGCAATTTTTGGGGTGAAGCCCCTCACATGTATGAAGTTGTAACAAGGTAAATAGTATATGTACGGTGAAGATATTGTAAGTTGTATTTGGATTGATGAAGCATTACTTATTGAAGCTTAAGACTCTTTCGAATGTTCTTACAATAGAATTTTGCATATCTCTTAAGCGTAGTTTAGAGCAAGCAACATCGATCCTAAAGGAGTGTTCTTACAATAAATTTAAATCTGTTTTAGAGCAAGCAACATTGATCCTAAAGGACACATCTTTGGGCGACGATAAGGTATGATTTTGCTTGTGTTTCTTTACTTGCCAAGTAAGAGGGTTCTGAGATATTTTCCTAGATAGAGTTTGTAAGACTAGCATTACATTTGCTACATTAATTCAAGCTGTGGTTTATGCAAATAACACAAACCAAGCCAAGTAACAACGGCGGCCCTTCATTCTTTCCACAGAGCTAACATCTAATGCAACATATGTTCACCACAATTTTCACTGTATTTCTTCAAATTTCCATTGCCAAGTGTGCTATGTACTCTGAATTGTACAATTTTAATATTAAACAGAACAAGCACTGACATCACACAGCAGGACTCCTCTTGATCTGGCAATGAATACAAATGGATAGTGTTCGTGTACTACACTACAAATAAACCAAAATCAAGGAAAATACTGTATGAAGCAAAGGGAAATACAACAAACGAACCCTAATCTTAATAAAAGTCTCATGTTAAAGAAATGCCCGAGACAAACATTACTGAACAAGGCATTGAAATGGAACAAACAGCTCAGCCACAAGCTCCATTTCAGTGGATCTTTGCAACTATCTACCACAGATTTACAATTGCGCCCACGCTTTAGTGTCGTGGCTAAAGCTTCACCAGCTTATTCCATAGAAGCACTCCACGCCGTTGTTCGATTTGATCGTCTGGTCAAAACACAGCCGTTTTAAGTGGTGGGAAAACAGAGTGGCAAGGGCTCCCCATAAAATCAAAGTCTTAAGCAGTATGCCATTAACACATCTGAACATACTTTACATTCATCATAGCCAACAATCAATACATAATGGTAATGGAAGGAGCTTTTAATCCTAAAATTATACAAATTCGATATCAGGCCACGTCTGGAATAAAATATTCTTAAGAATTAGGGTGGTGTTAACTCAAACAAAGCATAACACTGAGATAGATCGATGTATTAAAATCAAGCATCCGAATGTAATCAGACTAATAACAAGTGTAATTGGTACTTGTAGGAGTTGGAGAACTTGCACAATTTAACATTGGCAGCATAATTAAGCATCCGAATGCGAAGAATCAATCTCTTGAGTTTATCCACGAAAAACATAGAGATCTAGGTAGATGAAACCAATATGCAATTTCTAGCAAGAACAAGATAGTAGCAAGAGAAAGAGCGTGGGGTAAAAGACCTGATATTCATGGCGACCTTGTTGGATGCTTCTTCTCGCCTCTGCACAACAAATCACATAACGGGGCAAAAAAGATTAGGCTAATTAACGGGATCATGAAGTTGAAGAAGACGAATCGACCGCGAACAAGGGTAGTGACAGAAATTGAAGCATAGAAGAAATGGGTAGCTATCTAGGGTTTGCAATTGGAGGGCTGAGGGTTTTAATCACTGATGAAGAAATTTCGAGAAGTGATCGCATCGCATTCGATGTTGTTCGGTGTATTTTATTGTCGTTTTTGTTTATATTTATGGCTTCGTTGATTTATCCGGACAATATATTTGTAGAATAGTGAATAGATGTTGGCGTCCCAAACCTCTAGTTTACGAAGAGCAACTCAATCGATCCGACAATGTGAATTTGGTTTCGATCAATTCCAATCTAACTCAACCAACACATGCACCACCTGTTTAATATCGATCGTGCCACCCCCTATTTCGGCTAGCACATTAATTCGTCAATCTTTGAGTCGTAGAAAGCACACATCAACCACGTAGAAAATGGAATAAATCCAACAATGATAACTAAATAGGAATTGAAAGAGATTTCGACCAAAAAAAAGGAATTGAAAGAGACACAAATGAGCTTAATTATTTAGTAGGTCAAGGAATTTTTATTACGTAACGTACTACTAGTCTACGTACGTTCACCGGTCACGTACATGGAACTAACTAATTAGCATACCTACGTACGTGACTACGTGTGTATTATGTATATATAAGGTAGGGTTTATTTGTTCCACTTGAAGGACTCGTCACTAAGTCTGCCTTGGCCGTGAATGCCGTCCGCGGCGGCTGACCATCGACAGTAGTTATCGCACCGGGCAATATGCTCAACTTGATTGAAGGCCTTCCATTCGGCCCATCCTTTGTCGCTCTCGCACCGGCAGGTGAAAAGAGTCACCCCGAAGATACTAGGACCAAACCCAAACTCGTAGGTTGTTCCCGGCTTCACCACATGGTCACCTAGATCGTCGTCTTTTGATTTACAATGAACATGAATGTCGGACCCATCTCCGACGTTATTTGTGATTACGACATGCTGTCTATCAGCGCAAAAGGCCAAATCACAAAGGAAAAGGAGGATTGTCAAGGCAAGAGCCAACCCCAACACTTTCATATCGACTACGTAGGTACACAACTCAGCCTTGATTTGAAATAATTATAATGCTAATGAGAGGCGAGTAGTCAGAGTACAACCCGAATCAATATATATACAAGTTCAATTCAAACTCGGTACATGAACATTAACTTGATTGGCGCACTCTGCATGATTCTCTCATTCCCATCAAATCTTTGTCCATGATTTCTCCTTTCCAATTTGGCTAAACCTCCTTTCCCGGCCAATGTATAAGAAATCGGTATGATTAGTCCATTAAATTGTAAGCAATAGTCGAAGCAAATTACAAATTAATCGCATTATTAGCAAAACCATTGATTCATCGAGATTAGGCGGTTATCCATTTAAATACAGAATCAAAATTTTCTATAAAGTTGTGATAGGTGCGTTACGTGATCATATCCGTCCATTCTTATACATTTAAGCCCTAGCTCGCTAGTTACTTAATTTTTTTTTTTTTTTTTTGGTCGGACGCTAGTTACTCAATTAGACAATATAGAAGAGTTTACTCGGTTTTATAATCCTCCTAGTGATCTTACTATGCTTTGTAACAATATAGTATAAAAAAAAAAACAAGGACTTAAACATATATTAATCACTCCCAACTCGATCGATCATTTGATCCATCTTTCAATTGAATTTGACAATATTATGTGTAGCTATATATTGAGTAGCTAGGCACGTATATATCGGTGTATAGTGCGTACTTGTACTTGGTATGCACATCGATCACTCCCAACTCAAACAAGCATAATCTCTTTGATTATCCAAAAAGACTCCTTTTTACCTCTTGTGAATTAAAGTTCATACTTACAAGCCTAATGGCACCATCACCATCAAAGCTCTACCTCATAGCTTCTCTTATGATGGGTCTCTCTTTGATTGAAGTGAGCTCGGGGGCACGCCATCTCCTACAGTCGACAATGCCCACGGCACCCTCACTGCCCAAGCCGGCCGCCCTGCCTCCTATGCCTTCCATCCCCACCCTTCCAACGATGCCCATGGTTGCGCTGCCTCCACCCACTCCCCATGAATCCGCTCGCGCTCGGGTCAGCAATGCCTAATTTGCCCTCCCTTCCTACAACAATGCCTTCCATCCCCTTCCTCACTACTCCACTTCCTTCTAGCTAAATGGCCCCTCTTGCTTTTATGATCCTTTACGTTAATCAAGGTTTGTTTATAAGTATATATTCCAACCTCGATGTCTGATGTCTATATATAGTTATTAGAAATCGCCTAATGAACCTAGCGACGCCTTTCAATTTTGTTCCGCACAACTAAACAATAATAGGCCACCCTCTGTTTCTTGACAGTTTTTGTCACACAACACACGTAAGTCCATCTAGCTTCTTGCACTAGCCGTAAGATCATGTTAAAATTTTGATCTATTTTCATGGACTATGTGTGAACAACTTGATACAAATTCAAATTTGTTATCTTAAAACTAGTAAGATTTGAATTGCGTCGTTCTTTTAAAATGATGGAGTATGTACGTAGAACATATAATTAATATGAATGTTAAAATATGGTATATAGTACACATGATAGTGGAAGGGTTATTTAGATAACTCTTCATAAAAAGTGGAATATACTTAATTAGCCATTCTAATTTAAAATATCGAATTCAATCACTGTGTAAATTTATGACCTAATTAAACATAGTATATACTATATAGTGCACATGATAGTGGAAGGGTTAAATAGATAACTCTTCATAAAAAGTGGAATATAATTAATTAGCCATTCTAATCTTCATTTTTTTGGTGTCATCCCTTGTGTATTTGTCATATATTTGTACAAAATAACAACATATACTGTAAATAGTTTAGTACTCCGTAGTTTGTACTAAATTGTATGATGTACGAACATATAGTATATATTATCAAAACATGAATGGACCGGGTTAAGATCAAGAAGGAATTGACACGCTTGATCTTCAAACCCGTGTATGTAAGTACACTGAGGGATTTAGGAATATGATTCAATGGGGGCGTACTTTAACTACGGACGATGTCAGGCATCCCGATCTCCTAGGATTGTAATCGAATCGAATTGACATACATGCAAGTTCTCTAGAACGTACAAATGGATAACTGACGTCGTGACTCTTTTTACAAAATAGATAATGTACGTACTAAAGGAAGAAAAAAAATGATATAAAAAGTGTACCTATTAAGGTGGCATTTGGTAGAAAAATTATGGAAAGAAGTCAAATCTATATCTATATATATATATATAAAAGTTAGGTGGTGTCACCATTAAATGCTCCATTTATTCTACATTGCAATCTTCACTATATAATCAACACTATTCAATCATAATCAAAAGAATCACAATAACATAGTGGTAACTCTTCCTTTAATTACCCAAAGGTTTGGGGTTCAAATCTGTCTAGCAACATTTTTGTGTTGTTTGCATAGTTTCTTAACGTGTATTTTTTTTAACGTAAATCACAAAATATGTGAATACTATAAATCATAAAATACAATTAAATGTTAAAAGCTTACCTATACAAATTGTTCAAATATTTTTTAAAACCTATATATATATATATATAGATGAAAACCACCTATAGTATATATGATTATGTAAACGTAGGGGTAATGTATATATGAAAACGTATATATTGTTCGTTGAACTCTATTAAGAAATGTCATAACTAAATACATAACCTAAACAAACAAATTAGATTTTAAAAGCTTACTTATACATATTGGTCCGGGAAATGTACATAAGTACATATGTTCACGTACATATTATTAGTTGAACTCTATAATGAAATGCCATAACTAAATACATAACCTAAACAAACAATTTACATGTTCAAAGCTTACCTATACATATTGTTCAAATATTTAATCATAGCATAATATGAAGCAATTAACCATCCATCTTAATGTTATAGGCCAATACAGTTTGCATTATATCTGCTTAACCTAAATATTATGTAATTTTTTCAGATTCAAACTTCTATGGTTTTCATGTATATAAAAATATTTTGAATAGCCAATAATATTATTTTAATCTTTTATATGCTTTTTATATATTACGTAATTTTTACTCCAATATCCAATCCGATACGTACAAAGGGGCTCTTGGATGCTAATCAATTGAGAGGAGCAACAATGTTTATTACGCATATTACATAATTTTTGTGTACATGAGATTTGCCAACTTTGCCAATGTTTATTCACCATTATAACAAATCATCTGTATATTTTGTGATAAATGGATTACATCAACAAAGATTGTACTGATTTAATTAGTATGGAGTGAATTAAAATTATATTTTATTAAATTAGGTTTAATCTCCTCCATCACAAAAATAAGTTACAAACGTTTTAACGATTAACAAAATTTGTAACTCTTAGACCAAGTGCCCAAGAATATTGAGAAAAATTGTTAGTAATAATTACGTTTTAATGGCATTGGATCCTCTAATTTGAATCCTAAAGCTTCTATTGTATTTTTGGCAACTGATATTATCACCCTAATTATTACATAATTTAATCCTCTAATTTGAGAAAATAAAAGCGTTAATAAGAGAAAAAAACTATGAAGTGTTTCAATGATAATCTAAATATTTGTTAGAAAAGTCGGATCAATACAATCGGTAATTGTTAAGCTTTCTTTTCTTAGTTTTATTTTCATTTTATGATTTTCATATTCAGATCTCATGCATATGCATGATTTCAACACATAAATCAACTTATGTGCCAATGTTTTGCACTCACTCATCCATCGTTTTCCTATGGGAAGGGAAAAAATTATTGCAAAACAAACCAAAATACTTCTTAGAAATGTGGGACAATGCAATAAAATCTAAAATGATAAGAGTTAACTCTCATATTTTTTTAATGACTTTTCATATTTAGATGTTAAACATAAGCATGAAAAAGTGATTAATTTAAATTAGATCACTAACCTTTCCAATATAAAAATTTACCTTTGAGAAAGTGAGAAAAACAAATCTTAAATAGAGAAGACACAAATAAGATGCAAATAGTGAGTGATTCTCACGCAGTTGAATTGTATTTTCAATTGATTTATTTCTTATGGAATGTTTACTTATTTTATACTTAATATAATCTATGATATTTTATATTATCATACTTTGACCCATTTTTCACATTCATACAGTTTTATGCAAATTTTCAATTAAAGTTGAGTAATAAAACTTCAAAATAGTTTTTAAACCCGTGCGTAGCACGGGTCATGAATTCTAGTTTGTATAAGAAATGGTGATGATCTTCTCTTTTTTTGATGAAAAATGAAATGAAAAGGGTAATGGTTAGAAGAGTGTGAGTAATATAATTACCCCATGTTGAGAGGGTGAGGAGAAGTTGCTCAAATTTTTGTATGAAAAGTGGAAGAATGGGGTAATGGTTATCCTTTTTATTAATGAGCCATAAACTAAATAATGTCTAGATATATACCTAACCATTTCCTTTCCCTCCAAAAAAACTAAACGAGCCCTATTATTATAACGGTTTTTCTATTGTGTGCCCTAAAACACATTATAAGTATAATTTTGAAACTCTCTTAGTAATTATAGTGCGCCCTTAGGGCCTACAATAGAAAAATCCTTACTGTAATATCATAGGGTTGAAACTCCCTTTCTCCTATGATATTGTCTTAGAGGATGATTTTCATTGCTATTAAAAAAGCATAAATTTAGTTAGAGAAAAACATAGAACAAAGTGGATAAAAAAATAAGATTAAAGAATAATAATTGTATAGTTTAATAAGTAAAAATATGAATAATAATATATGATATTTTGACGAGGATAATATTGTAAAAAAATTAAAGAACGAAAAGAAAAAGATAAAATTTATAGTATATTATAGTATAAAGCAGAATACAAGTACTTGTTAAAAATTGCATCACGTCATCTAGACTGAATAAAACAATGATTTTATTTCGGTACTCCCTTTAAAAATTATCTTTATATTTACTTGATATCTTATCCAAAATTTGATATCTTTTCTATTTTAAGAAAATATAATTTTAATTTATATTATTACAAATATTTTTCATTTTAGGCAAAAGAAATTTTTTATTTCCTTTTATTGAGATTCTATATATTAATTAAAATAAATGATTCCATCATTTAAATTATATTAAAATTAGAATATATATAGGTCAATATGTTCGGATTAGGATTTGTCAATTTTGAGTATTATCGAGTAAAAATATGTTCGGATCAGAATTCGATCTCGGGTCAATTAAGTGAGTTTATATTAACATTACCCGTATATGTTACGAGATTTGTACTAGTTAAAGAGAAAATTGGAGGAAAAATACCCCTTTATTGTTTTTTTAAAGTAAATATACCCGTCCATTATCATTTTAAGTAAATATCACGGTAAATAGACAAAAATAACCGTACAAAGGTAAAAAGTAAAAATATTGTCGATCTCCTTAAGCCCCTAACACCTCTCCCCTCTCCAGAGACCCCCAACGCCTCTTCAGTTCAGGTCTTGGATCATTTGTCAAAGTTTTCAAGGGTTTGATTGCTAAGCAGGTTTAGGATTGGGATCTAGTGAGAAGAAGATATATAACGTATATTATTATATATATATATACAAAGTGAGCGCGCAAAGAGATTATGAATTATTGTAGAAAAAGTTTCTTTTCCCCAAATGATGCAGATGAGCATTGTAGTTATATGCATGTTAATGTCAAATTGATATTGGAGATAATGTCGATTAGAGTTGTTAAAACCTAACTCGAGACAATGGGATACAAACGCATGTCCCAATCAGTAGGCCGCGCCCCTCATAGCTCAAAATTGGAGGGGGATACTTTTTTTAGTTAATGTTTTTTTTTCTAAAGTTAAAGCATACAATATCTAATTAATTAACAGTAAGAAAGTGAAATATATAATCGGTTTTTGAGTCTTACCGCGAGATCTGAAAAATTATCTTGAGCTCGATTTAGGTGACAACACAAACTAGTCTCACCATTTCAAATCTACGCAACATAGTTCTAAGTATCATGTACAAGCAAGCTTACATCAGTGTTCATAAACAACTAAAAAAGAGATGGAGGAGTCCAAATATATACATGTTTAGTGCAATTCCGACAGATTCCAGTGGAAGACCTATTTCCTGCCGAGGAGGAAGAGTGGTCGCGAAAGATCGTAGAGGAGCGGCCGCGGGAGACGGTTGAGGAGGAAAGACAGTCTCAAGAGATCCTTGAAGGGCAGGAACAACCATGGGAGATGGTTGAGGAGAAGAGGCGACATCGAGAGATCCTTGAGAAGGAGTAGCGGTGGGAGACGATTGAGGAGGAGGAGGGGCACATCCGGGAGCCAACAATAGAGGAGTTGTTTCATGGGGTAAAGGTACCCTCATGGCAGGACCAACTCAGCTTGAGAGTATACGTAGTAACACTCGTAATGAATCAACTACTCTTTTTCATGGTGCTCATCAAGATTATCCTGACTACCGGATTAGGATATTCTCTAAATGTAGTTGTTGGATTGGGCAGCTACATTTTCGCTAGGTTTTGGATAAAAATCCTAAGTCTAGCTACTTGGACGCTCATCTGACCTTTCACTCGTCAAGAAAATATTGTGATCCAAGCTTCCTTCATTTCATCCATTGGGGTAGCATATAATGGTATGATTGTTTTTCTTTCAATTCCATCTCTCTAGCTAGTACGTACCATTTTATACTATATGAAAGAAAGTGTCTAAAGCCTTAAACTATATTTTTTTTGAATGAATAGGGTAATTTCATTCAAGAATATAATTAGTTACAAAAGGTCTTCTATACCGTCTAGAAGAAACAAAACTTTCAAATGCCCACATTGGAGCACCGTCTCCTATATTCTCTATTGTTCTTTCTCCATCTAGCTTTAACACAATTTCTAATATGACTAATAATAATGCTAGAGCACTCATCCGTACTACAATCTTCCAGCCTAAAAACTCTAGTGTTTCTTGCTCTCTAGATGAAATTGCAAACCACACAAAAGCAAGACATCCAAATATGATACATAAAACTTCTCTTGCTCATGCTCTCCATGGCTTCAAGCCATTCTTGCAACCTGTTGTACCTCCTACCTAGCTTGGCCCAAGAGAAGACCTTATGGAGAACTCCTCTGGAGAACCTACAATCAAACCACAAGTGATCCACAGACTCATGCTCATTATCATTGCATAGCTCACAAGTGTCATCTTGTAACACACCAATGACCTTAAGCTTGTCCTTAGTCATCACCCCTTTACTAGCAATCATCCACATAGTGAATGAAACACGCGGAATGTTGAGATTTCCCATATACAACGGTTCCATTTAACTTCTGGGCCTGCGTTTCTGAAGTTGTCATAGAGAAGTTTCCAATCAAACTTGCCATTCCTACTCATAATCATGGCTTGGTTGACTTCTTGAGCATGCCTCTCCTTGATCTCTTCTCTTATGAGGACAATGGATTTCCAAATAGCACTCGAGGTAGATTTACATTCCACTTCCCAAAAAGATTCACCTCTCAAAATCACAACATGTATCCACTCATGCCAAATGGAGCCAAAATTTGAGAGAATGTCGTATATAAGTTCAGCGAAGCTTGCCTTGTTCCATGCCATAATCTCTTTTAAACCAATGCCTCATTCCTCCCTAGGTCTGGTGGCTTTATGCCAAACAATGGGGGCTCTTCTACCTTCATCTTTCTCAGACTCACAAGTAGATTCTAAGCATTCCGGAAATGTGTTTCACAACTCGTTTTAGGAAAACAAAAATTTTGCACCAGTAATGTAGAATACCATAGAGGACAACTCTAACTAACTCTAACCTTCCAACGTAGGAGAGGTGTCTTGAAGCCCAACCATTACTCTTAGCAGAAATCTTTGAAAGCATTGATAAGACTGTATTAATCTTAGCCTTAAACTATATTAATTGTCATAAGACTGTATTTATAATTTGATATGCAAAGGTAAGAATTAAAAAGAATAGATCTTTTATGATGACGTACAAGTGACATTGACACTTTCCTACTTGCAATGACTCCAACCATCGCCAAGAAAGCAGATGAACCAGGACGAAGAACTATCAAGGACTTCTTGCTTAGATAGGTCGCGATATTTCTCATGATTGTGAGCTACACGGGTTACTTTACCGTTGTTATTTTTTATAAGGTCCACGGCTGACAATAATAATCAATTTAAAAATTTAATGATTTAAATAACCAATTTACAAGTTCAAATAATAGTATTATTATAGTTCTTAATTACATACCTCTTTTGTTGTTTGGTAGTCCATGATCCAACAATACAACTTGGACTATCCAAGTGGCACAGCCACCGCTCGTATGATCAACAACTTCTACACCCTGCATGGATCCAAGTTATCCAGGTGAAATTTTATTCTGCTTAACTTTTATAATGTATATATGTTTAAAATGTTAAAAGTATGTACGTGCTTATGAATTACAGGTTCAAGATGATAGCATGTACAATATCTTCGATCGTCAGCTTTGATTTTGTAGCATTCAAATCGATAGTCTCTAGAGGGCATGGTTGTGGATATGTGATTCCCATCTTCTTCAACTTTCAAGCAAAAGTGCTTGTCTACCTAGCTTTACCTCTTCCAATTTTGTTGTGTTTATTTTGTTTTTAACATGTAGATTTGATGTTGAGTTTTCTTATGAAAAGGTTACATTATTAATAGATTGGATGAGAGGATTACATAACATAATCAATTAGACCAAATCTCTACACATTAAGATAAAGCAAGTTTGTATAGGTACCCCACAAAAAGTTGATAATGTAAAATATACTCTTATTTATGTTAAATGGTAAGTTATCTCCTTTTGGGAATTTTTTGCTATAAAATTTATGTATTTCATTCTTTTAAAATCAAAAACGCAAATAAAAGAAATGTATCTTCAAGAAAATATTTAGATATGGCTTATCATTTTATTCTTGTGCCATATTGTTCATCCCTATTTTTTAAGATACAAATATATGTCTATATCAGTAGGTTGGGCCTCCTACCCCTAGAGGGAACACATTTTTTTTTTGTGTTGGCCAAAGGTTAAAACATACAATATCTAATTACTTAACAATAAGAAGGTGGGGTATATAATCAGTTTTTCGAGATATTAGAGAGGTGAGATCAGATTTCCTAGCCTCAAGTGCAGTCATCTTTAGAAACATGGCATAGTTAGAAGTTGAAGGCTTTAAAGGCCTCCCGAAAAATTAGTTGCCTCTCTCATTAAGTTTCTTCTTTATGGGTATCCTTCTCAATCTAGTCAAAGATATTGAAATGTACCACCGGTAGCGTTGGGCTAGGTGAGTACCTCTTCCAATACCGTTTGACGTCCTATTTTATGTTGGAGGTTCCTTCACGATTGAAATGACTATTGGGAGCAGTTTGTTATCCATCTAGCGCCACTTGGACAAAGTCATTGTTGAGAGATATGCACATTTCATGACATTAGGACTTATGTGCGGGGAAGGTTCTAGGCTTTACCAGGTGTAGTCTTTAGAGTGAAAAAGGTAAAACCCTCTTTCTGTATGAGTGTTGTTGGTGCCAAGAGGCCATGATCTCGGTTTGAAGCAATTGTGCAGGTTTGTCATTAAACTATATATGCATTCCTTTGTTTGTGAAGCAATTGTTGCTCGTGCCAAGAGAATTAAGGACCATTTCAAGCGAAGACACGGGAAAAAGGATGTCGAATCCCATAAACAATATTGATAGTGAAACTAAGTAGGCTCAATCAGAAATTAATAGCTTGTAAAAATATGCATTTAGAAAAAAAACTAAGTGCGCATGAAATTCGGAAACGTGTTGTCTCTGCATGAAGTTGAGAAACAGTATGGACAGTCCACCAAATGTAAATAGTTTGGTTATTTCTCAAGTCTCTAAATGAAATTGAATAGTGCAATTGCATTGTTTTCCTTCAAAAAAATTGGATAGTCTAGTAAAGATTGTAGAAATTGGTATGAACAACTATCAGTGCTCACAAAAATCAAATCCAACTCCATATCTTCTCATTGCCTATGAACTTACAATAATGAATTTAATTGCATGGAAATTTTATTGCACAAGACCATAACACAGGGAGTTTAAAATAGGTAAATAGGTTTCAAGCAAGCAGATATGGATGAGGTGAAAATTTTGTAAGGCACATTCCATGTCTTATTCAAGTATTGAACAAACTAGGCTTCATTTACAAATATTGGAGGTTAAACTTAGCCATCTAACATAATAGAACCAAAAACAAAACAAATTATTCAATCAGAAACAAAAGGTCATAAGGAAAAAGTTTCACTAGGGTGCATCTTGATAGCCTTGACTGTGTCGCTTATAATGTCAGGCCTGAGACTAATGCCCATCTCTAGAATGAAAGCAACTTCGTCCATAACATCTTCTTCAAGCTCTTAGATTTGCTTCTCATAAGAAGAAAGAAACCTCCATTGATTACCAGTTGGATGTAGTGGTTTGCTTCATCCCGCAACAAGCAGAACATTGTTTGGAAAACCTACACGATGGACTTACCACATTTATCTACTCTATCTGGCACACCGAGCTATTTTTCATGATGAAAAGCCATCTGTTGCATCTTGTGTGCATAAGCTTATCAACCTCATCAAGGGTACCCTCGTTACCAAGACTAACAAATTTGATTCTGCTACAATCTAGTGGTAAGGCACCTTGAAGATCTTGTAATTGATTTTTGCGATCTGGCTCCTGCTGTCTTTAGATGTACTCGAGTTGCGCTAAGTGCCTCCTCTCTCCTCTTTTGTTCTACTTTTGCGTTAAACGCTTTAGTTTGGTACATAATGCATGCTTAAGTACCTTCTTTAAAAAAATCTGTTTGGTAGTATACCCTTTCTTGAAAAAAAAAAGTTATTCCGGATGGTACCCTCAAAGTTTTGGAAAAGTTCGCAATATACCCTTTCTTGGATTTTTCGTAACACAAATTCATTAATTTTGATTTTTTTTTGCTTAAAGAATATATTTTGTGTTATTATTTACTTAAAATCAAGAAAAGAAGAAGAAAACTTATTTGGGACTAAATGACACAATATAATATAATTCAGCCTTAAGGAGGATAATGACTTTTGAGAGAGTTAAATATTCTCATATATCCTCATATAAAAAATAAATATATAAACACCTACTGAAATAATACTTTTGAAAATTTGTTAAGTAACAATTCAATAAAATTTATGTTTGATATATAAATATAAAGCCTGAATCAATATTTGCTTAAAAAGAATTAAATGGTACAAACTAACAATATTCTTTTCTATTCAATTGTATCGTTTAATTAATTTAAAAATTGTAATTTCTTATTAAACATCAAAATTGGATTATCAAGTTATTGTAGATTTTTTTATGCACTTTATGTTTATACACCGTGGTTGAAATTTTTTCATTTTATTATTAATTATAAAATTAATGAATTTTTTAAGAAAACAATCAAGAAATAATATAGGCCAACCTTTCTAAAAAAATGTCATATTTTCTATTTTCTTCCCATTTTAAGTAAATAAATAATTGTTTATAAACACATAAAACAATGACAACAACAACAACATTTATCCAGGGAAATCCCACTGTCGCATGATTTGGGGAGTCAGAACGGGGGCTTTCCAGACCTAGATGAAATGCGTCCAATACAACCCTAAAATAATACGAGCCAACCACACAACACCTTACACGAAAAGCCTCAAAAACATCAAAGCCACCTAACCAAATCTAAAATGGAAAAAAATAAAGGCAAAAAGAAAACTAAAACTAATGGAAACTAGCCGCCTAAGCGAGCAAGCTAACCGTAAACACCTGAGAACTGGCTCCATCAATAAGTTGGCTAGCTATCTAACACTCTGATCTTTTCCATCCAACCCTCCCTACAATGAGCCAACTTCACAGAAATTTCTATCATGTCGATTCCCTCCAACCCTCCCTACAATGAGCCAACTTCACAGAAATTTCTATTATGTCGATTCCCTCCAACCCTCAACACATAAAACAAAACTAATGAAAATTTAAAAAAAAACCCCACATAGGGTACGACTCGAACTTTTCCAAAACCTCAAGGTACTATCCGGAATAATTTTTTTTAGAGCACCACTCGAAAAAAACCAACAACTCGATGATACCTAACGAAATTTGCCAAAAAAAAATGTTCCACTTGAACAACAATAATTCACATAAAAAAATGATCATCGGCTCCTTTGCGTACTCATTGATTATGGAATCAGGTTATACCCACAGTTTGCTGCTTCTGCTATAGTTGGATTACATTTTGTTTTCCTGAAATTTATGATATCGTTTCTTGGATTTATTTCCAATTCCATTCAATCAACACGTAGAATCTCAATTATTTTTTTTGAATGGATAACATTTAAATTTTCGAAGCAAAAGCTGAGAATATAATAGACAGAGCAGGGGTTTGACTTTGCAATACATCACGACAAATTGTACAAAACGATGTATGCAAACAATCAAAACGGACGGTCAAATGAAGGCAATGCAAAACGAGTCCAATTAAACAAAAGACGATCAAGGAAGGAACAAATTCTTATTGTATTAATAATCACCTACCATATTGATCTGATTGTGTAATCCGTATTAATTAAGAAAGCAAATTGCTGGTTCATCACAAAATACTACGGAATAGCATTTTATGTGTGTATATATATAAGGAAATTCGGCCAAGTTGGACAGAAAATCTCGTGCACTCAGTCACTCACAATCAAATTATAACCGCATGCAATCAATCAAATAATACTCTGTCTCGTATATTACGACAAAGAACAGAATGTGTGCGTATATATACAGCAAGAGAGAGTCTGTGCATGTAGCTAACACTAGAGCTTGCACGCGCATACGTTAATCAAGAATGTCTAGGATAGTACACACCAAAGTTTTGCAATGCGCCCTTTTCATAGTCTGCTCAATCCTTATTTGTGTGGCAGAGAGCATAAGGTCGCCTACTACTACGACTAAGCCGGCCATTTTCGATCTTTTCAAAAGAACCCATGTTGTGATCAGGAATAACATGGGGGACGGCTCAACTATCACCGTTCATTGTAAATCAAGAGACGACGATTTGGGCGATCACGTGCTCAAGGACGGAGAGACCTAAGAGTTCGGGTTTCGACCCAACTTCTTCATTGAACATCATACTATTTTCTCTTGCACGTGCAAGAGTAATAAAGGATGGGCTCTATGGGACGCCTATCATGAAAGTTGGGGTGAATATGATTGCATCAAGGTGTGTCCATGGAGAGCTGCCCCTGATGGCGTTCACGGTGAAGGAAATTTGGATGACACCAAATACAATTGGGGTCCGCCTCCGTTAATGTGACACTGCAATTCATATTCTTAGACATATATATAGCTATCTTTATCGTCTTTCTACTATATATTAATATATAAATAAATTAATCAATATATATTATTTTGTACGAGTTAATTTGATGCCATCCCTCTTTAATTTTTACATTATTAGATCGATGCGATTCACAAGGGTTATTCTATACACAAGAAACTTGTAATAAGAACTGCATTGACTACGAATTACAACAATATAAAATACTAATGTAAGTTACCCGTATTGCGACTTAAATATGCACGATCGTCAATGTAAATATGCACGATCGTCACTAGCAATACTTCAAATTTGTATCTCTCAAAACTCAACCAAAAAATATAAAAATCAATGTCTCTCAAAAACGTAAACAAGACACTTGTATAGTTGTACGGATATATGTCCACAAATCTATACGTACCTTATCATTTAGGTAAGACATGATCTTATATGTATGCCAATTTGATGTTGATTTGGTTAAAATCTTGTATTTAAATTGTGATTCGAAAACAGATCCTTACTTTCAAAAACAACTTTCTGTCATTTCTCTGGGGAAAAGGTGAACTTCGATAAGAGTAGTGTCTTGTTTTCAAGAAAAGTGCCAGATTTAGTCCGGCATAGCGTCAGTAACAGACTCTCTATTCCCATCACTGAAGACTTTGGCAATTACCTTGGTGTTCCAATGATGTGTGGACAGCTGTCTACTGCGAAATATGACTTCATTCTCGACAAGGTCAAAAGTCGATTGAATAGATGGCAGGCAAGAACCCTCTCGGCAGCCGGCCGTGTGACACTTGCAAACTCTGTGCTCACAAGCTTGCCAGTTTACACGATGCAGTCCACCCTTGTCCCCCGTTCGACTTGTGATGCAATTGATAAGTTTTTTTTTTTTTTTTTTTTTGAAGATTTAACTGATGAATATGTTAGAGAGGCAAAGCCGAGAGGATTTACAAAGCAAAAGCTTTAAGTTTGCTGTACATCACAAAAAGCCAACCAAAAAGATGCAAACAATTAGCCCAAGCAATCAAAAATACAAAGCTGTCAAGAGGACAAAAAGGCAAAATCATGCTGGTGCAGAACCAATATGTAGAGCCCTGAGCCACGAAGAAGCGTTCCTCGTATGCTTAATCCACTTGGAAGCAATGCAAAGCTTGGTGAAGTTAATCGTCTCAGCTGCACAGAGGTCACTAGAAGGTTGAACATTGTCGAAGATTTTCTTGTTACGGGGCAAGCCAGGTGAAGTAGACAAAGTTAGAGAGGGCTGCACAAGTGGCAAGGAAAATAAAAGATCCTTGCCTAGGGCTGGAACCGAGCCATTCCAGCCACTCGAGAAGAGAGGTGCCCGTAAGAGAGATGCCCAACCAGCTCAGAACCTTGAATAGGGCTGCGTTAGTGAATTGGCAGCCCCCCCCAAAGATGGATTTCAGTTTCAGCTGCAGTAGAACACAAGGGGCAGAGATCATCGTCAAGGAGGCCCCAATGATGCAGCTTGGAGCGGGTCGGAAGACGTTGCATAGCAGCCAACCACGTGATGACATTGGAGCGGGGCGGGGCAACCCTACTCCAAACAGCCGGCCACCATTGTGCAGTAGGGGAATGGTCACGAATCAACTCGTACACATTGGAGGTCGAGTATCTACCGTTGCCACTCCTCATGAGATCAAGGATGTCGTTCCGATTGCCCAGTTGAAGAAGCTCATTTTTGATGGAGATGATACCCTTCCATTGGACACTCGCACTCGGTCGAGTGGTTGCATCCCAAACGCAACAGTTTCTCAACACATAGCAATTGATCCAGCTGGTCCAGATATTAACCTCATGATTGGCGAGCTCAAAGACCGACCGGGCAATGCTGGCCTTGTTCCAAGAAAGAAGCTCCTTGATGCCAATCCCGCCTTCAGATTTGGGTTTACAGACCCTCTCCCAAGCAACAAGGTGCCTCTTTCCGTGGTCGTTCCCCGTCCACAAATAGGCGCTAAGAATGCCATTAATCTTATCTAGAACAGCAGCTGGAAATTTAAAGATATGAGCCCAAAAAGCTTGAATACTAATGAGGACAGATCGGATCAATTCCAGCCGACCAGCATAGCTGAGACACTTAGCAGCCCAAGATTGAATGCGAGAAGTGATTTTGAGGATGACTGGGGAGTAGTCAGAGACACCGAGTCGCTTGGAACTGAGCGGGACTCCAAGGTACCTCATCGGGAGCTCACCCACCGAGAAGTTGAGCATAGAGGAGAGAAGAGTCTGGTCTGTAGCAGGGGTCCCTCCAAAGAAGATTTTAGACTTAGAAAGATTAGCATGGAGGCCAGAGACAGCAGCAAAGTTGTTAATAGCTGCCTTGATAATGCCCACAGAAATAGGATCAGCCCTGCTAAAAACAAGCAAGTCATCAGCAAAACAAAGATGGGTGATATTAAGCTTGGCACACTTCGGATGGTAGTTAAAATTGGGTGTAGAGCAACATTGCTTGATCAGCCTTGAAAAGTACTCCATAGCCAGAACAAAGAGATAAGGGGACATTGGGCACCCTTGCCTAATACCACGCTTGCCCGGAAAGAACCCCCGATTACATCCCTCAACATTGATTGAGAACCTGGCTGAAGTAATGCAAGCACTGATGAGGTTGACGAAGGCCGACGGAAAGCCAAAGAGCAGTAGCGTTTGAATGAGAAACTGATGCTCGATGCAGTCGAACGCTTTGCTTAGATCAATCTTAAGCGCACACCTCGGAGAGAGGTTGGAGTTACCATAGCCACGCAGTAGCTCTTGAGCCACTTGGATGTTGTGGCAAATAGAGCGACCTGGGACAAAGGCGCTTTGTTGGAGACCAACCAGCTGGCTTATCACTTCTTGGATACGATTGGCAAGCATCTTGGCGATAACTTTATACAGCATAGAGCAGCAAGAAATAGGCCTAAAATCGGTGACAGAGGAAGGGCAATCTGACTTAGGCACAAGAGAGATGGAGGTGTGGTTAATTTCTTTCAGAAGGAGACCATTACTAAAGAAGGAAAGAACAGCCTCAATCACATCATTTCCAACAATGCTCCAAGACGATTTAAAAAATCGAGCGTTGAAACCATCAGGCCCAGGAGCTTTGTCATCGCCAAACGAGAAAACCACCCGCTTAACCTCTTCAGCAGAAAAAGGCCGAGTCAGCTGATCTCTGTCATCCTCCCCAAGGAGAGGGCCATTGTTGATGACAGATTCAAGGGGTGGAGAGGGGTCAATCGAGTGCCCAACAAAGGCGGAGAAGTGAGAGGTGAGGTGAGTAGCAAGGGTATCATGGCAGTCAAACGGCAGCCCCTGTCCGTCCAAAATGCCCATTAAGCTAGAAGAAGAACGACGACTTTTAATGGACTTGTAGAAAAAGGAGCTGCTATGGTCACCAAACTTGACCCATTTCAGCTTAGCAATTTGCTTCGTAGTGGCCCGAAGTTCAGAGATTTTACTGCACAACTCCTCCGAAGTAGAGCGCTCAAGATGGAGAAGGTTGTGATCCATCGGATTATTCTGAATAAGGTGTTGAATATCCGAAAGTCTACCGCGACAAGAGTTGACAGCACTTTGTAAATCCTCATATGATGAGCTTGGGAGCTGTCTTAGACGAGTCTTGAGCAGTTTCAGCTTTTGGACAACCCGAAACATGGGAAATCCCTCAACTGGCTGGTTCCAGATGTCATGCACAAGAGGGAGAAACTCATCCCGATGAGTCCAAGCATTGTTGAAGCGGAAGCTACGGCTAGGCCTGTGAGAGAGAGGTTGGAGACGGAGTAGGGCAGGCGAGTGGTCGGAGAGATCAGGGAGACAGAAGCTGGCTTCAGAGAGGGGAAAACTGGAGGCCCGGCTTGAATTGGTGAGGATTCGATCCAACTTGGACCAGGTACGAGAGCCATCAGAATGGTGATTATTCCAAGTAAAGAAGCTGCCGGAGGAAGGGTGATCATCCAAGCCGGAGTTCCTGAAGCAGAGAGAGAGCTCTAGAGAGTGGGGGGCAGCAGGCAACATATTCTCATTCATTCTTTCAGTTGCATTGAGGATAGTGTTGAAGTCCCCCAATAAAGCCCAAGGGCCCAAGGTGTGCGAGCTAATAAGAGAGATATCTTGCCAGAGAGAAGACCGATCAGAAGCATTATTGAATGCATAAACAAAAGAGACATGGAGGGCTGGGGTGGCGCCTTGACTAGACACCAAACAATGAGTAAGCTGAGCAGAAGTTGAGAAAACATTGACAGAAACTTTGAGAGGGTTCCACCAAAGCCAGATCCTGCAATTCCTGGCAAGATGACCATTAGAATGATGGAGCCAGCCTTTGAGAAAACTCTTAGCAAGGCGGTGCTCTTTATTTTTACGAAGGCGAGTTTCAAGAATGGCAATCAAGTCAACACGATTCCTACGGACAAAATTTCTAACAGCATCCTGCTTAGCATCGGAGTTAAGACCCCGGATGTTCCAAGCTGCCATTGAGATGCTATTCATGGGAAACTTGTTGGGTTGAAGGAGGGCACTTTCCCTCATTTCTTGGTGGGATATCCGGATCATTTTCATTTACATTTGTTGAAGAGGTTGAAGGAGAAACCCCGTTGGGGTTAAGAGAGGTTGGAGGCGGCAAAATTCTTGGCTGATCAGATTGCACCACAGCAGCAGAGGAAGACGAGGTTGGGAGGGTTTTGGTGGCAGCTGGAGTGGGTTTAGTGACAGCTGGAGGAGGATTGTGGAGGGCGCCAGAGGGGCTTTGCCCTTGGGCAGAACCGCCTTCGGGGAAGGTAGAGGTGGCCAGGAAGAGGGGGTGGGGAGGAGAGGCGCAGCATTCACACGCGGCTGCTGACGAGGTCCACCACCTTTAGGTGGTCGAGGAGGTCGGGCGGCAGGGGCCTGGGCAACAGCGGGGGCCTGGGCAGCAGCAGGGGAGGGGGTGGAGGTTGGGCAGCGGTGCCCAAAACCCTAGCGCCGCCGCCACTGTCCCTGCTACGTGCTATATGGCGATTTGATGTATAAAGAAAATAATTCGAACAACTCGTATTGAAAAGCGAAAGGGACGACCGCCCCCCCCCCCCCCCCCCAAAACCCTAGCGCCGCCGCCACTGTCCTGGTTGGTGGCGCCCCCTTTCCCCGCCCATTATGCCCCGTGGGCGAAAGCGATCCGTCAGGCTTTCCTACCCGGGCGAACCCAAGTTTCAGTCCCCTCCCCCAGCAACTTCGGCTTCTTCGTCGGAGACCCTCGCTGATGTCCCTCCGAGCTGGATAATTGTGGCCCGCCGCCTCTGGAGCAGCAAGGCCCTGCCCTCCCTGCCTCCGTGGACCCGCCCTCTTCTAGCGTGTCCCCCGACTCCCCCCCTCTGGCCGCTGAGAGCTCAAGCGAGCCAATTCCCCCTTCTCCCCCCCCCCCCCCTCCAGCAGCAACGCGCCCTTCAGGGCCTCTTCTCCCGACCCCGGCCCAGGCATGGGCTAAACCTCTGCAACCTCTAGTCTCCTCTCGTCCAGCTGCTTCCCCTCCTAGCTTCAAGGATGTCCTCTGCCAAGGGCAGAACCAGCAAAGCAGCCAATTCGTTCCCCTCTCTTATGTTGAAGGAATTGTTGACGGGATAATCGACTTCACTGAAGAAGACATTGCCCCATTGGTTTCCCGATGGTCCCTCTCCCTTGTTGGTGCTCCAATGGGAGGTAAACCCTCATTCCGAGCCATGGAAAGATTCATCTCGAACACTTGGACAGACATTCCGCTACCGAAACTCCTTCTCAACGATAGTGGAATCTTTGTCTTCCAGTTTGAAAAAGAGGAGCATCTTGTCTCTATCCTTGAAAAGTCCCCTTGGATTTTCCCAGGCCAGCTCCCCCTTGTGCTCAAAAGATGGAGGCCAGGCATGATTCTCGACTTCTCATGTCTTCAAGAGGCCCCAGTTTGGATCACATTGCACAATCTAGATGTTCGTTTCTGGTCAGAAGGTCTGCTAGCCAAAGTTGGGTCTGCCGTGGGAAAGCCGGTCCTTACTGATCTCACCTCCGTTTGTCAAGATCGCCTGTCTTTTGCCCGTGTGATGGTTGAAATCTCGCCATCAAGTGATCTTCTTAGAGAAGTCTCCTTTAGAGCTCGTGATGGGGAGGTAGTCCGTCAAGCCCTCCACTATGACTGGCTTCCCCCTCATTGCCCTTCTTGTAAGATGCAATTGATAAGTTGATTCGGGAGTTCGTTTGGGGTTCTACTGAGGAGTCCCGCAAAATTCATCTCCTGGCTTGGGAAAAAGTAACTCAGCCGAAGCAGGATGGTGGGCTTGGCCTTCGTATGATGCGCCAACAGAATGCGGCTCTCCTTGCTAAACTGGCGTGGCGCACCCTCCAAGAGCCTGATTCTTTATGGAGTCGTGTCCTTCGGGGAAAATACTGTGCTAATCGACTTGATATTGATATGTTTGTCAGTAGACCTCGTTCATCCTACATGTGGAAGGGTGTCCTTCATGGCTCGAGGGTTTTGAACAAGGGGATTGGTATGGCGGTTGGTGATGGTTCTTCTACTTTCTTCTGGGATCACGCCTGGTTGCTCCCTCGACCGCTTTCTGAAGTCGCTTTGGCCCCGATTCCTGAAGATATGTTAGGTGCTACGGTGGCTGAGTATTGGCTGGATTCGGGCTGGGACTGGCAGTCCTTATCAACCCTGTTGCCTGCTGATATTTTGCATCAACTAATGTCTGTCTCTTTGGCTGGAAACGCAGGGCGTCAAGACCGCTTTTACTGGACCCTCTCGTCCTCTGGAGACTTCACCACAGCCTCGGCTATGTCTATCCTTCGCGCGCCCTCACAGGCCCCCGCGAGTCCCATATGGAAAGTGATCTGGCGCACGCCTGCGCAACAGCGGGCGAGGCACTTTCTCTTCCTTGCTGCTCACGGGGCTGTTATGTGTAATGCTGAGCGAGCTCGTAGACACCTGTCACATGTCGTGGGATGCCCTCGTTGTGGCAGTAGTGAGACCGTGCTTCACCTTCTCCGTGATTGTCCAAGTATCAAGTTGATTTGGCTCGCGCTTGGTGGCAGTATGACTAGTAACCTCTTCTTCTCTCATCTTACTCCCTTGGATTGGATCCTTGATAATATTCGAAGAAGGGACGAGTGGAGCACTGTGTTTAATACGATGGTTTGGTATACATGGAAAACGCGCAACAAGCTTGTGTTTGAAGGTGTGGATGACCACCCCCGGCTCTCCTCCATGGTGGTATCCGTTTCTGAATCCTACAAGACTAATGCTCTGAGGGCTTCTCACATAAACAACATTGCTGCTACTGATAGTTTGCCGGGCCCCAATAACTCTTTTTCGCCTCTTGCTGCTGCTGGCGAATTCACACAGTCACACTCCATGTAGACGCTGTCTCCAAGGGAAACCCGGGTCCGGCTGGGGGTGGAGGTCTTGTTCGGGACGATCGTGGTAATTTTGTTAAGGGTTTCACCTTTACTTGTGGCAACTGTGATGCTTTGAAGGCTGAGTTGTGGGCCCTGAAGTTTGGCCTTGCTTTCACTACTGAGATGCATATTCCTGCCCTTACGGTTTATTCGGATTCGCTGAATGCCTGCTCTCTGATCAACTCTCGAACTACAAGGCCCCATAGGGACAGCTCCCTGATTCAAGACTGTCGTGATGCCATGGAGATTTTTCAGGGACAGATTTCTTTGAAACATATATACCCGCAGGAATGCAAATATGCCAGCTGATGCCCTTGCCAATATTGCCTTTGATATGCCTAGCTCTTTTATGATTCTTACTGAACCTCCTAGTGAAATTTTAAGTCTTCTTAGCAGTGATTATGTAGCCCTTTATGGGCAAACTCTCTCTTAATTTCTAAATAATACAATCGCAGGGGTAATCCCCGTTTCCTGATCAAAAAAAAAAAAACAACTTTCTGTTGACTGGTCAACCTCCAAGACAAAACGAGAGTTTGCTTCAAATAAAAAAAAAAGAGAATGGAAATAGTTAAACGCGCCGTTTAGAAAGAGCGGCCGTGCCCTTGAGAGTTGATAGTGAAGGCGCTCTACTGTTGCGTTCTTCCTGCCTCCGTAAAATTGAATGTGGATGGACGAAGAGGAAGAACCCCCGTTGGCCGTCGAGATCAAAGAAACCGGAATCGCAGATCCTCAGCCACCGAATCCGCCGGAAAACGATGGCGTGTCCGTCGGCATCACCGTTATCACAGGCTATCTCGGCGCCGGAAAGTCCACCGTAAGTCGTCTCTCTAAAAGGTCAAAATCTCTATCAGTCACTCTCCTAATTCGCTTTCTCTTTCATCTAATTTCTGAAGTCTTAATAACACTCATCAGCTAGTGAACCATATACTGAATTCGGAACATGGATTGAGGATTGCTGTGATATTGAACGAGTTCGGGGAGGAGATTGGGGTTGAGAGAGCCATGATTAATGAGGGCGACGGCGGAGCTCTCGTTGAGGAGTGGGTTGAGCTCTCCAATGGCTGTGTTTGTTGCACTGTCAAACACAGCTTAGTTCAAGCCCTAGAACAGCTCGTTCAGATGAAGCAAAGGTAATAAGTCTGAATTTGTCTGTCAATACAGTCTAATTGCTTACTATTAGCAAGTGCTGATGAATGCATTATTCAAATTTGTCTCTGTCATTAGGCTTGATCATATATTGCTGGAGACTACGGGATTGGCGAATCCGGCTCCTCTTGCCTCGGTTTTATGGATGGATGACCAGCTTGAATCGTCTGTCAAACTCGATTCAATCGTGACGGTAAGCTCACTTCCAGGCTCTTATTGACATTGTCTTAGCATAGTCTGTGCTTTGTTTGCCTTTTTGATTGAGATGTTTCTCATGGTTTGGGCAGGTTGTTGATGCTAAAAACCTCCACCACCAGCTGAAATGCCATCAGGAATCGTCGTCTTTCCCTGAAGCTTTTCATCAGATAGCGTTTGCGGTACTTTCTAATCCTATTGACATGTAGGCTGCAGCCAATGAACTGCTCTAAATCTAACAACATTTTGTTTGTTGGCTTCAGGACATTGTAATTCTTAACAAGGTTGATTTGGTTTCGCCCGAGGATACTCAAAGTGGCGTTGATGATTTGGAGATGGAGATTCGAAAGATCAACTCTCTTGCGAGTATCATTCGCTCTGTTCGTTGCCAAGTTGACCTGTCTATGATACTGAATCGCCAAGCCTATGACGCCACAGTAAGTTCTTTAACATCTGATTTATCTTTCACTATTTTCTTCTCTTAAATGTCTGAACTCTGCTTCCTGCATTTTTCTCAGCATGTTGATCACCTGGAAGCGTTATTAGAACAAAGCAAATTATTGCCAACCAAGGATCTTCATGACAACAGTGTCAGAACCCTTTGCATATGTGAACCACAAAAGCTTCACCTTGAAAAGGTGCTTCCCTGAACGACCTTTTAGTTTGTTTAAAGATATATACTGATAATTGAATTTATACCTTGAATATTCTTGTATTTTCTTGTACTTGAGCTTTAATGATTGGGTTCTGAATCAGTACACTATGCATGCTTATCCTCATTCTCTTTTGTAATTCTGATCAAAGGTCCGTCTATGGCTCGAGGAGATTCTCTGGGATAAAAAGTATGGAATGGATGTCTATCGTTGCAAAGGTGTTCTAACCATAGCTGACTCAGATGAGCTGCACACCCTGCAGGTAATGTGTTCAACTACACGACTTCATCCAGAAGTTAGTCAATTTTCAACCTTCTGTAAACCATAAGAAGTTGTGTCTGGTGTTGTATACACAGTCACACAACTTCAACAGAGCTTGAACATGACACATAATAACGTGTGTGGTTTACTTCAGGCGGTAAGAGAGATATACGAGATAGTTCCATCTCGAAAGTGGCAAAATGAAGAACCCCGGATGAACAGAATCGTATTCATAGGTAAGGACTCACATATATTTCGCTACTTGCTTGAATGTGTTCCAGTTTATCATGTTTTCTTGTTAATATGGTTTAATCATTGCAGGCCAAAATCTAGACGAGGGGGTTCTTATGGATACCTTGAGAGCTTGTACATCTGGGTGATTCTGATTCCTCACTAATCTTGCTGTGGGACTTACATTGCAATCTTATACTTCCTGGCAATGGAGGATATGTTTGTTTTCCTCTTCCCCTGTTATGTTGCCTTTTGTTTCGGTAGAATACTATAATTAGTGCCAGTTAAGCCTGTTTTTTTTAATCTGAATTTGACCTTCTGTGCTTGCTATAGTATAGCCAAATGGGTTAAACATGAAATAAACAGCTCTATAAAAACGCTTGTTCTATACTTGTATATAGTGTTTTGCACTAATACTACAGCAGAAAAAAAGCTCCAATCTTTGAATTGAAAATTTAGTGTGGTTGTTTTAATAAAATAGAGAAGATTTACTGATGTAGAAATTGGTCCAAGATTTTTAACAAAATGTCGAAACTTATTCTCAGGTAAATAACAAAGAGTTCACAAACGTGTACCGACAAAATTACTTCCGGTAAAAAGGCAAGCCAGTCGCAAGTGGAAACCGAATTGCGCGCTAACACGATAAACTGATCAAACAATGTCCATGTTTAATTTTGTAAGTACTGAATTATTTATTTGCACCCAAAAAGTATTATAATTCTGAAAATATAAGTTCCAAAACCAACGGTCAGGATTGCATTTCTCCCCAAACTTCGCTCTCTTCCCTCCAAAGTCCAATTGACTTATTCTTCACTCGTTCCTCCCCTCTTTAAATTCCATCTACTTTCTAAAAAAATCCTTGCAATTGTTTTGTTCTTCATTCGTTTTTTGCTGCTTTGCAATTCTACAAAGTTACCAACAAATACTTTCACTTCCCTTTATTTCGTGAATTCCTCTCTCTCGAGCTTCAACAATGTCCACCGAGAAGGAGAGAGAGACCCAGATCTATTTGGCCAAGCTCGCCGAACAAGCCGAACGTTACGATGGTATGAGAAATCCCTAGATTCGGTTTCGCGTTTCATGATCGGAAGCTTTTGATGATTGATCGTCCAATTTGATCTTACACAGTCTTCTGAAATTTGATCGCTGTTCTTTTTTGTTATTGCAGAAATGGTTGAGTGTATGAAGACGGTTGCGAAGCTAGACGTCGAGCTGACTGTTGAGGAAAGGAACCTCCTTTCAGTAGGCTACAAGAACGTGATCGGTGCGAGAAGAGCGTCGTGGCGTATCATGTCCTCCATCGAACAGAAGGAAGACTCCAAAGGAAATGAAAACAATGTGAAGATCATTAAGGGTTATTGCCTAAAGGTGGAAGACGAACTTACCAAGATCTGTTCTGACATTCTAGACATTTTAGACAAGCATCTGATTCCTCATGCCAATTCTGGTGAAGCCAAAGTTTTCTACTACAAAATGTAAGTCATATTGCTGTAGCATTCTTCCTAAGATAAAAGCCCTGTTCTTGATTGATATTATGCCCTGTTCTATGGAATCCAGGAAAGGCGACTACTACCGCTACCTTGCTGAGTTCAAGAGTGATCAGGAAAAGAAAGATGCATCAGAACAGTCACTACATGGCTATGAGGCACACGCTTATTTGTCATTCCATTCGTGTCGTTTGTCTTGCTAGCCTCCGGCTTTTCTCGATTGATTTACCTTTCTTGTGATTTATGTCTGTTAGGCGGCGTCTGCCACAGCCAGTACAGATCTGCCTTCAACCCACCCGATCCGCCTTGGCCTTGCTCTCAACTTCTCAGTTTTCTATTATGAAATCATGAATTCGCCCGAAAGGTAACATAACCGTTCCTGTGAACTAGAAGAATTTCCAAGCATTTTGAGTTTTGTATCTCAAATGATGAGCTACATGCATGTGGAACTCAAATCTCAGGGCTTGTCAATTGGCCAAACAAGCTTTCGACGAGGCAATTGCTGAGCTGGATTCGTTGAGTGAGGAGTCATACAAGGACAGCACTCTTATCATGCAGCTGTTGAGAGACAACCTCACTCTCTGGACCTCGGATTTGCCCGACGATGGAGGTATTTGTGGAGCTAATACAAGTGCATTGTTTAAAAGTTAGTATGTGCCGAGATTAGCACGATGTGATGAGCATTTTGTGCAGGAGAGGAAGGTTCCAAAGACAACGAGTCCAAGGATGCGAAAACCTCATCCGAGAAGGAACCCGAAGTAAGTTGCTTCTAGACCCATAAACTGTTAACTATACACCTTGACTCCTGAGTAAAATGTAACATTTCCGATTGTCTTCCCCTTGCCAAGGAGTCGTAAGCCTATGGTAGCTGTTGCTGGTGAAGAACTGTATACTAAATCGGTGTCTTCGAGAGCTCTGAGCTCCAAGTGTTTCCATGGTTTACGGATTTTCTTTTGGCAACAGAGCGTAGGAGAAACTTATTAGCTAGCCTTGAATCTGCTTTTCCTTGGTGTTTCTATTTTTCTGCTTTTATCATGTTGTAGAATTTGCTGTTCAACGACATCAATTGCATTCAATTTCATTCATATTCTTTGGAGCTGTAACGATCATAGCTATATTTTGGCCTTATGATGGCTCTTCGATTTCATATACAAAGTCAGCATCAGAAGAAATACTCAAATACATGTGATGTCTAACACAAGCCAATGTGAACATTCTGAAAGCATTCATGCTAGAAATAAAGTAAGGAAATTCTACTCATCAGACTTGACAGCCACTCAAAATGGGCTTGTCTTTTGGCTCAAAATTGTGCAATGACTTATCCGGCCCAACATTGTGATCTGACTAAACAAAATGTAAACTCTACATTTTTATTTTTTTTGAGAACAACTCTACATTATTTACTTGTAGCTAGTATGGTGAAATGATGCTTTTGAATAGAGTCAAATGTAAACTATACACTATTTTTTGTAGAAATATCCAAACAAATAGATTATTTTTTACCATATCAGAGCATACAATTCCGGAACAGATCCATATGAGAACTTTGAAGACTATTTACCAAGACGAGAAATGTATATACAAAACAGAAACGTGTGTAGAATCACAGACGCACAAGAGGGAAAATGAAGCCATGGAATTATTATTAGTTAATTAAGTAGTGTGCATGCGTACGTACACCTCCTAGATCTACCCATGCATGCATACGTACTACATACGCTTATAGATAGATAGATAGATTAATTCCTAGTGACCTTGCTACCGGAAAGAGCATTTACGGCGAGGATGCCATCCTGGGTGGCCACCCATTCACAAAAGTTGCACAATCCGGCTTCGGTATAGGCATCCCATTCGGCCCACCCTCTGTCACTACCGCATCTACACGTATAAAAGTCCAACAGGCTCTTGGAGAGAAACCGAATGTCGTACTCCTGCCCGTCCTTTAACACTTGGTTGCCTCTGTCGTCGGTCTTTGATCTGCAATGGATCGTCATGTCGGATCCATCTCCCATGTTATTCTAGATATATTGTGACGTGCACTTCCTCTGGGATTACGGGTGGCTCATCCTGTCGCGACGAACACGCATCCTTCGCTAAAGAAACGACGGCCAAGACTAGCACCAACCTCAACATTTTTTTCATCATGTGCGTTAAGTGTGTGCGGTGTGCCCCCTCCTGATTATTCTCATCGATACTTCGTCTGCTATATATATATATATATATATATATATATATATATATATATATACTATAGTATAAAGCGGAGTCAATGTCTTTACAAAAATTTGCGCCACGTGTCATTTATATAATAAAATAAAAAATTAGGTCCTCCTTTATACAAACTAGTACAATACCCGTACCATGTACGGGTAATGTAAATATAAATCCGAATTAACCGATTCGAGATCGAATTTTGCCACGAATTCGCTTATAACTCGAGAATTTATAATCTAAACGCAATAGACCGAAGTCCGAACCTATTGACCTATATATGTACTTTTATTAATACAATGTAAAATTTAAAATAACTCTATTCAATTTTTTATATTTATATTATTATATAATGTACTATTGACAAAAAAAATTCTATGTACTGTAACATGTGAAAGATTTTCACTATTTTTCAAGATTTAATAATGAAAAAAATGTATACTAATTAGTAAGTAAAAATTGTTAAGATATAAGAAATCACTTAAATTTTTTTTATTCATATAAGGATATAATTTTAAGAAAATCATGTTGGGAAAAAATCAATTGGGTAAGATATTAAGTAGATATAAGGAAAGTGGATAAGATATCAAGTAGCTAGATATATGACTTATTTTTAGAAAAATACAATGTAAAAAATAAAATCATTATTTTATTCAAGGTCGATGATGTGGCGCAAATTTTTACACAGGCTTGGGTTCTGCTTTATACTGTATACTAGCTTAACCTGTCGTGCATGGCACGACTATTTGACTTTAAAATATTAAATTAAGTTATATATTTTATAACTATATATTTATATATAAAATATAATATACTTCGTAATTTTTATTGTATGGACATGTTTTTTTATCTTCTAAAAAGAGTAATATTGTTTTTGAAGTTCATATAACCCAAAAAATATATATAAGACATAATTTGTTCACTCATTTATATATTTTTATAAAGCTTGATTATAAGAATATAAATTGATATTTTACTTATAATTTTTATCATATATTAATAACGACTATCATAAATTTAAATTTAAAAGTAAACAATTAATTAATAATTTTCATCAATTGATAAATTAGATAAGATTTATAAAAATTTAATAGAAAATGTAGGAAACCACAAATTTACTTGTATTAGGGGAATAAGTTGAAACCAATATTAAAAAAAAATTCTTAGTTTGTTTGTGAAAGATTTCTCCCTATAATGCTTCAAGAATTAATAATTGACAAATCTTTTGTATATAGATAAGAAGAAATTCAATAGGAAAACCCTATACAATACGAATAATAAAAATTAGTTTTTTTTATATATGAGGTAGGGTCAAAATTAATGTGGTGGTGCAAAAATAACCACTTGTATGCTTGTATTAGGAAAATAAGGGGTGTTTCTATAATTTGAGATAAATTGTGGGATTATTTTGTAAATAAGTAAAAATTATTGAAAAAGATGTATGTTATCAAGATATAAGTGAAAATTATTAGTTGGTTAAAAAATCAAGTTTGTTATCAAGATAGAAAAAAAATCAAATATAATGGGTAACAAATATAGTTCATTATTTAAATATAGAAAATAACTTAAGCTTATAAATGCTAAATTTATTCAAGTAAATCAAATTAGAAAGTGACAAAATTAGTTTTTCTGTTAAAAAATAATTTAAATTAAAAATTCTAAATTTAATTAAGTAAATCAAATACAATTAGTTCGTAGTAATTATATTTCAAAAATTCAAGATATATATTAGAATCATGTTTTTCTATTAAGTGATATATTAGATTAGATAGAATATCTTACCAAAATTCAAAATTTTGAATATACCATTTACATAATAAATAGATAATATACAATTTAATCAAGTTAACTAAAATAGCACAAATAAAAATTATTTATTTATCAAATATATGGTGGGTCTAGACTCTAGAATCAACTTTACAAAAGATAAGAGATATATCAAAAAGATAGAATATCTTACCAAAAATCGGAAATTTAAACATATCTTTTACATAAATAGATAATAAAAATACTGTTTAAACCACCTTATCAACGTACAATATCAATGTACAATATTATAAAAAAGATGCGGAGTATCTTTTACTGCGTAAATTTGATCTATCTAATAATTGCATAAATTGCTTATCAACGTACAAGATCAATCCATGTTGTTAACGTACAATATTTATCAGAATCAACGTAAATTTAAGGCCTACCATATCAAAATTCTAAATATTTTTATCCTGATAAAAATTTTATTGGTAGAAAAAAAATTAAAGATAAAATAAAATTATTTAAGAAAAACAAAATTAAAGATAGATAGTAAGGTTTTAAAGATAAAATTGAAGATCGGACAATTAAGAAAAATAAAAGATATAAAGTTGTGATTATCTATTGAGGTATTAAAAAAATTAAAATCAAGTGGGACCAGAATCAACGTGGTGGCTCGAAAACGGTCGGCTTTTATAATATATATATTGATTGATTGATTAGGTAGCCCCAGAATCTCATATAATCTTATCCCGTAAAAATTGCTTAAAAATTACAGAAAATTATGAATTATCCCAAAAATTATTAATTATTCCTTACTAAGAATTAGTCGTAATCTTCTTATAAATATTATTATTTAATAAAAACATGATATTTATCATAAATTAATTTTTTAACAAATCCAACTTATTTATATTATGAGTTGATTTATTATTGGTAAAAAAACACTAATCACAATACGAAGATAAATATATATGACCCTATAATTTTGACGTGATCATTGATGTTACATGTCTATATTAAATTGGGTTTATAATCACATTACCGTACCATACCGTACATGGTACGGGGGTTAAACTAGTTAATATATACGCAAGTACGTAAGGTTTAGGCTGCTTGGCTCACGTATTATGCACGTTTTTTTTATAGCAAGAAATCTCTATTGCCATACAATTATTATTATTATTTGAATGAAGATTTTGTGCACATGCAACACTAACTCGTTCTTCGACCAAAAAAAAAAACACTAACTCGTTCTGCCATTGTGGTCTTTGGCCAGATTTCATTTTCTTACACGATCAATTTTTTTGAGCACATTACACGATCAATTGAATTGACCGGTTTACCGTTATGCATATATCTGCCTTAATTGATAGTTGATGGATCTTTAATTTCATAACGGAAAATATATTGTGTGTTTTTATTTCCTTAATGTAATTGACTAATAAATTGTATTTGTACGTGGCAATAAATCTAAAACGTTTCCATAATCTTACCACTCTTCACATTTTCAATTTGGTCTAGTTAATGAATATCTATTACTATATACTAAAGCGGAAGCAAATTCTGCCACCATATTGCGCCACATCACCCTCTTTTAAAAAAATCTATCTTATTAAATCTTGATTTTATCATAATCTTATACTCCGTAGATACTTAATTAAAATATTAGTATATATTAGAATTTGTGTTGTTTAATTAATAATTCTATCCAAATATATAAATCTCTATCTTATCATTACACACATTTAATTAATAGATAGATGTATCATAAACCTTTTATTTCAAAAAGTATTTTTTTCGTGACAATCTAAAATCATAATCATAATCATAATATTTTACCCATTTAATTAAATATCATATTAAATTTAAACTATTTTTCGTAATTTTATTATGGTATTTTTTTAAATCATCAACGGTATCAAATTCTAACACTATATTTAAGACAAATATTCATTCTACTAAATAATATATTATATAAATTTTTAATATCATATTATATTAAAATATCAATAAAAAAAGCATATGTTATATTTAACATATATATCACTAATATTTCATATTGATTACACTTTAGAGAAAAAAAAGATAGATTTCTTAATAAAGATAATAATTCGTTCATATTTTCATTACATATTTATATATTTATTATCTAATCAAATTTTCAGAAAACAATCACATATATACGAGATAATTTGACTTTCTATTTAACTTATTAAATATTATCTATATATTTAATATCATAATATATTAATCCGAATTTTATTTAAACTTATTGATTTTATTACTTAATTTAATTTAAGTGCCAAAAGATTTCTATCAACTGTTAATAAAATGTGATAATGCATCTTATCGTATTTCATTCTTCCTCAATTAATTAAATATATGTTTACGTATGTATAAAAAGTAAATACATAAATAAAATTTATTTACATATATGTTGATATACAAGAATTATGTCATTTTGTAATCCAAAAAATAAGCGTCATTTTAAAACAAAGTATATATATGATAATATTTGTAATTTTTATAGTAAATTCATATATAAAACAATAAATAAATAAATAACACTCCCGTACAGGGTACGGGTACGAGTCATCTGCTAGTTTTTAGCTAGTTAGCAAAAACGCATTCAAATAAAAAAATTCATAACTCATTCTTAATTAATTTCAAAAGGGATAATATAGATTAATTTCAAATTGATAACACTGACTCTTATTATAAACTAGAAGGAGGATTATTTTAGTATTATACATAGTTGATTTCTATTCTAGTAAGGCGCTAGGGGTGACTCCAATCTAAAGAATATTCATTATCAATGTCTCCGTAGCGGTTGATGCTTATAAGTTTACTTGGCGTAGCGATCCATATGCAAAACTTGCCACACCGGGATTGATCGCGATCATCACTATATGCTTCCCATTCGGCGTGACCCTTGTTGATGCTGCACCCGCAAAAGAAAAGGGTAGTTCCCCATATGTTAGGGTTAAACGCAAACTCGTAGTAGTTCCCCGCATTCACCACTTGGTCACCTAGATCGTCATCTTTTGATTTGCAATGGACATTAATGCTTGAGCCATCTGTCATGTTATTCCTTATTATGACATGCGTTTTAGATGCAACTTCCCTTGGTAAGCACATGATTACACACATTGCGATTGCGATTGCGAGTGACACATGCTTCAACATTTTCAACACTAACGTCCTCAATCGATCACCCTCTTTTGTGGAAATGTAATAGTATGAATCTTATCATAAGGCCGGAGAACAAAAACTATTTATAACTCAACTTATGACAATTTAAGGTATAGGTTCTAATGTATGTTCGATCATGGAAGAAATCATGATCAAATCATATATCACGTAAAAGAGAAGGAAATCGGGACTCAAATGGGAAAATATCGTGACTCTTTTGATTGTGAGCTTGAACACTATAATTAGGTGCAACTAATATTCCTCCAAAAGTATCTACGATACTAAATTCAAATGCACAATTAAAACATTTTTGGTAACAAAAGCTTTATGGAATATTGCAAGTGAATCAATTGCTAGTAATTTTTCTTTCCATTCAGCGTATGAATGTAAGGATTACTCGTTATATATAGAATTATCTTGGTTATACATTCATATATATATATATAGATATATATATATAGATTCGCGATCAGGTGAGAACGAAGATTAGGGTGTAAAATGCGAACAATTATTGGCCGTTGGATGGGAGGAAAATAACGTACAGGATTACACGCTGGTTCTATATGGGTTTTAAGTGGGAGGGGTATTTTCGTCTTTTTGCTTATTTGTACTGTTCATCCTCTTCCCCCTTGCGTGCGATCTGTGTGGAACTCCGCCTCTTCCTGCTTGATCCACAGATTCGATCTCCGGCTCCCTTTTCCAGCATAATTCAAGTGTTTTTCACTTGTATTTTCGTTTTCGGCTCTTGTTCTATTGATTTTATGGATATAGGTAAACGATTTTGGGGTTTTTGAAAGTGATCTGTTCATAGCCCTTGTTCGTTTTCAGTTTTAGGTTTTCCTTGATTAAATTAAGTAAGAACTTGTGCTTTTGAGATAAGATTTGGGTGTATGATTGAAGTTTACATGAGTTCATTGCATTCTAATGTGATTTTTGTAGTTTTTCGATTGAACCTAGAAGCTGATTAGGTACGTTTGCCTTATTGCCTACCATGTGTTCGACAAAATGCCTCAACCAATGTGCCTTAATTTGCATGAACCGTCCAATTGCTTTGAATGAACCATTACTTGAAAGTGTATGAACCATACCGACACTCTTTGTGAACCAAAAAATAAACAAAGCTGATTAGGTACGTTTGCCTTAATTTGCATGAACCGTCCAATTGCTTTAAATGAACCATTACTTGAAAGTTTATGAACCATGCCGATAATCTTTGTGAACCAAAAGAATGCCCGTATTTGCCCATGTGTACTACTCATTATGTGTGTTTCATGTTGTTTCACTCATAGCTTTTTACGTTTCTTTTGTAGGTTGTTCATCAAGTTCCGGCCATCCTAACATTTCTCATTCGGATGGTGATGCTAGTACCGATGGACTTTCATTGAATGACAATGATATAAGTACTATTAGTGGAGCCCCATTGGGTGATGATGGCAACGATAGTGATGCCTACATTCTCCACTTATCGCAAGATTGTTCATATTTCATTCCTTCTTGTCCGGATGAGTATAAACCACATGAAGGTCAACATTTTATCACTTTGGATGAGGGCATATCCTTTTACACACGGTATGCTTCTATTTGTGGTTTTGATGTCCGTCATGGTGGTTCTCGTACGGATTCGGTTGATAAGACTACCCTTCACAAGTATATGCTGTGTAATCGTCAAGGGTTCAAGGACGGGAAAAACAACTCGGGCAAACATTTAGAGCGTCGAACAGAGTTGGATGTGATGCGCAGATTCTGTTTAAATTTGTCGGTATGCTTGGTTATGTGGTCAAGAAGTTTGTAGAGCGACATAGTCACAAGCCTATCACTGGTGCTTACAAACAGTTCCTAAAGTCCAACCGAAAGCTTGACATTGGCCACAAGAACTTCATATTGACCTGTGAGAAATCCAATATCGGTCCAACAACAACTCATAAGTTGTTCAGCCATCTTGTAGGGGGCTTTGCAAATGTGGGTGCTTCAGCTGTCGATTTTAAGAACTATAAAAGAGATTTGATGGCTTACATTGAGGGTTCCGATGCTCAAATGGTGATTAATAGGTTTGAAAAAAAGAAGGAAATGTGTAGTGCGTTTTACTTTGCATATGATGTTGATAAGTCTGACCGTTTGACAAGGTTATTCTGGACTGATCCCGTTTCCCGCAAGAATTTCTCATTATTTGGTGAAGTCGTGTCTTTTGATTCTACGTATCGGACCAATAGGTATTCTTCTGAACTCTCGTCCTGGAATGCATGAACTGTTATGTTAATATTTGTGAACTTCCTTGATCGAATTCCTGAACTATTAGCATATGAATCATGAACTGTTATGTTTACTCAAATCACAGGTACAATATGGTCTTTGCTCCTTTTACCGGCGTTGATCATCATAAGAGATGTGTTACTTTTGGAGCCGGGCTATTGCTCAAGGAAGACATAGAATCTTTTTCTTGGGTGTTTGAACACTTTAAGAAAGCAATGGGGCATGATCCAAGAATTCTGGTGACCGATCAAGATGCCGCCATGAAAGTTGCTATTGAGAGGGTGTTTCCTCGGACCCGCCATAGGCTCTGTATGTGGCACATTATGATGAAAGTGCCTGGAAAGATAAAGACCGAATCTGACGACGTGGATGCATTTAGGAAACAACTAAACAGTATAGTGTGGAGTTATCAGATTGTTCCGGTTGAGTTTGAATCTAGGTGGTTAGAGTTGGTTAGTCATATCTCCTCCCCAAATAGACGTTGGTTTGATGATATGTTTTCCCTTCGACATTTCTGGATTCCAGCTTATTTTAGAGATGAAATGTTTGGTGGTTTAGTTCGGACTACTTCCATATCAGAGGTTCAGAATAACTTTTTTGGCAGTTTTACAGACAAATTTTTCAGGTTGTGTGAGTTGGTGATGCACTTTGAGACTGCCATTGATTCTCAAAGACACGGTCAATCCAAGTTCAACTATGATTCTACTCATATGGTTCCAGATCTTAAGACACCTCTACAGCTAGAGCGTCATGCAGCTGAAGTCTACACAATTTCTGTTTTTCATGAGGTCCAGATGCTGAAGGTAAAATTTACGGCATAAAGGAAGAAGGTGAGATTGATGTTCAAGTTGCTCATAATCTGGGTAACAATGATGTTATTTGCGGTTGTCGAATGTTCCAACGGATCGGGTTACCTTGTCGTCATATGTTTGTGGTCTTCAAGAACCTCGGCTTGGAATCAATTCCTGCAAATTTCATCCTTTCACGTTGGACAAAAGCTGCGACAATCAAACCGGTTTTTACCATTGATGGTACCATTGTTGACCAGTGTGCTGCTATGGAAGAAACTCAAACCTTAACTAGTTTAGTGATATCGGATTTCTATAGCTGCTTGGGTATCTTAGAAGACCGTCCTCAATTGTTGCATGAGTTTTCCCGTGTTCTTAAGGAGCAAAAAGATAAACTTGTGGCTGGTAGTAGTTCTTCGCTCAGTGAGAAATCAGTGAATGCTAAGAGTGTTGAGTCCTTAGCCGGTATTACTGTACCCAGCGAGATTCATGTGCACCAACCCGAACAAGCTATAAAACAAGGGTTCCGGTAAGCGAATGTTGGGTGGTAGAGAGAGTGCAATGTCATCAAGTGCGGCAGGAAAAAGGCGATGCGGCAAATGCGGGAAAACAGATGGTCATAACATCCGCACATGTCCTGGGAATTGAATTGTCTTCTATGTTCCACGATTCATCATTGAACTTTATTATTTTTCCCAAGTGTTTACACAATTTTCGAGTTTTGGCATACATGAACCAAGTGATTCACATTCATGAACCATCGCGTAGAAGATAATGAACCTTATACTTCTCTTTTTTAAGTAGCTGTTATGTGTTTTTTGAGGATTAAGCCGTCTTATATGCAGTTTCACATTAAATGAACCGAATGACTAAAGTTCATGAACCTACAAGTTGAACCCTATGAACCAAACACCTGTCGTTTATGAACCGATTGATACTTCATGAAAGCTGAACGCACCTTTCATTTTATGCACCAATTCATTAAGTTTAATGAACCGACAAGTTAAACACAATGAACCAAACACATTTTCGATTACAAAAGTTTTGCATTTTGTCATACATGAGCATTTTGTCATTCATGAACCAAGTGATTCAAATTCATTAACCGAGTGATTCAAATTTGTGAACCGAGTGATTAAACTTCATGAACCTACATACAATTGAACCCTACTCTTTTACATGATTTACACGTTTTCAAACGTTCAAGGGTTTTCATGGACAATTGAACTTGCCAGCTTGATCTTACTTATGGAGGACAATGAACCTACAAGTGTAAGACAATGCACTTTCGAACCCAACAAAATGAACCATATTCAACAAAATGAACCTTCCATTCATTTCATAAGTTCTTTCAAAATACACCACAGTTTCTAGTTAGGTATTTGCTTACAAAAGACCTACCATAGTTTCTAGTCAATTTGTCCAACATTCTAAAATAAAAACCTTGTTTTCGTCTACTGATTTTTACCCACATTTTTCATATATTTCTTCACTTCCATCATCAGAGACTTCTTCATTGCATTCGCAGGTGAGGTGAGGAGAGCATGCAGGTAAGTCTTCTTTAGACTGTCAACATAATCCTCAATACTCTTTTGCTTGAGCTCGTTGCAGTCCCATTCTTCAGTGGCTGCTACCCCCATATAGGCTTCTAGGTGCCTCATTGCAAAAATCCCAGAGTGTGCTTTTTCACAGGATTCTAACCATGGAAGCTGAACTCTTGTAATTGTTGCTTTGGTGACACTTTTTTCTTTCATACGGAGAGAGTTTACACCTAAAAACGTTGCCACTATTGTCCTCTGAAATACAAAACAAACAAGGAAAAATAAGATCAAGCATTAGAGTATTACATACGAACCAGTAGGGCACTACATATGAACCATGATGTCATATTTTATGAACCTTTAATTCAATACAAAAAATAGCACTTACCAGCTTGTTTGGAGTTTCTCCATATAATTCCTCGACCGTTTCTTCACCGGTCAGAATATTATTATCTCAACAGCTGGCTTCTTCAGATTAAAGCTCATAACATAGTAATGTTGATCGGCATCCCTGACCGGGATAAGAATCTGCAATTGTTTAAGTGTTTATATTGGATTGAAACAATAGCATGAACACAAGTTTTAATATTGGATTGAAACATCACACTTACTAGCTCAATCTGTTTAAGTAGCCTTCTCAGTACCAATTGCACAACTTCCAATAAGCCTGCCATGTAGCCCATTTTTTCTTTTTCATCCTCCTACAAACATAGGTCATCAAAGATGATGATGATGATGAGAGGATTCGTATGATGCATCTAAATCTGAAATCATATTGCTTTAAAAAAATTTTTTCAAGTGTAAATACATACCTCTTGAAAAACTCTACCTGTAATAACCGCAAATTTTATAAATAAGAGAAATAAAAATTTTCTCAAAACCTTTACGCGTACAACGAACGAGATATCGTCAAGAGTAAATTCCTCGCTCAATCAAGCTTAAAACTTATTGAAATTCAATTATGGAAAAACGAGTCCTCTATATTAAATTATTCCTTTTGAAATAATTTATTTAAGATCGTAAGAGGAGTAAATAAAGGAGATGAATTTAATTAAAGTGGAAAGAAATTAACAGCTGAATATTAATAAAAATAATTGGATGGACTTTTAAATAATTAAACCCCAACCCCAAAAAAATAAAAAGGGGGAGTAAGAGAAGACAAAAGTGAGACGCAATAACCCATTGGACCGATTTTGACCGGCGAAAATTCCGGTTTCTTTCTCCGGTTTGTGCAACCGAAAAATCCGGATGACCATTCTGCCATCCTGCATTTCCCCATTGCTTGTAACGTTGGTAAGGCACTGCAAAATTGAGAAAGAGGGATGCAGACAAAGCCCTCGCTTCATTCAAGCTCTGCCCAAGAAATGTCTTGCGTACAACCTTGAGAAAGCTGACTGCAAATTTGGAGGGTTACCCAACCCATTCCATCAAGATAAATTCAGCCTCAGTATTCGTTCTTCTCCAGCCCCGAAAAAACCACTCCGAAAAATCCGCTCAAAAACTCTCAAATCTCCCTTCCATTCAAATCTGATTTTTCTTCTTTCGCCATTCCTTTGCTCCGGCGAGACCAAGCGGTCGTCCGCCCCTCCACCGCCATCCTCCGCCAGGAAGCCGGACCCGACCCTGCCGCTCGCCGCCGCCTGTTCGTCGTCGCCAGAAGACCCGAGCCTGCCCTCGCGTCACGCCCGGAAACCGCCAGCACCTCTCCGCCTTCTCGTCGCCACTATCCGCCGCCCGAAGCCGACGCCGTACGCCGCCGGAGCTTGTTAGACTAGAGGATGATTTAGTTAGGGATTGAGTGGATCTTGACAGGATCTTGAAAGAAATGAATAAAACAGTAGCAATTCTATGGAATTGATAGGATAAGAGAGATACAAAATATCTCCAATGAGAGACAAAACTCTCAAAGGAGCCAATCTCAGTGGAGAACCCTCCTCCAAAGAGCCCAAGCCTTTTGGCTGATTGTTTGATCTCAAATCTGGATAATTCCTCATCTGTCACCCTCTCCTATTTAAGCTAAAGGACAGCAGCTTGCTCCCCAAGACACACATAAACCCTTCCCTTTTTACCCCTCTAATTAAGTTGATTTACAAGTCATTCCATTAATATACTCTTTGCTGAAATAAAGCATTTCCTGTCCTAACAATGCCATCCCCTTCAAACAACCTTGTCCTCAAGGTTGAATTCATAAATGATGCACCAGACTAGGATGAATCAGTTAGGAACACAGGGTGGGGAGTGCAATCCTGTTGAGCTGCTGCATTTGCTTGGGTAATGGATAACACCATGCTTTGGTGCATTAAACAACACCACTTAAAGACCCCTTTATCTAGTGAGCTGTCACCTTCCCCTGTAGAAATGAAGTGCATCACATCAGGAGCAAATATCATTAGCTCCCTCTCATCCTGAAAGTGAAGGAGAGTTTCCTGAATTTCCTCAACCATTGAACTATGCCTTTTCTCTTCGTTCCAAGAGAACTCTTCATCGCTTGTGACCTCTGGAGGTCGAGGGAATTCATTGAATAGTTTCAGAGTTCGGTTTCCGGATTGATTCTCTTCCTTCAACTAATCACAACAAGGCTTCCCATAATCCAAACCCGATGGAAGTTGTGGTGGAGGTTCTGGCGGTATTGGCAAAACGTAATGCCCCTCCTCTCCATGATTTTGAGACTGTAGCTTCCCTGCAGCTTCCCTGATTTCCGCCTTCGAATTAGCCCTGACCTCAGGGCTGTAAACGCAAGCAAACTCTGACTGATCCGATGGTTGCCATGGTGGGGGTCCCGGTGGTATTGGTAGAATGAAGTCATCACTGTACCATACCCTATGAGATATAATGGCCCTTGCCGCCCCCTTCAAAGTAGCCTTGTCCTCAAGGCTGTATAGAGAATCACAAGCAGATGCCGAAAACAAGATTTGATGCAACTCAAGGTCACCGGGGTCGTCGCCGGCGGCGTCTGCCTTGCCGTTAACACGCAGAGGGACAGGACTGGCGGCTGCGAGGACAACAGAAATCGAGGGGATGGATTCTGGCCGGACGAGCTCCAGGGAGGGATCAGGTGGTTTTGGCGGCGGTGGCTCGAAACCCCGACGTTGAGAATTGGAAGCTAGCGATTCTAGATGAGGAAGAAGATGACTAATGTCTTCGTATGGTCCCTCATATGTCCTTATGGGCTTTTTCATAAATTCAAGAAGATAAGGCCCAATTGAATAAGTGTTACCCGGCCCAAATTCACCAGCCCGTTCAATTTCCTGTTTCATAAATAAACCCGGTTCTTCAACCCTTTTATTCAATACTAGATAGAAAACCGGTTCAGCTGAATTAAACCCTAAAACCCACATGGCGTTTTCCGATCGTGCTTCACGCGCCGCCGTCGTCACTATGTCCTCGAATTCTCTAGCTCTTTCTCCTCTGTTCAGCCAAAAATCCCCATGGTGATCGTCCACCTGCTTCTCTTTCGTTCTTATCTGGCCCTGATTCTCGCCTATCTTCCCTGGAATAGAACTGCTTCTCTGAGAGTGTAGATCATCTTCTCGGCCAAACCCACTCCGACGAACGTCGGTCAAGTCGAACTCGTCTGCGCTCGGACTGATGTCAACTTTCTCTCTTCTCTCTTTCGTCCAAGGCGGTGGTCCGAGGTGTTCGAATTTCGGCCCGACTTCGATACCTGGTTCCTGTCCCGTTCCCTCAGCCCTATCACGATAGTTGCCGAGACGTATAATGTCGGCGTTGAGGTCGGATTCCTTCTGCGGAGACCCGTCGACATTAGCGAAAACCTTCCCTCGAAGATCGTCGTTGCTGCTCTTGATGAACTCGGATTCCTCCTTCCCCACAGGTTCCAACTCAAACTCTGAAATGATCACTTCTGAAAAATCTCCAATCGACTCTTCATCAGAGATGAATTCATCTCCTCCTGGGCCGCTTGCCTTCTCTAACGACCCCATTGACTCTTCCTCTTCGACCTCCTTGAGATATACTTCTAGCGCAGAGGTCCAACGCTCCACTTGGGCTTGGTAGATACCAATTACCCTGATCTGTAAACCACTTTCATCAGTCTCTTCTTCTTCTTCAATTTCTTCCTTAGTCACTTCCAGACATGACCCTAGCATTCCAACTTGGATTGCAAGATCATCCCAATCAACCCTTGATCTGTTTTTCCCCTTTGAAAGCCATGAAGAAAATAAATTCCAAACTTCCTCAACCCAGGTACGGATGAACTCCATAACTTCTTCCCAATTCTTCTTCGTCATGTTCATCCTCATATCTAACCCTCCCATGATAAAGCTCTCAATGAAAGCACCAATTTGTTAGACTAGAGGATAATTTAGTTAGGGATTGGGTGGATCTTGACAGGATCTTGAAAGAAATGAATAAAACAGTAGCAATTCTATGGAATTGATAGGATAAGAGAGATACAAAATATCTCCAATGAGAGACAAAACTCTCAAAGGAGCCAATCTCAGTGGAGAACCCTCCTCCAAAGAGCCCAAGCCTTTTGGCTGATTGTTTGATCTCAAATCTGGATAATTCCTCATCTGTCACCCTCTCCTATTTAAGCTAAAGGACAGCAGCTTGCTCCCCAAGACACACATAAACCCTTCCCTTTTTACCCCTCTAATTAAGTTGATTTACAAGTCATTCCATTAATATACTCTTTGCTGAAATAAAGCATTTCCTGTCCTAACAGAGCTGCTGTCGAGTGCCGGGTCAAAGTCGCTGCTGTGTGCCGTCGAGTTGTACGCGTTGTCGGAGCTGCGTTGTTGTTGTTGTTCTGCTTAAAGAACCAAACAAAAAGGCAAGCAGCAGATCCCTTCTTTCCTTGTGTATGGACCGATTGACCCACTAGGCTAAATAGATTGTGGGCCAATTAAATGTACTAGGCTGACCCACTAAGACTAATTAAGGTGCTAATGACTTTTTCCTAAAATTTAGCAAAGGGGATCCGATCCTTGTAGAACAAATTAAGGAGTTAGTAATTGTGGGTTTTGTAGCAAATAAAAATAAGGATAGATTAAAAATCATGGTTAAATAAGAATAGTTAGCGAGTTTTCAGGTACAAATAATTTCTTAGGGCAAAAATAAATATAATGTTGGGTTAGGTCATGAACGTATATATTTATGTTATCTAGAAATAATAACTTATTTGGCTTTAATAAGATTATTTCTAGGAAATAATATTGTAGCCAAGTCGTAAATAAGAAATAAGCTAAGTAATTATTTAATTTACCCTTGCTACAAAATATTACGCTATTAATATTGAAAGTTTTAAAACCATTTTACAAGGGGTATAAGAAATGTTTCCTCGTCGAGTAAACAATTATAAATCGTTAACGAAAAAAAAAACAATTTATTATCACCTCACGATTTTTTATAAGGAACGTGATAATTAGAGAAAGTATCATCTTTAAATCAAGTAAATTAAATACTAATTAATTTCGTGTTCGCTCGTCTTGAAAACCGCGCCTAATTTAGGTCGAGTACTCGAGTTGTCGTAAGCCGCGAAGCGAATCCGTAGGACTCAAATCTCGAAACCCGAAGGCAAGTGGATGGATTTCTTGGCCTTTTTATTAAGCGTGAATTTCTGTTCCGGTTAATATTCTTGATCGTTATATGTGACTTGTTTGCATAAATAAACGAACTTAGGTTTATTTATTGCTTAAATATAACGACTTCGTTATTGTTATTCGTACTGCGATAGTACTGGACTTTAGGACCGATGACTATGGCCTTGTTTGTTTAAAGTATCTTGTTTAGAGAACTTCTCTGGATTAGTGTAGGACAGGATCGTATGAAATAAGTCCTAAATCACTTATGATAACAATGTATTGTGTATGGGTCATGACTCCATTTACTTTGTGGACTTATGTCTTTAAGCAATGTCGGATCAGGGATTCGTCTTATGTCTTAAAGCAATGTCACATTGTAATAAAAAGTCGGTTTATGTCTTTTGCAATGCCGTACTTAAAAATCACTAAGGCTTATGTCTTTTGCCATGCCTTATTTAAATCTCTAGTTAAGAGTGTAAGAATGTGTAACGTATGAGATAATAAACACATCTTCCGATGGAACTACATTCTTGTAATGTTTCATCTTTAAGGAACTCTTGTGGCATTGCCGTACTTAAAAACCAATAAGGCTTATGTCTTTTGCCATGCCTTATTTAAATCTCTAGTTAAGAGTGTAAGAATGTGTAACGTATGAGATAATAAACACAACTTCCGATGGAACTACATTCTTGTAATGTTTCATCTTTAAGAAACTCTTGTGGCATTGCCGTACTTAAAAACCAATAAGGCTTATGTCTTTTGCCATGCCTTATTTAAATCTCTAGTTAAGAGGGTAACCATGTGTAACGAATGAAATAATAAAGTCTCAAAAATATCTTCCGATGGAACTACATTCTTGTAGTGTTTCATCTCTAAGAAAGTCCCGTTTTATTTCCTCGAGAACCGTGCCAATAAATATTCCGATGGAACTCCATCCTTATGGCGTCCCATCTCCAAAGAAATCTCGGATTTCTTTCCTCGTGAATCGTGATGAAAGTAGTTTGTGGAACATCTCAGAAACTCCATCCTTATAGTGTTACACCTTAGAACTCTGTTCAGTTCCCTATCCTGATGGAGGTACTAACTGTTGTGTCATCGACCAATCGCCATCGTTTGGAGATCGATACCAACAAGTTTAGTTAGTACCATAACCGTCATTCACTTGCTAGTCTATCATTAGACTAACCCTTCCACCCTCTCTTCTTTTCCCTTGCATGGCTGGACATCAGGACAATGAGGAGCGCTACTTGAGAACTAAGGATTTGAAGACACGTGAAGTGAAGGAAGGAAGGAAGGATTCACCGCCAGCATGTAGTATCCAGAGGTGAAGACGAGAAGATTGAAGGAAGATTTCCATACTATTTTAATATTTTTGACAATATGGGTCCCACACGTTGTTCACGACTGTATTTTGGATTGTCACTATATTTCCGCTGCTTTTTGTTTTAAGATGTCGTCTTGAACAAATTTTATTTCATATTGTCGAACGATTTCCTCTAAGTGTATCGAAGTAAGAACCATTTTATTGTAATATAAGTCCTTGTCGCTTTTCTAAAAGATTGTGTAATGTGACCTAAAGCCTTGGGTGACTTTGGAAGGTAAAATTCGAGGTCACTGGCGGTAATACCCTTGGTTTAAAATGGGGGTGTTACACTACCAAATAGTCTAGCAGGTTTCGATTTACTCTTGGTCTCTTCTAGACGATTGAGGTGCAATGGCCATGTAGTCATGACATCAAGATCCGGATCGTGATCCATAGACATGAGGTTGATCCGATAACATCTCACCTTCTCCCACTCGAACAATATTTCTAGGTGACTATGAAAAAAACAACCGTCAACAAATGCTTTCATGAACCTACGAATGCATACTCATGAACCTAAGAGTGCATACTCATGAACCCCGAAGTATAAAATTATGAACTGGGATAAGATGATGCACCAAACTTTTCATGAACCATGAAATCAAATTTTTCATGAACCTACAAACAATTGAACTTTGAGTGTTCCAACACAGGATACTAGAAAAAGAACTTACTTTTGATTCACAGGTCTTTCCATCACGAAGCTCCAAACTGCCATTTGTTCTTCATTTAATCTTTCTTGGAGCTTGGCATTCCTGTTCCCACAATACCTTGTAATTCTTTTATCGCCATGCACTTCCTCAATTTGGTCGTGTGATGGTGGCACTGGTTCTGCCTCCACCTTCCCCTTTTTCTGGGTATTGGATAAAGCAAACAGTACAGCAAAACGTCATGAACCATGAACTTGCAGATGATGAACTGTAAAGGTCTAATCTATGAACCGACTTAACATTCAAGTTTCAGTTACTAACCTTTCCCTTTTGTTTTTTGAGATGGACATCCGATGGCTCCACTGCAGGCCTTTTCCCTTTATCCTGGAACACAAACAATGCAGCTTTTCTAGGTAAGAATAAACCAAATAGTACAATAAAGCTTCATGAACCCCGAACTTGAAGATCATGAACTATAAAGGCCTAATTTATGAACCGACTAACCTTCTCCTTTGAAGGTTCATTCGCTTGTTCTGTTTGGTGGGCTTCTTGTTCAGCTGGAACCTCTTGACTACGTTCTTGTGTTGTCAAGAGGTTGAAAGAAGGTGGCGTGAGGGATTTGATTGCAATTTTCTTCGTAGAAGGCTGAGCATCATCATTTGTTGCGTTTTGTTGTTGTTGTTGTTGTTCAATCGCCTCGCCTTCAGCATTTGCAATCTCCATTGCATTATCTAACCCACCATCCACTTCCTCAAAGTTTTCACCATCCACTTCCTCAAACTCTGATCTTACGGGCTGAGCATCATCATCATTTGTTGTGTTTTGTTGTTGTTGTTCAATCGCCTCGCCTTCAGCATTTGCAACCGCTTGTTGTTGTGTTGAGTGGTGAAATGGCTCTTCGACGATCTTACGGGCTTTTTCAACCCTCTCTGCAGCCTCCTCAGCTTCTTTTAAACATTTCAGCAAGTCTGAATCCGTCCAAAACGGGTGCTGAGAGTCATTCCATACTTGCTCAAAATCATTTTGAGTTGGGCTCTCCTCTTTGGACGTGCTAATCCACGACCTTGCATTGTTTAGCATTGCCTGAAGAGTTTGATCTTCTCTGAATCGTATCGGTATCAACTCCACAGCTTCAGCCAACTCTACAATTGCATTGGCTAGATTCATCTTTCTCTCAGCAAACATTTGAACGTAATCTTGTATTAAAACAGATAAATTAAAAGACCAAACATAATCCCCAAATATGTATGAACCGTTTAACTGAATATCATGAACCCACACTTGAAAATCTATGAACCGAACTTTATACCAAGATGAACCAGTAAGATCATGAACCAGTAAACCTTGTTAATATTTTCTGATGAACTCTCTTGTTGTACATCATGAACCAGTAAATTGAATTTTATGAACCTAAGCTACAAAATGCATGAACATACTAAAATAAATATCATGAACCTAATCCTGAGTTACTGTGAACCGTGTTATTCCAAAGCATGAACCTAGACCTTTTAATGTCAAATATGTATAAAAATCATGCAATAAAATGAACAATACCTGCAGTGTGTCTGTTTTCTTCTTTTCTTTTGAATTTTCTTTCTGCTTTTCCAGCTCTTCAACCCCTTGATTCACTTGAGATGGTCCTTCTCCTCCATTGAGTGGTTCATCTTTTTTGCCTATGACACGACCAAGACCGAATCCACCAATGTCAAGAGCTTCTTCATTTTGTCTTGCGATTAACTTGTCACCTCCCCAATTCAAGAAAACAGGAATGCTCCTTGGATTTTTCTTGCCTCGTATGACCACTCGGTCAACATAACAAAGCTGCAAAAGAGACAAAAATGAGCAAAAAGGTTAATATAAGCAAAGATAGGAAAGGAAAACAAAGCAAAATGTATTAATTTAAAAATATTTCACTCACAAGTAAAAAGAGGATTGGCCCTTTGAAGAATCCTTGTTTGTTCTTTTTCCACTCTGTAGTCGTTGTAATCAGGCTATTGAAGACAAATCTACACCAGTTCATCTTGGAAATATTCTCGGTGTCCTCCACCATGAAATCCTTCAGGATAGTGCCCTTTTGATTGCTTTCCACTATAGAGCTCACAAAAAAAGTGATGAAGTGCCTCTTGAACCAGGACTCATCCCCTCCGTCTTCATTCCAGCTCTCTATCTTTGTAGCAATATGTGACGACCTCACATCAGCCAAACCCTGGAACTCCAAGCTCCAACTTTCCCAGATTTCAAGGCTTTCCTTTTTAGATTTTCTCCCAACTGTGGCAGGGCCTTTTGGAATTCCAAATACCCTGTGTACGTCGTCTTCATTGATGTAGAAACCGTTGCCACTCTTCAGCTTCAACTTGCATTGTACCTCATCAAAGTTTTCCAAGACCCAATAGGCAAGTTTATGTGGAAACTCAATTTTGGGCAAGCTAAGCAACTGCCCAAATCCCATTTGTCTGACCATCTCTGTCTTCTTTCCACTTGCCTTTATCTTCTCTATTGTTTCCATGAATGATTAACCGACATTTCTGGTGAGCAAGGAAGGATATTGAAGTTTTGATCCATCACTGTTCTTCTCTCTTTTTCCTCCCCCTCTTTGCTTTCTCTTGCCCGCAGCTTCTTTCGTATCAGCTATCTTCTTGGATTGTACAAGATGTTCCTTGGCAGCTTCAAGTGGAATCTCAAAATCATCGGAGTCTTCATCCACTTGATTATTTGCCTCTTGGTGATCTTCTTCTTCTTCTTCGCTTTCAGTTACTTCCAACTCCAAGCTACCAGTCAATGGAGTTGAAAGCTTGAGCGTTTTCTTGAGGCGAGGACTTTGGCGTGTCTGGCCAACATCCTTTCTTTTTTTCGCAAGCCTGTCATATGCAAAAGCAAGGTTTAGTGAGATTTTCATGAACCTAAGAGTGCATACTCATGAACCCCTAAGTATAAGGTTATGAACTGTAATAAGATGATGCAACAAAGTTTTCATGAACAAAGTTATCATCAAAGCCTATGAACTTAATGGAAACGAGCATGAACTGTCACATAATAAACTCATCAAGTGCATTATACGCAAAAGAATTGAAAACTAGTGATTAAGGTTTAGTAAGTTTTTTTTTCATGAACCTAAACATGCATGACCATGAACCCCGAAGTATAAAATTATGAACTGGGATAAGATGATGCACCAAACTTTTCATGAACCTTGAAATCAAATTTTTCATGAACCATATCAACAAAGCCTATGAACCTAATGAAAAACGAGCATGAACCCAAAGTAAATATATGATTTCATTCACCTTTTTTCGCAGGAGATTGAACTTTTTTTTGCCGATCATCTTGTGCCATTTTGCTTTGAACTTCTCTCGTTCGACAATCTTCTTCTGTACTGGATTCTTGTAGTGCACCTAAACAAAGTACACGACCACATATCAACAACAGTATAATAAGACCCCAAGTCTTGGAAAACAACCCTTGTGTAAAAGAACTTAAACAAAGCAAGTGAGATATGATCAAATCTTGTTCAAAACCCACAGAGGCTGCCACATGTAGTCATAATCAAGTAGAACTAGCACAGCCTGAACAAAATACATATTTGTTTAAGCATGATGTTTTTTGTACAATAATCAATTCACATTTGGCATACAATTAGCCGAACAGAAGCGCTACTCAAGTAAGTTTGCAGCCAAGGTAAATTTGGTTCCATTTTCACTTTGATTCCTGAAACTAATTGCTTGCTTTACCAGAGCTTTAAATTCCACCGGGATCTAATATTCAGAAGATCACATGAACAACCTAGAATTCACATATTAGCCGGAGAAAGAACGCATTTACAGACATCAGACAATAAGAAATGATAAGAATCATTCCCCTTACCAACAGGAAAGACAAATATCTAAATCAGTAGCACATTTCAACAGATCCTAGAAAAAACATCAGAGTACACGACAACATAGATCAGTAGCACCAACAGGAAATTGAGGATCCAATTCGCAAACAACAGAGAATCAACAGAGAATCTCGCAAACAAGAAAGCACCAATTCGCAGAGAATTGAGGAAACCTAAACCTAAAATCTCACAAGCAACTTGAAAAAGAAAATTGACTTCCTAAGCAAATCAAAGTACACGACCACATAGATCAGTAGCACATTTCAACAGATCGTGCTCCATACAATCGAAATCAGCCAGACAAAGCTCTATTGAACGCTGACAAGGCTTGTTTTCATACAAAATCGCAAAAACCATTTCAATCCATCACCAAGCTTCGAAATCCAAACACCAAAAACGATGCGAACTCCAGATGGACGAGATTTCTTACGAGATTTCACCATGGTGACGACGACGATGAGAGGACGGCGCCGGCGGCTGAGCGAGAGGACTGGCGACGGCCAACTGAACAAGAGAACGTACGGTGACAAAATCTGGCGGATCGACGGAGCGAACGCCGGACTTGAACCCTAACCTGACCAAAATCGCCGATTAGGAGCAAAATCTATGAGACTCCATGAGAATCCATGAGAATCGCAATTCCGAAGATGGAGAGAGAGAGAATTGTGGATGGAAATTTACCTAGAAGGCAATAATGCGAACTGGATTTGGCAGAGACGGAGGAGCTCGCGTCGGAGGGAGCTCGCGACGGAGGTGCGAGCGACGGAGGTGCGAGCGTCAGCGGAGCTCGCGACGGCGGGGGGAGCGACGGCGGGGGAGAGACGACGGGGGAGAATCGCCGGCAAAATCGCAGAATGAGAGATTGTGAGATCGGGTGAGATTGTGAGAATGAGAGATTTGAGTGGATTAGGGTTTTGTTCACTAGGAGCTTTTTTGTCCTTCTCGGTCAAAATCTGCTTATTTACAAAAATACCACCTTATCTATCTTTTTCCTTATTTTCTTATTTAATAAGAAACAATCTCTACCGTTAGATCCGAAGGATCTAACGGTAGAGATTGTATCTTATTTTACACTCTAAGGCTTGTTTATACCCGAACCAAACTCTATATATATATATATATTGATAGTTATACATTCACATAGTTAATTATAAATTGGCCATGAAATCATAAGGACGTTTAGGAAACTAACACATTGAATTGTATTCATCATATGCATTATCCGGGGGATTAGATTAGCTAGGATCATCAATATATATGTGAATGTATATATTTGTGAAGTGTATCAGGATAAATTATATTGAATGCACTTCTCACTCGCTCGAGTATTAAGAAAAACATTCAAATTAAAGTTAAACAAGTTATGACCATCTCAACCAAAAAAAACAAGTTATGACCATGCACTTTCATCATCCTAATTCTCGATCGACTACCAATTCAATATATTATACCGAGTATTATATAACATAAAATTTAGAGACACACTTGCAAATGAAAGAAAACAATTACTTGTTCTAAATAAAACTCACGTACACTTGAAGGTCCAACATACATATACATTAACTACCATATGCAAGCTAGAACTTCATGCAGAGAGGCGGTTGTAGCCCAAGCATGGCTAAAATCGAACTTACCATAGTCCAGCCACCGTCCCCACAAATCATACCAGATGCAACTATTCGAGAAAACTTCTGCTCGTGAGTCGGGTGCTTCCACCGCCAAACAATCATGATCAATGCCCCTAGACACATAGCAAGTGTGAAGTAACCCCCAATGTAGAACGGAATGGCCATGACGGCAGGAAGTGGTATATATTTGGCCCATCCCTTCCCATACCTATCGCCCAACTCCCTCACTAAGTTAATGGTCAATGTTACCATAAACGCTATACCACACATTAGACTGCAGTATTTGGGCAACGCTCTCAGTCCATGAGTTGCTATGATGGCCATATTTGCATAGACTAGAGCATTTGGAGCCGAGTAATCAGTTCCAATTACTCCTATGTCCTTAAAAGCCTTAGAAAATAGCCAATATATCAAAGGGGATATCACACACCCTATGGCAGTTCCTACGACATGACTCACTAGAATGGCCCTAGGAGAAGCTAAAGTCATATACGCTGTCATCCAGTCATGCATCAAATCAGAGGACACTGAGACAATGCTAGTGATAATCCCACAACTAGCTAAGCCAACAAGATACCCATTACGACGAGGCCCAACCCATCCCCCTATAACAAAGACAACTAATCTACCATAGGTGGCTGCTAAAGACCAATCCGTAAGCCCGCACCCATAGGCATTACAGAATCCTAGGAAAGGTGCTAATGTATATAAGAAGAGCACGTGGTACCACTTAATGTGAAGAAAGATTTTAGGTAGAGAAACGGTGGCAATTAGAGCAAGAAAGATATACGTTAAATGTTGGAGATGGTAGTGATTGAACTCTTCGTTGCTCGTCAAATGTTGGAGATGGTAGTGATTGTGTTGGAGCAGAGGATTGTGGATCGGTGCCCGTCACGGGTTTCTTGATGGATTTGTAGACGGCCTTGATGGCTTCATACAACACCACTACGATCTTGAATAGCCCATCCGCCAAGATCATACTGATGGCAATGAAGACCTATTAAGTTAACAAGATAAAATAAAGTAAAAAGAATTGATTAGATAAAATATAATAACTAAAATTTAGATTGATTGGTTGATTTTATAGGTAAGGAACTAAGGATACAAAAAGATACTTACTCTATACCCTTGGAGTCCATAGAAACTGTCGTCACTAAGGCTTGCATTGAACCAGTCTCCCTTCTTGGTGGCAATCATGGGCCACAGAAATCCCCAAGAGATCAATGATCCGCCCAACATAGAGAAGCTGACCACGTATGGGCTTATCATTCCCACTCCAATATAAGTCGCAGAAAAGTCAAAATAAAACCTGCACAATTCATACATGAATGCACGTACATAAGTATTTATGAAACGTAAGAACCGGACATTCATTCAAAGGGAAGTTAGGTAGAGAACAAATGCCTAAATAATACTTGCATACAAATGCCTAGCTACATTGTCACTTGTTGTATATCTATCAACAATACATGTCCCTTTTCCATCTTTTAAGTCATTACTACTACTCACTTTGCTAGATTCATCTCATTGCATATGTAATGCAGTGGGGGCCCAACAATAAGGGCAGCTTAGGCGAAGGCCCAGTTGGAGGCCCAATTAATATTACAATCTCATAGTTATTTAAGAAATCGAAATACAAGTATATTTGACTGGAAAAATTAATATTACTATCTCATAGTTATTTAAGAAATCGAAATACAAGTATATTTGACTAGAAAAAGTGCAGATACCAACATCCGTTTAATTTGTGGTCGTTTTGTTTAGACTTGATCCAATATTTGACATAGTTTTTATTGCATTAATCATATAATTACAGGAGGGTACTAGACTTGAAAAAAGAAGAAAATTGACTTGAAATTCATCCAACCACAAATATTTAGGTTTCATAGTAATGTGATTTGTTTGAAAGTCTTTAACGGATTCCGTATATACATAAGTGAAACACACCAATGAAAATAAACGTCTATTAATATCTTAAGGTTTTTAAGTTATTTAATATGGTTTTCTACTAGGGGTCTCTACTAAAAGTGAAACCACATGATAAAAATAACAACATAATATTTATATTACTTACTTCTGCTTATACGCCTTGATGCCGAAAATAGGAATTTTGAATCCGCAACCAATTCCTTTTTTGAATAGCCATTGAAAGCATCCCCATATTAGGCTGATAGATGCAAATTTTCCAAAGAGTCTCAATCGGTCCCTGTAATATTAACATAATAACAATGAGCTTCATTGGTTATAATTAAGCTTAATTTAATTAATTAGTGCATGCTATAAAATACGGAGTAACTCTTACTCGGCCAACTTGGAGCCCCGTGGCGTGTGGAAACTGTTAATGACTTCTGCCGTAGCCTTGCCACTCGGGTACCCTAGCTTGAATCTTATGATCATGATCTACAATGAATAGACAACCAAAACGGATCAAGTTGTTAGACTTACGTACTATTAAAAACTCACACGTAAGTATTAAGACAATATATAGGACGTACGTACATATATCTTAACAATTGATACATTTACATTCACGTACCTTGCGAAGCAGGACGAGATATGAAATACCAACAAAGCTGACGGCGAAGAGAAATTCGAGAACGGTGTGGAAAGACATCCCGTGCACCATAGACGGATTGCTCTGCTCGCCTACCTGTTTCGCCATTATGTAGCTCATTGGCAACTGATATGTACCGAATCCTCCTATATACACACACGACGTACGATACAACTTAAGTCTGATGGGGACGAAAGACGACATAGCTAGAATTGGTTCTAGCTAGTGAAGATGTTTAAGTTAGTCAAGAAGAAACTAACCGCTAAAGGCTATGTTAATGGAGGCGGAGATGCAGGCGATGATGACCGTGTTCTCCTGCCTCGTGAACCGGGTTTGATGCTTTCGGAGCAGGGCGTTCCATCCCGCGATCGAGAAGTATGCGAGGAAGCCGGCGCATATGTTGAGAGAGGGAACCAGCCCGGTTGTGAGGTTGAACTTGATCGCCACAAAGGTGAACAAAGCGCTGAGTACAAGGGCGGCCACGAAGGCTCTGACGGTGAGATCGTGGTCCGCGAGCATGTCGTGGTTAACGTTGCCTTCCTCCTTCGAGCCAGCCATTTGCATGATGAGCTCACATGCACGAAGGCATTTGGTAGAAAATGATGTGAAGAGTAGTGAAGACATTCTTTCTCGTTTCATACGATCGATGATGCTCTAAGAGATGAGGCCGGCTAAGTATACATGTGTGTATATATATATAGGCGCGGTTTTATTCGGATAATTTATTCCTACAAGCTACCTAGCTACATTACCCCTAAAAAGTTTTGTAACCAACAAACTCACGATCGACTTCTGCAAACAGAAAACAATTGATCGGAAATTTGTAACCACAAGAAACAACGTACATGCATGTTCTCTAGCTAATATTATTCTCTGCCCCTATATTATTGTAGAATAACAAATAGCCAAATTTTGAACTTAAAAGAGTACGTGACAATTTAGATTGGTTCGATCGGACATAACTAGCTAGATTAATTATTAATATAATGTAGGTGCAAAGAGATTTGATTTTTCAAAAAAATCCATTAGCGACAAAGAAGAAATAGCAAATAAATTAATAAATACCAGTTGAGCATTGCATGATCAATTGAACTATTTGATTCAAAACTTAGATGTCGTGTTATTATTTGTTTTACATGCATGTCACATAATCTTGTTATATGATCCATATGAATAAATGATCGAGTAGCCAGTTAGCATAAGCTAGTTATCAAGAAAAAGGTCGTGATAGCTAGCTAGTGTGAATGAAAGAAAACGTGCCTTACACCATCACATACAACTAACTTCAAAACCTTCATAGAGTCATTCCAAGTTTTAAAACTAGAAATTTTAGCATTTCCAACACGAGTAAATATAGTTATAATTAGACAACTAGCTTGTTAGATTGAAATATACCCCTCTCTTACACTTTTATGAAAGAAAAAACAAATTAAACACTTTTTAAATTTTTTTTATTGGAGATGTACCAGATTAACAACCTTCACGTCGTAGCTTTCATTCAAACTCACGACATGGACCAAGCAGATTAAAACTGAAAACGTATGATCACAAGAAACAATTCAATCTCTTTCTTTCTCCAACCAAGATGTACTCCTTAATATATAGAATTAAAATTCCTACAATTTTTTTTGACACATTCTAATCGCACATTCTAATGCATATTATGCATGCTATAGACCTATACGATCTTTAGTTTAGGAAATAACTAGCAGATGACCCGTACCTTGTACGGGGATGTTATTTATTTATTTATTTATTGTTTTGTGTATGAATTTACTATAACAATTACATATATCATCATATGCGTACTTGTTTTTTTAAGCGACGCTTATTTTTTGGACTATAAAATGACATAATTATTGTATATCATCGTATATTATAAATAACTTTTATTTAAGTATTTACTTTTTATACATACATAAACATACTTTTAAATAATTGAGGAAGAATGACATAAGATAAGATGCATTATCACATTTTATTAACAATTGATACAAATCTTTTGGCATTTAAACTAAATTACATCAACTAGCCTATATAATAAAATCAATAAGTATAAATAAAAACTCGGATTAATATATTATAATATCAAAGCTATAGATATTAGATAGTATTTAGTATGTTAAATAGTAAACCAAATTATCTCGTATATATGTTATTGTTTTTTGAGATAATAATTAAATAACAAATATATAAATATGAAATGAAAATGTTAATGAATTATTATATTAATTAAGAAATCTATCTTTTTTTCCTAAAGTTTAATCAATATGCAATATTACCGATATATATGATAAATATAACATCTACTTATTTTGATGATATTTTAATATGATTTGATATTAAAAGTATATTTAATATATTATTTTAATAGAATGAATATTTTTCTTAAATATAGTGGTAGAATTTGCTACCATTGATGATTTAAAAATATAGCATAATAAATTACGAAAAAATATTTAAGGGTAATATGATACTTAATTAAATGGGTAAAAATATTATGATTATGATTTATAGATTATGACGAAAATAAATATTTTTTGAATAAAATATTTATGATATGTATATGTATTAATTAAGTGAGTATAATGATAAGATAGTGATTTATATATTTGGATAGAATTATTAACTAAACAAATCAAATTCTAAGATAGAATTAATAACTATATTAAATATGTATATGATTATGATAAAATCAAGATTTAGTAAGATAGATTTTTAAATAAGGGGGTGATGTGGCGCAATATGGTGGCAGAATTTGCTTCTGCTTTAGTATACAGTAATAGATATGCATTTTGGGATATACATAATTATGACCTGGCAATGCAAGAGCAAGAGTAGCTTGTGTGCCCGATTGCATATTGTAAGCCGTCCACACTAATTGGCGAGTTTTATTGAAAATAATAAAAGTCTAGTTCTTGTTAGTTTTTTTACTTTCATTTTCTTAATGAATTTCAACCTATCTACTGATGAACTCTTTCACACTTAATTAATGTGATGTAATACCAATTAGCTAGTCAGCTAGAATGTGATTGAATAAGGTGAAAAGTCCTTTCACAAAGTTCGACATGGAATGGAAAGAATTTGTTCACGTTGGTTTTTAGATATATATATATATAAACAAACAGAATTTCAAAAACAATTTCTTACTACTAAATTAAATAAGGATCTAAAACATTATTGACTAGAGTCAAAATTAGGTTTAATAATATATATTTTGATACGTGATTAGGGTTTCTCTAATTCGAGAGAAAAGTTTCAAATGTGACTTTTAATTAGTCCACAAAAATCCAGGATCAGGATCTTCTTCTCTTTCAATTGCTAGATCGAAGAGAGGACTAGAAGAAAAGTCGAAGAAGAGATCGAGGCAAACCAAAGGTTAGTTTCCTTTTAAGGTTTTATATAGTTATTCCAAAGTATAAATGTATCATCTTTATTCTAAAATCTCAATAATATTCATTATGCTTATTAATAATGATCTCATTTTTTTATTTGACTAAATATTCATGTGTCGGACACGAATTTTTAAACCACTTGATTCAACACGCCAACTCAATGTGTGTGAAGTTATAGGACCCTTTTAAAATAGTTATGGATATAAATTGTCTAATCCATTAATCATATATAGTTGTCTTTTAGCAAAATACTATGACTCTTGGCATAATCTGATTGAATGTCTCCCGCAATAGCTATATTTTATATGTAAGCTAGAGTTACACTTTTTGTCAAAGGGCACTCTTCCTCCCGTTCACACGTACCGGTCTAAAGTTAACCGTATAAGGAAATGTTGGCCTCTATGACTTGGCAAATTAGCTAGAGTTAAGCACATGGCCCGTAGTGAAAATGGAGTAGCACATTAAATGGCTTGCTGTCTTTGGGTCGTGATGCTCATGAAATACCTTATAGATCGATAAGGGTTTGTCTTGACTTTGAGGGATCTTGGACAAAGATGCCAAAATATGGACATAAAATCGTGCAATATATTACTATCAAATAAGTGGTACACATATAATCCTCCAAGATACATGGTAATTGGATTATAATGCCCATAATGGCAATTTGATTTTTTATAATGCCCTTATATTTTCCGCACCTCTTGTACGTGATTATTAATCATATATTTACAAGCTAGCTAGGGTTGGATGGCTCAACAAAGTCGACATATATCAAACGTGAATTAGTACTAGGCACTAGCTAGTAGTATTCCATTTGTGGACCACTATAAGACTTCCTTGACCATTGATGCCATCCTTGGAGACCCTCCATTGACACACCTTGTAGTTGTAGAATGTCCAGATAACCCTAGGAGATGAGAGATAATAGGGTAGAAGAGAGAGATTCTTTCATTGATCGATTGATTCGTCAAATAACAAAATACAATCGAGGACGCCATAGAACCCACCCTGGCTTACCCGTACATGTGCATCTGAAATGGGTGTCCCCGAGGATGCTAAGGCGAAACACGAACTCGTAGCTTTGTCCATCCTTCACCAACCCGCCTAGCCGGTCACTCGCTGATGATATACAATCGAGGACAACGTTCGATCCGTCTCCCATGTTATTCGTGATTATAACATGCGTTTCTCTGAGGACGCTGATTGAATTTTTTTTTGGTTGAGGGTGCTGTCCATGAGAGTCGAACCGGTGACCTCTGGGTACTACCCTAAGAAGCTTAACCGTTTTGACTAAATGCCCGAAGGCGAGGACGCTGATTGAATTAGCTACGTCCATGGCTAAGCAAATGATTGCCAAACCAAAGACCAACTCCACGTACACTTTGATCTCACGCTTAATCAACCAAAGAATGTACGTACGTAGTCAAATTAAGGTAACGATTGTTGTCCCCCGGCCCGAGCAAATATATATATATTTGCTAGTACTATGTACTTATATATGTACATACAAGCTAGTATATATGATGCAAATAAGTTATATATTGTTTGGTGCACGCATGTTGTTATTAGTCATTACTAGCTATGATTTACTCTATGATTTGATTGTGTATTTGGATGATTTCCTTCCCGGCCTTTTTGGTCCAATTTCCTTTTCTATGCGATTCAGTTTTATCCAATGAATGTGCATTGTTATTGCTCTTATCCAATTTTTGGCCTAAACTTGACTCTTTTTGGGACCCAATCATATATCCTGGTTAAAAATGGTAGCAAATATGAGTAATTATATACGAACCAAGAGAAATAAGATGTTGCTATCAAAAAAAAGAGAAATAAGATGTTAACTATTACATAAATATATAAGTAAATGGTAACAAATTTATTTGTATTGATCAAGTCTTTCTAAATGTTGAATATTTCATCTTAGATTTACCTCCGTGGCCCATGGAACCGGCCAAGTGACAAATTGGTCGATAGGGTATATGACGTGAATATATACCATATATTAAGTAAACTCATACGCAAAATAAAAGCCAAGAATAGTCATTTGGTTGAGATAAAAAGAAGAGGATGGTCGATGTGAAGGAAATAGCGCAAACAAACCCTATTGTATTGTATTGTACAACCCTCATTGGGATTTTATAATTTTTTTAAATTATATCTATGTACAAAAAATATTTAAAAGGTCCAATTTATTTGAAATAGTTGAATAATGTTGTAACCTTTTAATCTGTTATAATTCTATACTACTCAAAAGTACTTTTGAGTAGTGTTACCATATTTTGAAAATTAAATCTTGATGTGGGGTATCGATATGTTTCAAGCCCGATCGCGAGCCTCCTCGATGTGGAAAGATATAATGCAAGGCTCCCACACTTTGTGGCCTGGGCTTGGAATATCGATTGGCAATGGCCGTTCCACACTTTTTTGGGAACACCTCTACCTTATCGAAAGACCTCTGTCGGAATTGACCATTGGCCAATTGCCGGATGTTGCTGCCGGTTTGACTATTGCTAAATGTTGGAATGAAGACACTTGGAACTGGGCGTTGCTATCTCATGTATTGCAAGCTGACATTCTTCTTCATCTACAATTTGTGGTGGTTCACAACAATGTTGGCTTCATGACAGGTTCGAATGGCAACCTTCCATAAGTGGTAAATTTACTACCAAGTTTGCCCGGCTCCTTGTCCAACATACGCCCCTCAGTCCTGCTGACCCAGTTTGGCATACTCCAACTCAACAATAGGCTCGTCATTTTCTATTCCTTGTGGCACATAATGCCATACTATGTAATAAGGAAAGAGCTAGAAGGCACCTCGCTACTTTTGTGGCATGTCTTCGATGTAATGAGGATGAGTCCTCCCTCCATCTCCTTCGTGATTGTGTTATCATCAAGGACGCATGGCTTGCTCTCCTGGGTAATAAGGTGCCAAATGATTTTTTTCTCTACCCAGGATGTGAAGGGTTGGATCTATGCAAACACCCAACACTCAAATGCTTGGAGCGCAATGTTCAACACTATGACTTGGCATACATGGAAGATCGGAAATAAGCTTGTCTTTGAAAATAGAGATGATGTGCACGGTCTCTCGCCTAGGATTGTTTCAATCTGTGTTGCCTACTCGAATGCCGCTAGCAAGGTACAACATACACTTGGACTTACATTACAATCGCATGTTATTCCCAATGCATGTATTAAGTGGCAGCAGCCACCTCTGGGGTTTCTCACCTTGAACATGGATGCCATTAGTAAAGGCAATCCGGGTGTGCCTAGGGGTGGTGGCCTGGTTTAGGACCATACGGATGACTTCATCACCGGGTTCCTATTCTCCCTCCAAGTTCATGGTGATAACACGTAAGATTAAACCTAGCAGACTTGGTTGAGGAAGAAGAGAGCAAGCTTGGTTGAGGAAGAATAAAAAGGGGGGATTCGATAATATATGTGTGTCTTCATTTTGAGGTCTGTCTGCATTACTATAAATGCAATGAAGTTATAATCTCTTGCCAATGGCTAAAACTCCAGAGTATATAACCGGGAAACAACATTAAATAATGTAACTATTAATCCATCAGTAATTACGCAACAATTACGTTAGATGCATGGTCCATTAACCACTGGCAGATCTAGGGGGTGGCTTGGGCGGGCTGCAGCTCACTCGTTTCAATTGAGGAGATAGAAATTTTCTCATGAGAGCCATCACTTGGTTCAAAATGGGAGGGTGGAAAAGATGAACTTCATGATTATGAATGTGAATGGCGGGGTGAGAATACAGGAGGAGATAATCACTCTAGTTGTCACTTGCTCACGCCAGGAAGGGACCTTTGTATCCCGAAATAATTCTTCAATTGAAGGGGCAGATGTTTGCTCTTGGGAGCCATCATTTACATCAGAGCGGACTGGCTACGGCTCCTCGGTATGCACACTCAATAACTGCTCCTCCTCAATATGCACACTCAATAACTCTTGAAGGGTCATGTGGCGAGAAGAGGCGGGCTCAATTTCCGGCTTTTGAACGACTCTTGAAGGCTTAGACGTATGACCCTGAGATCCATAAATGCTTTCTTCAACCTCTTCGATCTCTGGCTTGTGAACCATTATAGAAGGCTTGGACGTATGATCCCGGGATCCATGTATTGTGCTCTCCTCAACCTCTTCGGCTTTCATAATGTCGGACTTGTGAAACACTCCAGCAGAAGGCCCAAATACATGACCCAAGGATCCATGAGTGCTCTCTTCACCCTCTTCGGTATTCATAACCTCTAACTTATATTCTTTGGTCTCATCAATCTCTTCAGCTAGCATAAGATCTGACTTGTGTGTTTCACTCATCTCGAGCTCGTGAGCCACTCCAGATGTAGCATCTGAATCCATATATTCCACCAATCGGAACTATCCACACCTATCATCGAATAATGTATTGACTGCAACAAAAACTTAATAAAATCATTTATTAAAGAAAATCAAACTTATCAACTCTTGAAACACATATACAAATGATCTAGGAAATTAATTTATGTCCACAACATACTGCTCGTCCACAAATTACTTGTAACTAAACTAAAGTGCAATGTAGATGATCATTCAATTCACCCCCATTTCTGAGTTATGATCTACTCGAATGTCTTAAATGTATAATGCATAAGTTGGACAATATTTCAGGTAATGGTATTCATATTATTGATGATCATACACTAACTTGCAAGATAATCCTAGGCAAACCCTTTGTGTTACAAAGATCTCTCAATTTCCTAAGGGACATATGTTTGATTTGATACATTGTGCTTCAACCCTCTAGTGAACAAACACTAGAGCCCCAATTTTGTATTGCTTTTCTAAGAAGATCACCATCAGATACACTGACAATTTCATGGTGAGAACATGTCCAGTGGGTGTTTTTAACAGAAAAGAAAAGAAAGTTGTTTGATTTGTTTGTATAAGCAGGGATTGGAAGCCGTTCACGTACATAACAAGAAGGAAGGAAAGATCATGAAACATAAAATCCTTCAAAAATAGAGTTTTGGGTTTACATTACTTACTAGAGAGAAGAGAGCAGACTTAGTATGTGAGGAAGAAGAGAAAGAGGGGATTCAATCAAGGCCCCAATTTCAAGTCCCCCCTCCAAATTCATGTTGAGGGAGAAGAGAGCATGTTAAGGAAGAAGAGAAAGGGGGTATTCAATGTATGAGTGTCTTCATTTTGAACTGCAATGAAGTGCATAATCTTTTACCAACTGGTTAAAACGCTATAGTATATAACCCCATAAAAAACGTTATATAATGCACGAGGGCGCTTCCTTTATTAATATTCCACCCATATCAATTTTTAACATAAATCCATCATTACATACGCAATGTTTACGTTAGATGCATGGTCCATTAACCACTGGCGGATCTAGGGGGTGGCGTGGGTGGACTGCAACTCACTCGGTTCAATTGAGGACATAGAAATTTGCTCTTGAGAGCCATCACTCGGTTCAAAGTGGGAGGGCTGCAGCTCTTCCATATGCACGGTCAATAACGCTATTAGGGTCGCATTTGTGATCTTTGAAGGGCGAGAGGGGGCAGGCTCAATATCGGGCTGGTAAACGATTCCAATAGGATGTATGATACCAGGATCCATGAATATTGCTCTCCTCAACCTCATCAATTGAGGATGTATGAATTTGCTCTTGAGAATCATCATCCGGATCAAAGTGGGAGGGCTCCTCCATATCCACGGTCAATAACTCTATCAGGAATAATCCCTTCCGGTATTTATAGGATACTATAATTAATGTGAGGTGTTGTAACCCTCCCGCTTTGATCCGGGTGATGACTCTCAAGAGCAAATTTATTGAGTATGTGATACCATAATTAATGTAACAATTGTTTAATAATCTCTTCTAGTATTTGGCTTTATGAGTTAATGTCATTAAGGGAAGATCTTTTTTGCAACGGTGCTCATCATCAATTGATATCTTTTGATGTGATGCATGGTCATCCTGAGAATTGATTTTGGGCCTTACGATGGACCCTATGGTGGAGTTGAAGTACTCAACCCATATGTCCATACCATTTAGTGCTCGTATGGTTAAACTTAGGAATTAAAATTTACAAGAAGTTAAATCACATGGATGACATGACGTTAATTCCCATGTAAGGCATTCGTGTGGTTCGCTACTTGGGGAAGCATCCTTACCAATTGTGAGAAGAGAAGAAGACACCTAATGAACTCCCACTTGTATTAGCTCTATAATAGCGAGGCTGAGGACGATGGGTTATTGGATCGCGTTGGGTGTACCCAATTTTATGCCTGACTTCTTTTCATCTCCTCTTGCAAGATGGATTAGAGAGAACCTGATGGCAGCTGGGGGGTAAAATGGTGGCTTCTCAACAGTGGGTGTGGATTGGCCTGCGCTCTTCTCAACGCCAATATGGTGGCTTCTTTCTTATTTTAACAAAAAAGAAAAGAAAGTTGTTTGATTGAAAGAAGGGTTTTCTTCTTCTTCATATTGATGCGTATGTTATCCATTGGGTATATGATACTCCCTCCGTCCCTAAAATGATTGTCTCTTTTCCCATGTAAATTGTGAAGGAAAAGGGACAATCATTTAAGGATAGAGGGATTACTATAGTTAATGTGACATTTAATGAAAGTATTGTTTAGCAATCCCTTGTCTTTTTTTTATTCAAATGGATTCATGTCATTAAGGGAAGATCTTTGTTACAACTCAACATCAGTCGATATCTTTTGATGTGGTGCATGGACATGCTCACCATTGATTTTGGCCTTATGGTGGACCCCATGGTAGAGTTAAAATAGTCAACCCATATAAGTCCATAATATATATAGTCCGTAGTCCCTCCGTACTACAATATGATTCATTTTTTGTTCCTTGTGGCACATGATGCCATACTATGTAATAAGGAAAGAGCTAGAAGGCACTTCGCTACTTTTGTGGCATGTCCTCGATGTAATGAGGATGAATCCTCTCTCCATCTCCTTCGTGATTGTGCTATCATCAGGGACGCATGGCTTGCTCTCTTGGGTAATAAGGTGCCAACTGATGTTTTTCTCTACCCAAGATGTGAAGGGTTGGATCTATGCAAACACCCAACACTCAAATGCTTGAAGCACAATGTCCAGCACTATGACTTGGCATACATGGAAGATCGAAAATAAGCTTGTCTTTGAAAATAGAGATGATGTGCACGGTCTCTCGTCTAGGATTGTTTCAATCTGTGCTGCCTACTCGGATGCCGCTAGCAAGGTACAACATACACTTGGACTTACATTACAATCGCATGTTATTCCCAATGCAGGTATTAAGTGGCAGCAACCGCCTCTGGGGTTTCTCACCTTGAACGTGGATGCCATTAGTAAAGGCAATCCGGGTGCGCCTGGGGGTGGTTGCCTGGTTCAGGACCATACGGGTGACTTCATCACTGGGTTCCTATTCTCCCTCAAAGTTCATGGTGATAACACGTAAGATTCAACCCAGCAGACTTGGTTAAGGAAGAATAAAAATGAGGTATTCGATAATATATGTGTGTTCATTTTGAGGTCTGTCTACATTACTATAAATGCAATGAAGTTATAATCTCTTGCCAATGGTTAAAACACCAGAGTATATAACCGGGAAACAACATTATATGATGTAACAATTAATCCATCAATAATTACGCAATATTTACATTAGATGCATGGTTCACTAACCACTGGCGGATCTAGGGGGTGGCTTGGGTGGGCTGCAGCTCACTCGGCTCAATTGAGGAGATAGAAAGGGGGATTCGATAATATATGTGTGTCTTCATTTTGAAGTTTGTCTACATTACTATAAATACAATGAAGTTATAATCTCTTGTCAATGGTTAAAATACCAGAGTATATAATCAGGAAATAACATTATATAATGTAACAATTAATCCATCAATAATTACGCAATATTAACGTTAGATGCGCGGTCCATTAACCTCTGGCGGATCTAGGGGGTGGCTTGGGTGGGCTGCAACTCACTCGGTTCAATTGAGGAGATTGAAATTTGCTCTTGAGAGTCATCACTTGGTTCAAAGTGGAGGGTGGAGATGATGAACTTCATGATTATGAATGTGAATGGCGGGGTGAGAATACAGAGGAGATAATCACCCTAGTTGTCACTTGCTCACGCCAAGAAAGGACCTTCGTATCCCGAAATAATTCTTCGATTGAGGGGGCAGATGTTTGCTCCTAGGAGCCATCATTTGCATCAGAGCGGACTGGCTGCGGCTCCTCGGTATGCACACTCAATAACTGCTCCTCCTCAATATGCAAACTCAATAATTGTTGAAGGGTCATGTGGCGAGAAGAGGTGGGCTCAATTTCCGGCTTTTGAGCGACTCTTGAAGGCTCAGACGTATGACCTTGAGATCCATAAATGGTTTCTTCAACCTCTTCGATGTCTGACTTGTTTACCATTACAGAAGGCTCGGACGTATGATCCCAGGATCATGGGTATTGTGCTCTCCTCAACCTCTTCGGCTTTCATAATGTCAGACTTGTGAACCACTCTAGCAAAAGGCCCAAATGCATGACCCAAGGATCCTTGAGTGCTCTCTTCAGCCTCTTCGATATTCATAACCTCTAACTTCTGTGCTTCGGTCTCATCAATCTCTTTAGCTAGCAATAACATCTGACTTGTGTGTTTCACTCATCTCGAGCTCGTGAGCCACTCCAAATGTAGCATCTGAATCCATACAATCAACCAATCGGAACTATCCACACCTATCATCGAATAATGTATTGACAGAAACAAAAACTTAGTAAAATCATTTATTAAAGAAAGTCAAAATTATCAATTCTTGAAACACATATGTAAATGATCTAAAAAATTAATTTATGTCCACAACATACTACTCGTTCACAAATTACTTGCAACTAAACTAAAGTACAATGTAGGTGAGCATGCAATTTAACCCCCATTTTTGAGTTATGATCTACTCGAACGTCTCAAATGTATAATGCATAAGTTGGACAATACTTCAGGTAATGATATTCATATTATTCGTGATCATACATTAACTTGCGAGATAATCCAACTAGGCAAATCCTTTGTGTTACAAAGATCTCTCAATTTCTCAAGGGACGTATGTTTGATTTGATACATTGTGCTTCAGCTCTCTAGTGAACAAACCCTAATGCCCCAATTTTATATTGCTTTTCTAAGAAGATCACCATCAAATACACTTGCAATTTCATGGTGAAAACATGTCCAGTGGGTGTTTTTAACAGAAAAGAAAAGAAATTTGTTTGATTTGTTTGTATAAGCAGGGATTGGAAGTCATTCACATTAATAGCAAGGAGGAAGGAAAGATCATGAAACATAAAATCCTTCAAAAACAGAGTTTTGGGTCTGCATTACTTAGTAGAGAGAAGAGAGCACACTTGGTATGTGAGGAAGAAGAGAAAGGGGGAATTCAACCAAGACCCTAATTTCAAGTCCCCCCTCCAGATTCATGTTGAGGAAGAAGAGAGCAAGTTGAGGAAGAAGAGAAAGGGATATTCAATGTATATGTGTATTCGTTTTGAATTGCAATGAAGTGCATAATCTTTTACTAACTGGTTAAAACGCCACAATATATAACCCCATAAACAACGTTATATAATGCATGAGGGCTTATCTTCCTTTATTAATATTCCACCCATGCATGTCAATTTTTAACTATTAACCCATCATTACTTACGTAATATTTAAGTTAGACGCATGGTCCATTAACCATTGGCGGATCTAGGGGTGGCGTGGGTGAGCTACAGCTCACTCGGTTCAATTGATGAGATAGAAATTTGCTTTTGAGAGCTATCACTCGCTTTAAAGTGGGAGGGTAAAGAAGATGAACTTCATGATTATGAATGTGAATGGCGGGGTGAGTATACATGAGGAGATAATCGCCTTAGATGTCACTTGCTCACGCCAAGAAGACACCTCCGTATCTCGAAATAATTCTTCAATTGAGGGGGCAGATGTTTGCTCTTGGGAGCCATCATCTGCATCAGAGCGGGCTGGCTGCGGCTCCTCAGTATGCACACTCATTAACTCCTCCTCCTCAATATGCACACTCAATAACTGCTGAAGGGTCATGTGGCGAGAAGAGGCAGGCTCAATTTCCGGCTTTTGAGCGACTCTTGAAGGCTCAAATGTATGACCTTGAGATCCATAATGCTTTCATCAACCTCTTCGATCCTTGGCTTGTGAACCATTATAGAAGGTTTAGACATATGATCTCGGGATCCATGTATTGTGCTCTCCTCAACCTCTTCGGCTTTCATAATGTCGGACTTGTGAACCACTCCAGCAAAAGGCCTAGATGCATGACCCAAGGATCCATGAGTGCTCTCTTCAACCTCTTCAGCTTTCATAAGCTTTAACTTTTGTGCTTCGGTCTCATCAATCTCTTCAACTAGCATAACATCTGACTTATGTGTCTCAGTCATCTCGAGCTCGTGAGCCACTCTAGATGTAGCATCTGAATCCATATACTCAACCAGTCGGAACTATCCACACGTATCAACGAATAATGTATTGACAGAAACGAAAACTGAGTAAAATCATTTATTAAAGAAAATCAAACTTATCAACTCTTGAAAAACATAGGCAAATGATCTAGGAAATTAATTTATGTCCACAACATACTGCTCGTCCACAAATTACTTGCAACTAAACTAAAGTGCAATGTAGATGAGCATGCAATTTAGCCCCCATTTATGAGTTATGATCTACTCGAATGTCTTAATTGTATAATGCATAAGTTGGACAATATTTCAGGTAATGATATTCGTATTATTGATGATCATACACTAACTTGCAAGATAATCCTAGGCAAACCCTTTGTGTTACAAAGATCTTTCAATTTCCTTAGAGACCTATGTTTGATTTAATACATTGTGCTTCAGCCCTTTAGTGAACACACCCTAAAGCCTCAATTTTGTCTTGCTTTTCTAAGAAGATCACCATCAGATACACTTGTAGTTTCATGGTGAGAACATGTCCAGTGAGTCTTTTTAACAGAAAAGAAAAGAAAGTTGTTTGATTTGTTTGTATAAGCAGGGATTGGAAGCTATTCATGTTCATAGCAAGAAGATCATGAAACATAAAATCCTTCAAGAACAGAGTCTTGGGTCTGCATTACTTACTAGAGAGAAGAGAGCAGACTTAGTATGTGAGGAAGAAGAGAAAGGGGGAACTCAACCAAGGCCATAATTTCAAGTCCCCCCTCTAAATTCATGTTGAGGATGAAGAGAAAGGGGGTATTCAATGTACGTGTGTCTTCATTTTGAATTTGTTCTTGAGAACTATCACTCGGTTCAAAGTGGGAGGGTGGAGAAAATGAACTTTATGATTATGAAAGTAAATGGAGGGATGAGAATACATGAGGAGATAATCACCCTAGATGTCACTTGCTCACGCCAGGAAGGCACCTCCGTATCTTTGCTGCAGTGGTGCTTACCATCAGTTGATATCTTTTGATACCATGCATGGACATGGTCTCACCATTGATTTTAGGCCTTACCGTGAATCCCATGGTGGAGTTGAAATAGTCAACCCATATAAGGCCATAATACATATAGTCCGTAGTCCGTTCGTACTGAATGAGACAATTTTTTTAGGGGGTGAAGAGGTCAATTTATTTACAAATGTTATGATTATTTTTTTAAGGAGTATTTTGTTTCGTAGAAAATTTACATATGATTCTGAATTACTCCCATGTCTTATTTTTTTTTCTTCAGACTGAGTGAAGTACAATATATTTTAAAAAAGTGTACGAGCAAACAAAAGGTACACCCAGAAGGCCATGCCATGTCACTATGTTAGTCTATTTGGCACTTCAGCATATGCAGACCCAAAAAGTTTAAAAAGGTTATAATTCTCGACTGTCTGTATGAGTACGTATTGCATAAGAGCATAAATATCAGTGTATTACCATGGGTATTACATAGGTATCACGGCAATAAATAAAAGTAAATTGAGTGGAAAAAACAATGGTTGGTATCATGATACGATACTCTTTAATTAACGGAATCAGAGGGAGAGAGGGGAGGGAATGCACAAGAGGGACTGTCATGTATATGTAATTTATTAAATTTAGTATAATATATTTAATTAGTGAAAATAACAATTTAAAATTAATTATTAATGTTTAATTGGTTAAAAATATTTAGAATAAATTAATGATGTTTAACGAAATAAATGAATGTTGTAAAGTGGGAAAGTGAAAGAGTGGATTTCATGGGTTCATTGATATTTAAGTGAGTTCGTGAAATAAAATATGATAAGTATGAACATGAAATGACGTGGAGGAGTGAGAACGATAAAAGTGATAAATTTTTGGGTATTATCATGGATATTCAAGGCCTAATGAATATAAGTGTAGCACTTTTATTATGAATCCGTATGTCACATAAATTAATGAAATTTAGATTATAATATTGTAAATAAGTTAGCTTCTAACTTATACCTTTGATATAGACAATGGGGAGGGGAAGAGGGCTAAGCAAGAGTCGACGCAAAGAGTCAAAGACCCATGTATCAAAATGTTCACGTACCGTAAAAATAACCAAACAAATTAGTCTTAACACTAAACACATACTCCCCAATTATGATAACACGAACGAACAACTGAAAGTGCGTGTTTATACAAGAAATTAAACAACAACTAGGAACCTAAGAAATTTGTGGAGCTTATAATAATCTGGTGGAAAATACGGAATCAAAGAAATAATCAAACATTCCAGCAAACTGCAGACGATTTTATACAAGATCTTGAGCAATATATATATATATATATATATATATATATAACTACGGAACTAGGAAAGAACAAAAGAGTGGGTTGAAGACGAGGAGCGAATGACACAACACGGAAATAATAAAATCAACTTTGATCTTATATTACATGACTTGGTTAAAATCTAATGGCATAACTTTCATCTATAACTCCATAGCCAATTAGTATGGTTCATTCGAGGGAAGGGTACATAAATTTTTACTGTACTATATTAGTAGACATTTGGATATAAAATTCATGTTGCATTTTTGATCAAATTACTTTTGGTGGACTTCGTGGTGGGTTCCGGAAAAAGACGTTTGCACTTCCTAAAGAAAAGGACATTGAACTTCACTCCATTTCTCAATTAAGTAGGATGAATTTACTTCCAATTTTAACCCATATGCAAACCCTTTCATTACCCATCTGTAGACCTAGTTAATCAAGACCCTTGGTTGACCAAAAAAAAAATCAAGACCCTTGAGCTCCTCTAGGAGCTAGTTTTCTCATATCCATATGCCTGCTTCCTTCCACCGCTAGCATTTTGCTGACACTGATGACATTGCTGGAAGTTCCTTGTTTCGCCACCCTTCCATGGCTACTTCCTGTTTTTGTTGCCTTGTCTTATTTGGGGCTGTTCCTAGACTTGTTTATTTATCTAGACATTTTGAACTTCTAGTCTCATGTTTTAGTCTAGTGGCACGAAGATGCAGATGACCCTTTTGTTTTTTGTGTCCCTATCAATCTGCTGAATGATGTACTTTTTGTTTGATTGAATGAAATC